>CM053275.1:26925764-27086381 GCA_028583415.1 Protea cynaroides | reverse complement strand
AGAAGGAGAAGCAAGCAAGAAAACCAGAGTTGTAAGACCCGTATCAAACTAACTCGGTCTTACCACCTTGAACCAGGTCTACCCATCATGGTTGAGCCAAATGGATCAAGTACGTGAGGGAGATCGCGATCCCAGATATTAAACTGACCCAAAAATACTAAAATAAGGGGGAGGGTCGCATACCCAGCAAGGCAGGGTCGGACCCCCAGTATAAAAGTCGGGGACCCCTCGAGTTTTTAACGGGGGTTTAGAACCAGGGTCGACGGGATCTCCGACCCTCATCGACCCCAGCTCGTCGACAGAAATCGTGAATTAGGAACTTTCTAAATTTCAATGGGATTCTTTCCTAATCTCAATGGGACTTATTTTGGGAGTTTCTACTCTATAAATAGGACGTCCCTAAGCCTCTTTCACTCCTTTTAGAACCCTAATTGGACTGAGAGAAAGAGAAGAGAAGAAGAAGAGAAAGAGAAGAGAAGGAAAGTAGAGAAGATGATCAAAGAGAAGGCTTCAGAGAAACCAACCTAATTCTCAGGTATGGATACTATCTCCATGTAATTCTACAGACCTTAGAATAGATAGTGAAGAGGGAATGATCTAGGAGAAACCCAAATCATCCATCCATGGTTAGGTTTTCATGGAAAACCATGGGGAAGATCATAAAAACCATATAGGTGAATGAACTACGGTTTTAGACCATAGAACATGTGTGGAATGGATTGTAGAAGCAAGCCATAGGACCCCAAACACGAAGGAATGGACTGTAGGATGAAAATTTGACTAAACCTACAGAGGGTCGCACGGGGTCGATGGCCAACCGACCCTACCGGACCCTAACAATCGACCCCGCGTGTTCGGGAAGTCAGGAATCGGGTGGTAGCACCACCGTGGTGGATAGAACCTCCGACCCGGCATCGACCCCCAGTTTGACATGCTTTTTAAAAATCAGAATTAATTCTAATTAAATTCTATCGACTTGATTAGGTCTTCTAGTGATATAATATTGATATTTAGTTGATTCTTAAAGCTTGAAAGAGGATCTACGATCAAGCAAAGGTGAGGGAACAAGACCTAAACTAATTGGTTAATAATAAACTGTTTTATTCTTGAGTCCAATGCCATGATTGATTCTATGCGTGTATGCTTGTTATGTGCATTCAACATGTCATCCAATATTTCTATTATTACTGTTCATGCATATTTAAATTATTGTTTATAACATGATGATGATGATGATGATGATAGGAATAGGCATGTGAATGTATGTGTGTGGTTGGTGGGCTTGATGCGAGCGAGTATCAGGGGGGTGTCATAGGTCGGGCCTCAGCACTCTAGCTTTATCTCTAACTCAAGTCTTGTCCACTGACATCGTCGTATTGCCATTACCTTAGCAGAACTATTACGTCGTAGTGTATGAGGGGAGGTGGTCTCGGACCGTGTAGTCTCTGACTCTGCCGGGGGGCCTTAGCCCTATCTCTATGGACGTATTGAGGGATGCTGGGGTGAGGCCTTGGATACACTGATTGGCATTAGGATTGGATAGTTGCGAGCCTAGTTTGCAAGCCCTCGTCAGTAGGGGCTTACGTGTTGGTATGGGTAGAGTATCAGGGGAAGTGTCATAGGCCGAGCCTCAGCACTTTAACTCTATCTCTTTTTCATGATGGGTGCATGTGGGATGACGAGTAATCGGGTTATTTGGGCGGCTTCACACACTCGTGTATAGAGGTGCGGCGGCCACCTATCCTTTCAATAGTAAATTGCAAACTTATTTACCAGACCAAAGATATGAATTGAATGCATGCATATGTTTGTTGCATTGTTTTGTTTGTTCACTGAGCCATGATGTGTGCTCACCCTCTCGACGTCGAATATTTTTAGTTGATGATGCATGTACCACTGTTGAAGATTATATGAGTGCTCCGGTGTACGCGCGTGTTGCTGCAATGGAAGCTGAAGACTTAGTGGATACGCATGACTCCTCATGCGAGTGCAACTCATGCGTATTCGATTAGATTTTTCATTTAAATTTATTAAGAAAATGTAATTGATATTTTATTTACTTATGTCTCAGTTGATACAACATAATTTGATACTTTATTTATGATTATCACAATTAAATTCTTCAGTTCATTTTACTATAAGACTTCCGCTATTGTGTATTTATTCTGATTATGGTTGTGGATGTGCATGATTTTATTTTTAATGGACATAGCCTATTAGAGATCCTGGTTGAATCGTTGGTTTATTAGCAGTTCATCACACTGTTCTGAATGGTGCACAATTGGGATGTGACAACTTGGTATCAGAGCATCTCAGGCCTTGTCTGTGAAACCCGTATACTTCTAGAAAAGGTCATGAACTGAGATAGGATAAAAATTTAAAAGATGTAATAATAACACACCATAAGCATCTGTGTTGTTTGAGACCAAACTGAAAGAGAATAATGCATCTATTAAATGAGAAACAAATTTTTATATACAACCAATGGAAGAATAAACAATTATATATATATGTGATTAAAGCAGAGTACAGTCCACAGTCCGGACAGTTACTCTGAAGTACAAAAAGAAAGATAAAAGAAATACATCAAGAAACTGGAGGTGATGGGGGAGGCGGTGCCTCACGGTCTCTATCATAGTCCTTAGCGTAGACTCTAGTCAACCAAGCTATCTGAGTCTGGGTCGTCTGGAGACTAGCTGTGAGATCAGCCACCCGCTGGTCAGTCACACGCTGAGCATCTCTAAGCTCTCCCACCCACTGATCCAACATGTGCTGAGCAGCTAGAAGCTCTCCCACCCGCTGGTCCGACATGCGCTGAGCAACCAGAAGCTCTCCCACCCGCTGATCGAACAAGCGCTGAGTCTCTAGAAGCTCTCCCATCCTCAAGTCAGAAGTACGCTGAGCCTCTCGTATCTCGTGCAAGATCCCCATCAGGTCATCAGAAGGAGCATACGAAGGACCAGCTGCATGCGAAGGACCAGCTGAAGAAGACGGACCAGTTCCAGTAGCATGAGTAGGTGATGGAGGAGGTATGACATCTACATCCATGTACAGTCGATCGTCATCATCCCCATTAACCCCTGCTCCAGCGGCAGCTACTGCTGCTGCCTCAGCGTTAGCCATCTCTACTCGAGTGCGAGGGCGCACCATCGCGTTTCTCTCCTCATCATTGACCTGGGCATCCCGCATGCCCATCTTGCAAATAGCCTCCCAATCCAGAGACAATGAGAAGGATTTCTCCTGAATCTTCTCATCCAACAAATCAACTCCCAGGCGGGTAAGCAAGGTAGTGATCATGCGTCCATAAGGAAGGTTGTCAGTATGATTAGGCAACGTGTCACTGATCATCATCCGCATGATGATGTAGGGAAGGCAGACGGGCTGTCTAGTGCATATGCAGTACAACAGATACTGGGTCAACTGGGAGACCCTCTCGTAATGACCACTCTGCGGTATCAGATTATGCTGAATGATCTTGCAGTATACCCATGGATCTGAACGCAGATAACTCGTTTTCATCTCCCAGTGATCAGGTCTGATGAGTTGACGATCTATCTTAGCCCTCATCTGTAATGAAAAGAACTGGGGCTCTCCAGGGGCACAGAATACCAAGGGGCCATCATAGGAAATGCCCAACAAGTCGGTCAGCTGTCGATAATCGAATGAAACATCAACCCCCTTGACGTAGCTGGTGATCCGAAGCTCACCACCTCTCTCAACATCATTGTAATCTCCTACCACCTGGAGATTACAGTAGAACTGGCGTACCAAGTCGGGACGGGTACAGGCGTCATAGGTGATGATAGGGAGCCATCCCATATCGCCAAAGGCCCCCTCCACATTGAACAAGGCCAAGCTAGCCAAGTCCACTTTGCGACCTCTCTCTACTTTCTTGCGAGCGCAGTGGGCATACTACGTCTCGAATTCATTGGGACGGAAGCGAAGACGGTCGCGAACCCTAGGTACCTTGGTACGAGCCATAGTATCTACAAATAAGAAAGAAAAACAAATATGGCTTAGTAGAGAGGAAAAGTCTGAAATTTCGACATAATAACGACGTAAATGGGTCAAAAGCCTTATTTTTCACCCATACACGTGGGCAGGAGGACTTACATAGATCCTAAACTATCCTGTGAAACTCATACAGTCGGAAATTTTAGCTAATAAGATTGAATTGAAATAAATTTCAAGAAATTCAAAATCTCGACAAAATTAGGGCAAAAAGAGTAACTTTTGAGTTTCTCGATAACCAACCAATGGAACTCAAATATTTTCGAGGGCTTTCATTCCTGGAGTCACCAACAACAAAAGCCCCCAATAAAAATCAAATTTTTACGATTGGAAAAAGTTTAATTTGAAAAATACTAGATATGCGAGCAAAAACTTAGGTAAAGAAACCTAAAAACATGGAAAGGTAGAAGACATACCTATATCGGAGGAGTAGACGACGAAACAAGGAGTGCAAATCACCAACAGACCGGAGTTGTCACTGTAGCAACTTAGAGGGACGAGTCGAGTCGAAGCGGAGATGAAAGAATGGGAAATGGACTCTGAATCGGAGTTTAAAAATCTGATTTGTAGTCGGGGGGTCAGAAAATTCGATTAAAACAATCGACCCACCCATCGACCCCCGCATCGACCCTCGGCTCTCGGGAATCTAACAGAGAACCAGGGGTCGCACACTGGGTCGGACATCCTCCGACCCCCCCATCGACCCCTGGCTCTCGGAAAGAATGTGTGATTTCCCAAGGTCGCATATTGAGGGTCGGACACCCATCGACCCCCACCATCGACCCTGCAGTGAAAACACAACATTTTTGACAGAATGATCTAAAAATTTTGAAATTTGCAATTGTTAATGGTTTTAAAATATGAGAATGAAGTATTTAATGATTGTCTCTTGTGTTCAATGATTTTCAGGCAATCCCACTATCGGATTAATTAATGGCGGGACGTAGAGTAACCAGACAGAGCCGTAACTCTATTCCACCACCACCATCGGTGGGGGAGAATAGCCAGACACACCCGGAAATACAGGGGAACAGGAACATGACACCATCCGTCATAAATGGGCAGACAAATCCTACAAATCTGCCAGCTCCACTTACAGACTTGGCCACAGTCGTAATGAACTTGGCCCAACAGCTGCAGCAAATGCAACAGGCACAAGCCACTATACAAGCTGCCATAGGCATAACTCCTCCAGCTGCACAGACACCTCCAATGCCAGCAGGACAGGCAAGCACAACACCAGGGGGGAGTAACACAGTACCCCACGCAACTTAGACTCCTATCATGCAGGCTCAAGTACAAAATCTTGAGATAGCTCAAGGTGGATATCAATACCAACCACCTATGTATGGAGCGTATGTCCCGCAGCCACTAGACCACTCCAGACTGGTGGAGCATTTTCTGAAACTGAAGCCCAGAGAATTTAATGGCAAGCCAGCAGACCCTTTATGGCCGGCACACTGGGTCGACGAAATGGAAAGAAATTTTATGATGATGACACTAAATGAAGAAGAAAAAGTGTTGTGTGCCACCTTTATGCTGAAAGGAGATGCACACCATTGGTGGAGGTTTACCAGGACTTATTTATTAACAAAGCATGCCCAACTGACTTGGGATATCTATAAGGAGGCGTTCTTTGAAAAGTACATTCCGAGAAGTTTCAGAGATTCTATGGAAAGAGAGTTCCTGAGTTTATATCAGGGGCAGATGACCGTGGATGCGTATCAACAACGTTATGAAGAGCTGTTCTTCTTTGCACCCACCAGTATGTAAGAGGAAAACACCAAGACCCGAAGGTTCGTTATGGGACTTAGGGGAAGCATCCGCGAGAATTTTCTGGGACATGAAAAGAAAGTCTATAATGAAGCGGAAAAAATTGCTCGAGTTATAGAATCGAGCCAGAAGGAGAGTTATTTCATGCAAAACAGAGGTATAAAAAGGCCAGCTGAAAATTCTTATAACAGAGGGAATAACAAGACATTCAAACCCTTCCGTGCTCAAGGCTTTACCGCGGCAACCAAGACGACTCCAGTAGCTCATCAGCAACAAAAGCCAATTACTGAAGGGATAAAATGTTTTAACTGCAGCCAAGTAGGACATATGGCAAGGGAATGTCCTCAACCCAAGAAGCAACTACATCAAGGACGAGTTTACGCAGTTACATCTGAGGATGCTGCCGCATCGCCTGATGTGGTCACAGGTATGACTTAAATTTTTAGTTAGTTGTATTACATTGTATGAGCATGTAGACTAAACCAAAACAAATCACAAGTATCGTAACTATTAATGGCATTTCCGCCAGAGTATTCTTTGATTCAGGAGCTACTCATTCCTTTATATCTGTGACATTTGGAAAGAAGTTAAATCTACCCCTTAAATCCTTAGACTGCAAACTACTTGTGCGATCACCTATGGGATTAGAAGTGGAGTTAGAAAGAGGTTATGGACCATGTCTAGTTCTTATTGATGAAAAGACCTTGGATGCAACCTTGATCCAACTTGAGATGGCAGACTTTGACGTCATCTTGGGAATGGACTGGTTAGTTCGGCATTCTGCAAACCTATTGTGTGCCAAAAAAAGCTGACATTTAAAGACAAGGAAGGAGCAGAGTTCAGTTTTTTGGGAACCAAATTTCCCCAAAAACGAAAGCTCATACTCTCTGCGCTAAAGGCTAAGAAGTGCCTTGAGAAAGGAGCAGTCGGGTATTTAGTATCTGTGGTCGACCTTACTGTAAGCACCCCATTTTTGCCACCCTCGGCATAAGTGAACCAATATGGCAGGTTTCTGATCTTTAACCCAAAAATTTGTGATTTTCACTGATCCCCACAGCAGGGTCATGGTCTATTATCTGCATAGATGCATAGGTCATAGAATTATCTTCGAAACGAGACCAGAATTGCTCAATTCTGATATCAAATGAGGAAGATATGACCATTTTAGTCGGATGATACATATAAGGGAGGTTTTTGAAATTATTATAAATAATCCCAGGGGCCTTCATGCAAATTATCCTAAGTCGGATCGTTTGAATTTCAAATCATCATATCTTGATCATCCGACATCGGATTCAGATGATTCCAAGACCATTATTCTTCATTCATGATGTTCTACAAAGTGGACGTAAAAAATCCCGAATAGAAGTCACCAGTGGGTCCCATGCAAACTTGCATGCAAAATGATCGTTTGAATTTCAAATCATCATATCTTGATCATCCGACATCGGATTCAGATGATTCCAAGACCATTATTCTTCATTCATGATGTTCTACAAAGTGGACGTAAAAAAAATCCCGGGTAGAAGTCACCAGTGGGTCCCATGCAAACTTGCATGCAAAATGATCGTTAGAATTTCAAAGCTTCATATCTTTTCCGTTCTACATCGAATTCAGGTGATTCCAGTCTCATTATGTTTAATTTTTAGTGCTCTACAAAGTGGACGTTAAATTATTTCTGGTAGAAGCCTCCGAAGGATCTCATGCAGAATGGTCAGCCAAATTATCGATAATTGGTCCACTTAAACTTCAAAAATTCATAAGTTGACCATTTTACTTCCAAATGAGGTGATTCAAGTTCCTATATTCCTCATTTTTAATGTTCTACAAAATGAACGCAAAAAATTTGGAATAAAGGCCATCGGAAAATTCCATGCGGGATGACAGCGGAAATGACCCATGAAATGACTAAGAGAGAAAACCTAGTTAATTCCAATCAATCCAGTCAACTCAGCTCAACCCAAGCTAGTTTGGACCCAACCCAGTCAACCCAGCTCAGTTCAAGTCAATCCAGCCCAATCAATTCAAGTCAGACCAGCCTGGACCAAGTCCGTTTAACCCATGTGCAAGAATTTTATGATATCATATATATATATATATATATGGATTCGGTTCAACAAAAAAAAAGGAAAGATTGAGAAGATTTGAGAGAGGGAAGAGAGAGACCGAAAGGAGAAAGAGAGGAGGGCGGTTGGAAAGAAAAGGAATAAAAAAAAAATAAAAGGAAGAGAATAAAGAAGATAAAAGATTGGGAAGAGAGAGAAGAGATCCGAAAAAAAAATATTTCAAAGAGGAGATCGAGAAGATTGGAGAGAGAAGAGAAAAACCGAAAGGAGAAAGAGAGGAGGGCGGTGGTGAGAAAAGGAAAAAAAATAAAAATAAAAAATAAAAAAATCCGGAGAAAGATTGAGGAAGACCGAGAGATAAAAGGAGAGGGAGGGAGAGATAGAAAGGAGGCTGGAAAATAGAGAGAGAAAGGCGAGATGTAAAGAAGGGAGAGGAGAAGAAAAAAGAAAAAAAAACAGAAAAGAAGGGGGGAAGACCTAGAAGAAGGAGGAGGTGGAGAGGAGAAGAAAAAGGATAAAAAAAAAATCAGAAAAGGAGGATCGATAAGAGGAGAAGAGAGGGGGAAAACCGATGAAGAAAAAAAACAAAAAGAGGAGCTGGAGAAGAAAGGCGAGAAGGAAGCAGAAGAGGAAGATGAAGAAGAAGGAGCAGGGAAGGCTCCCTGCAACTCAGATAAGCCGTTTCTATTTTGGTTTTTTTATTTTATTTATATATATGATGTTCCTTGTTGCCACTCAACTATCACCAAAATCTGTTCCCCTAAACCCTCAACCGAACACTTCATCTCTCCTATCACCCAGTTCCACTGCACAAACCAGTCTTGCCCATGATTCCATCACAACCCTTGATCCCATGTAAGCCATTGTATGTATCTTAATTAAATTTTAGTCACCGACATGAATTTAATTTGATCCACTACATGGATTTTTTATGTGCTTGAATTTCAGTCATTTGATCATGAAATTTTATATGATGATAATAGTTTTGATCATGAAATATCTGTGGTGATAATGGGTCCGACCACTTGTTTGGAGTTTTTATGAAATTGGTCCATCATATGCTTGAAGTTTCATGTGATTAACTTGATCATCATTTTAGCCATGACTGAAATTTCTATGAACCATTGAACTTGGGATTTTGATGTGAAATAAATATGGACCCTTGATCTTGGAATTTTAAGTGAAATTTTTTGGGCCATTTGATTTTGGATATTAAGGTGATTAAATATGGACCATTGATATGGATTTTGGATGATTAAATTATGGCCATCTAATCTGGATCTGATCTTGGGAATTTGATGTGATTAATTGGATCAATTACATGTAGGAATTTCATATGATCAAAATTGATCTGAAAATGCTTAGAATTTTATGAAATTGGTCCCATTGGTTTGAAATTTAAGGTGATTAAATATGAACCATTGATATGGATTTTGGATGATTAAATTATGCTCATCTGATCCGGATCCGATCTTGGGAGTTTGATGTAATTAATTGTGACCATTGATTTGAAACTTTTTTAATGCACCTTTGTATATGGCCATTTGATGTTAAGTTATTTTCACATGATTTAATTATGGCCTTTAATCTTGAGCCATTGATTGATAAATTTGATTCATTATATGATCACTTGATTTCGATTATGTGATGAGAAAGAAAGTAACATTTAGGGTAGAAAACCCTAAAAAATGGAAATAAAATAATAATTAGGGTAGAAAATCCTAAAAAATGGAAATAAAATAATAATTAGGGTAGAAAACCCTAAAATGGAAAGAATGTAACATTAGGGTAGAAAATCCTAAAAATGAAAATAAAATAATAATTAGGGTAGAAAACCCTAAATATGGAAAGAAAATAGCAATTAGGGTCTTGCCATGCTTAGAAGATAGCCTACTAGATCATGCCATATATGCTCTTGCCTTATTTGCAATACATGCCATATTTGAAAGATTTTTAAACAATCTTACTGTATGTGAATTTCTTGCCATAAATGTTTTATGTGCCATATTTAGATAGAATATTCTACTTTTTGGCAATAACTTATTTTATGCAACACTCTAGTCAAACTGCCATATCTGCACACTTCTAGAAGACAATCTAGGCGTGGGGACGTGCATTTAGGCACCCACATTATTGGGAAGGGCATAATGGGAATAATAAAATCTTAATAAAGAAAGAGAATTCTTTGCCAAACCTTCCAAAATTAGAATTCAGAATGAAAAGGGTAATTTAGGACGATTTGCCCCTCGGTAAACCCTAAACCTAGAATAGGTTCTAAACCCTAAACCCAGAATAGGTTCTCAATCATTAACCTAGAACAGGTTATCAGAGCTTTCGAACTACGCGGATTCTGATTCCTAGGGCAAACCCTAAGATACGTAGGCTATTTGGGAGAAACCCAAATTCGGATCCACACCTTAGTCCACTTGGACTATCCATAGATCCACTAGGATATTCACCTTAGTCCACTCAGACTATCCATAGATCCACTAGGATATCTACCCATCAGTTCGAACTACGCGGATTCTGATTCCTAGGGCAAACCCTAGGATACGTAGGCCTTTTGGGAGAAATCCAAATTCGGATCCATAATTTAGTCCACTCGGACTATCCATAGATCCACTAGGATATCCCTCATATTTTAACCCAAATAGGGTTATCCACACATTAGTCCACTTGGACTATCCATAGATCCACTAGGATATTTATTCACACCTTAGTCCACTCGGACTATCCATAGATCTACTAGGATATCTATCCATATTCCAACCCAAAAAGGGTTATCCACACCTTAGTCCACTTGGACTATCCATAGATCCACTAGGATACCCCCCATATTTTAACCCAAAATGGGTTATCCAAACCTTAGTCCACTTGGACTATCCATAGATCCACTAGGATATTTACCTTAGTCCACTCGGACTATCCATAGATCCACTAGGATATCCATTCCCATTTCAACCCAGATAGGGTTATCCATATTTCAACCCAAATAGGGTTATTCTTAGATCCACTAAGACTATCTATCAGTCCACATGGACTATCCAGATCCTAACCCATAGGATTTCTCAACCGTTCAAGCATAAATTTCAACTTGAACAATGAACTTAATCATGCACAAGCATAAATCACATCCATAAACTTTAATCACACCTGAACTACGATGGTGAACCTGATTTTCAGAATAATTCCGTGATACGTAGGCAATCTGATGGATACAGATTCGATTCAATGATATCAAACCCCTTGGTTTGGTTTGGCTTAGCAAATAGAGTCTAGCATAGGAAAGGTATAGGAGACCGATTTCGATCGGGCGGTTTGGGTGCCTAACTCCTTCCCATAATCGTAACCTGACACTTACCCAATCTCTGATGGACCAGAATTCCAATCTAAGGGTCATTAGTCAATCAAAGTCTTATCTTAGGGTGAGATTTCACATTTCCAAGGTCCTAGACCTAAATCTAGGTGGCGACTTCTAAAGATTTTCCATCTTTGTCCTCACACTTACCAAGGAAGCACCACGAATGGAAGATATTGATGTCATGCGTGACTTTTCAGACGTATTTCCTGAAGAACTACCAGGGTTACCACCCGACCGAGCCACAGAGTTTGTTATAGATCTTATACCTGGTGCTGCACCAGTATCGAAAGCACCTTATCGAATGGCTCCTACCGAACTGAAGGAATTAAAAGTACAACTACAAGAACTGCTGGACAAGGGTTACATTCACCCTAGTATATCACCATGGAGAGCGCCAGTATTATTCACGAAGAAGAAGGACGATAGCGTTCGATTGTGTATAGACTACTGAGAACTGAATAAACTGACAATCAAGAATTTGTATCCATTGCCTCGGATCGATGACCTATTCGATCAGTTGCAAGGTGCCAAAGTGTTCTCCAAGATCGATCTTCGGTCAGGCTACCATCAGCTGAAGATTAAGGACGATGATATTCCCAAGACAGCATTCAGGACCAGATATGGACATAATGAATTCTTGGTTATGTCTTTTGGATTGACAAATGCACCAGCAACTTTTATGGAACTAATGAATCGGGTTTGCCACGATATGTTGGATATGTCGGTTATTGTATTCATTGATGATATATTGGTCTACTGCAAAGATGAGGAAACTCATATTAAGAATCTAAACGCTGCTCTACAGCGACTACGGAAGGAGAAGCTCTACGCCAAATTTTCAAAGTGTGAGTTTTGGCTAAAGGAAGTCGCATTTCTAGGCCATGTAGTATCCGCTGAAGGAATTAAAGTGGATCCCAGAAAAATCGAGGCTATTATAAAGTGGGAAGCACCGAAGAGCGTTGCAGAAATTAGAAGTTTCTTGGGTCTAGCTGGGTATTATCGACGATTTGTGGAAGACTATTCCCGAATTGCGGTACCTCTTACCAGTTTGACTAAGAAGGGCGAGAAGTATGTTTGGATGGATAAATGCGAGAAGAGTTTCCAAACCTTGAAGGCTAGATTGATATCAGCTCCAATCTTGACCATCTCGATTCCAAGACAACCATTTATCTTGTATACCGATGCGTCAGGACTGGGATTAGGATGTGTACTTATGCAAGGAGAACAAGTAATTGCTTATGCCTCAAGACAACTGAAAACACATGAGAAGAACTATCCGACTCATGATTTGGAATTAGCGGCAGTAGTACATGTTGTCAAAATATGGAGACATTATCTGTACGGGAAAAAGTTTCAGATTAAATCAGACCATAAAAGTCTTACTTATCTATTTAATCAGAAGGAGCTGAATATGAGACAAAGAAGATGGCTGGAACTATTGAAAGATTATGATTGTGATATCCAGTATCATTCAGGGAAAGCTAATGTAGTAGCCGATGCGTAGAGTAGAAAGGCAATGATAAAATCTCAGGGAGAGGTTAGCACAACCACCGCAATGTGTACTACCAGAAAGATATTCAAGCACGGTAATGAGCAGTTTGTGATAGATGCACCAGATGGATCAGCCAACCAAGGGTTTATTCATCGGTTTTCAAATATGTTTGCCGCATTGAAGATTATACCGGATATAGTTGATGAAGTAAAGACAGCTATCAAATCAGACACTTACCTAAGAACGGTACAAGAGGACATCAAAAAAGGTAGGACTAATCCTGAGTTCACCTTGGACAAAGAAAAAGTACTGAAGTACAAAGGAAGAATATGTGTACCCGAAATAGAAAGCTTAGACATTAGACACCGATTGATGAAAGAAGCCCATACCACCATCTATTCGATACATCCTGGAAGTAGTACAAAAATGTATGACCTAAAGAAATTATATTGGTGGAGAGGAATGAAAGCAGATGTAGCTAAGTTCGTGTCTCAATGCTTAAATTGTCAGAAAGTAAAGGCTGAACGACAAAGATCGACAGGACTGTTACAGCCGTTACCGGAACCAGCATGGAAATGGGAGTACATCACTATGGACTTCGTCACAGGATTACCATTGACTCCTCGAGTAGTTGATGTAGTTTGGGTGATTGTAGACCGCCTGACTAAAAGAGCTCGCTTTATATCTATACGACCTCATTATACACTGGAGAGGTTAGCTAAGCTGTATGTGGATAACATTGTGCGATTACACGGTGTACCTGAAAGCATTATGTCCGATAGAGATCCACGATTTACTTCAAAGTTTTGAAAAGGATTGCAAAAGGCTATGGGTACAACATTGAAGTTTAGTACCGCATTCCAACCGCAAACAGACGGACAGTCAGAGCGTACAATTCAGATTCTAGAAGATATGCTTCGAGCATGTGTAATTGATTTTAAAGGATCATGGGATGAAAAGTTACCACTGATTGAGTTCGCATATAACAATAGCTATCAGGCTACTATACAGATGTCACCCTATGAAGCACTGTATGGTCGAAAGTGTCGAACTCCTTTGTTTTGGAATGAAGTTGGGGAACGTAGTATTGTTGGACTGGAATTTGTTGAAGAGACTTGTCGAGTAGTCGACATTATCAAGGAAAGAGTGAGAACAACTCAGAATCGTCAGAAGCAATATGTAGATACCCGACGCCGAGACCTTGAATTCGTCATGGGTGATAAAGTATTCTTAAAAGTATCGCCTATGCGAGGATTGAAACGGTTCGGACAGAAAGGGAAATTATGTCCAAGATATGTCGGGCCATATGAGATTCTAACTAAGCATGGGAAAGTGGCATACCAGTTAGCACTACCACCATCTATGTCAAGTGTGCATGACGTATTTCATATTTCCTTATTGAAGAAGTATGTCAAGGATCCAACGCACGTTCTGACAGTAGATTTACCTGATTTGACTGATGATTTGACATTTGAAGTAACACCAACTGAAATCATCAGTCGAAAGGTTCAACGACTATGCAACCATGATATCTATTATGTTAAGGTCACCTAGAGAAGTAGAGATATGGAAGAAATTACATTGGAAGAAGAGAATGCCATGCGAAAGCAATATCTTTATTTATTTGACTCGGAAGGTATGTACAATTTGAAGGATGAAATTTTTATAAGTAGGGGCGAGTTGTAAGACCCGTATCAAACTAACTCGGTCTTACCACCTTGAACCAGGTCTACCCATCATGGTCGAGCCAAATGGATCAAGTACGTGAGGGAGATCGCAATCCCAGGTATTAAACTGACCCAAAAACACTAAAATAAGGGGGAGGGTCGCATAACCAACAAGGCAGGGTCGGACCCCCCCAGTATAAAAGTCAGACCCTGAGTTTTTAACCGGGGGTCGGACATTTTAGAACCAGGGGTCGACGGGATCTCCGACCCCCTCATTGACCCCCAGTCTGCCGACATAAATCGTGAATTAAGAACTTTCTAAATTTCAATGGGATTCTTTCTTAATCTCAATGAGACTTATTTTGGAAGTTTTTACTCTATAAATAGGACGTCCCTAAGCCTCTTTCACTCCTTTTAGAACCCTAATTGGATTGAGAGAAAGAGAAGAGAAGGATAAGAGAATGAGAAGAGAAGGAAAGTAGAGAAGAGGATCAAAGAGAAGGCTTCAGAGAAACCAACATAATTCTCAGGTATGGATACTATCTCCATGTAATTCTACATACCTTAGAATAGATAGTGAAGATGGAATGATCTAGGAGAAACCCAAATCATCCATCAATGGTTAGGTTTTCATGAAAAATCATGGGGAAGATCATAAAAACTATATAGGTGAATGAACTACGGTTCTAGACCATAGAACATGTGTGGAATGGATTGTAGAAGCAAGCCATAGGACCCCAAACACGAAGGAATGGACTGTAGGATGAAAATTTGACTAAACCTACAGGGGGTCGCACGGGGGGTCGATGGCCAATCGACCCTACCAGACCCTAACAATTGACCCCCAGTGTTCGGGAAGTCCATAATCTGTGTGGTAGCACACAGGGTAGATAGAACCTCCGACCCTGGCATCGACCCCCAGTTGACAGCATGCTTTTTAAAATCAAAATTAATTCTAATTAAATTCTATCGACTTGATTAGGTCTTCTAGTGATATAATATTGATATTTAGTTGATTCTTAAAGCTTGAAAGAGGATCTACGATCAAGCAAAGGTGAGGGAACAAGACCTAAACTAATTGGTTAATAATAAACTGTTTTATTCTTAAGTCTAATGCCATGATTGATTCTATGCGTATATGCTTGTTATGTGCATTCAACATGTCATCCAATATTTCTATTATTACTGTTCATGCATATTTAAATTATTGTTTATAACATGATGATGATGATGATGATAGGAATAGACATGTGAATGTATGTGTGTGGTTGGTGGGCTTGATGCGAGCGAGTATCAGGGGGGTGTCATAGGTCGGGCCTCAGCACTCTAGCTCTATCTCTAACTCAAGTCTTGTCCACTGACATCATCGTATTGCCATTACCTTAGCAGAACTATTATGTCGTAGTGTATGAGGGGAGGTGGTCTCGGACTGTGTAGTCTCTGACTCTGCCGGGGGGCCTTAGCCCTATCTCTATGGACGTATTGAGGGATGCTGGGGTGAGGCCTTGGATACACTGATTAGCATTAGGATTGGTTAGTTGCGAGCCTAGTTTGCAAGCCCTCGCCAGTAAGGGCTTACGTGTTGGTATGGGTAGAGTATCAGGGGAAGTGTCATAGGCCGGGCCTCAACACTTTAGCTCTATCTCTTTTCCATGATGGGTGCATGTGGGATGACGACTAACCGGGTTATTTGGGCGGCTTCACACACTCGTGTATAGAGGTGCGGCGGCCACCTATCCTTTCTATAGCACATTGCAAACTTATTTATCAGACCAAAGATATGAATTGAATGCATGCATATGTTTGTTGCATTGTTTTGTTTGCTCACTGAGCCATGATGTGTGCTCACCCTCTCGATGTCGAATATTTTTAATTGATGATGTAGGTACCACTGTTGAAGATTATATGAGTGCTCCGGAGTACGCACGTGTTGCTGCAATGGAAGCCGAAGACTTAGTGGATACGCATGACTCCTCATGCGAGTGCAACTCATGCTTATTCGATTAGATTTTTCATTTAAATTTATTAAGGAAATGTAATTGATATTTTATTTACTTATGTCTCAGTTGATACAACATAATTTGATACTTTATTTATGATTATCACAATTAGATTCCTCAGTTCATTTACTATAAGACTTCCGCTATTGTGTGTTTATTCTGATTATGGTTGTGGATGTGCATGATTTTATTTTTAATGGACATAGCCTATTAGAGATCCTGGTTGAACCGTTGGTTTATTAGCGGTTCATCACACTGTTCTGAATGGTGCAGAATTGGGGTGTGACAAGAGTGGCCAAGGAATTGTGCCCGGTCCGCCCTGCACCAGAGTATACACCTCTCAACCGGACCATGGTTGAGATCTTAAACATTAAAAGAGGTGACACTTTGCTGGTGCCTCCCCCTAAGATGATCTCCAGGCCCAAGGAACACAACCGACGATAATATTGTGCCCACCATCAAAATCACGGCCATGACACCAACTTATGTAGACATCTAAAAGGCATAGTTGAAGATTTGATCCACCACAGACAATGGACTGAGTTTGTAGGACCAAGAAGGATGCCACCCCCACCACCTACACCCACATTGGTCCTTCCATTGCCTCCCCCGATGATAGCACTAGGGAGAGCGGGAAGGGTCTAGCATAGGCTCTTGCCAACCCCAATGTCGCCCCCAAGGGGGTTTATGGGCCAGGTGGACCTATGCTTGGTAGGTCAACAAGAGATGATGAAAGAGTAACCTGCTAGAGGGGTTCGAACTGTTCGTGAATCGAGTCCCCCGCGGAGGTAATTGGGCAAGGCGGGGCCAGAGCAAGATCTGGGACTAAGCGATGATGAGTACGTGACGTTGAGCCACCCAGAATGCCTGATGGTGACTGTCTGGCAGGAGCATATGCGGCGGGAAGTAATTCTGATCGTGATCGAGCCTGTGGAGGACGAGTCAACTAAAGGAAAGAAAGTTAGAGAAGGAAAAGACAAATTGGGGGGGTTCTCCAAAAAAGTCAGGTATGAGGGGTACATTTATTTTGGCGATGATGGCCTCATTGATGTTATCACCCCTCATGAAGATCCCCTCGTTATCAAGATGGCCATTGGGGAAGAATGGGAAGTAAGTCACATATTGGTCGACACCGAAAGTGCTTGTGAGATCCTCTACTACGACACGTATCGGAGGCTGGGATACAAGGATGAACAATTAAGGCCTATTAGATATTCTCTTTTAGGATTTAATGGAGAAGGAGTACTGGTGAAGGGAGCCATCTAAATCGATACTCCCCTGGGAACTTATCCAGCCCGAGTAAGTGTTAATCTGAAGTACATGGTGGTAGATACCCGATCAAGCCATAATGGTATCCTTGGCAGAACTAGTCTCAATAAGCTACGGGCTTGCCTGTCAACCTATTATTTGCTCATGAAGTTTTCCATTGAATGGGGGGTCAGATATTGTAAGGTTGACCAGTCAGTATCAAAGAGGTGTCATGCAGCTTCCCTTGCTGCACTTGAGGAAGATCATCCCATTTAGGTAATCCAGTTAGACGAATACTGTGATGACTGCCCAATGGAACGAACAACTCCGATCGAAGACCTTGTCCCTGTGCCATTTGACGATGACCATCCAGAAAAGACTTTCCTCATTGGCTCAGCCCTCCCAGAAGAGCAAAGACAAAAACTCATTGGGTTTCTGAAAACAAACTCTGACGTATTCACCTAGACTCCTGAAGATATGTCTGGGATTCTGCAGACGACTATGGAGCATTACTTAAAGATAGATCCTCACCAACGCCCTATCCGACAGAAGAAAAGAGCCATTTCGACAGAGAAGCAAGTGATCATCGATCGAGAGGTTGAGAAGTTGTTAAAAGTCGGATTCATCTGGGAAGTGTATTACCCAGACTGGTTGTTTAATGTGGTGCTATTGCCTAAGTCTGATGATCGCTGACGTGTATGTACTGATTTTACTAATCTCAATAAAACATGCCCAAAAGATTCCTACCCCCTGCCTCGAATAGATCAGCTCATCGATGCCACTGCTAGGCATGAGCTGCTATCCTTTCTGGACACATACTCAAGGTATAATCAAATAAAAATGGTTAAAGAAGTTGAGGAGAACACTGCCTTTATTACTAGCAAGGGCACCTACTGTTACACGGTAATGCCATTTGGACTCAAGAATGCGGAGGCGCCGTACCAGAGGCTCGTCAACAAGGTATTTGAAATTCAGATCGGTCGGACCATGGAGGTATATGTAGATGACTTCCTGGTCAAGACAGCTAAGGCGTCGGATCACCTGAAGGACCTCCAAGAAGTCCTCGAGGTAACGCGGAGAAATTTTATGCTTCTTAATCCCTCGAAATATGCTTCTGGAGTACAGTTTGGCAAGTTTCTGGGATTCATGGTATCACAAAGGAGGATTGAGGCCAACCCTGCAAAGATCGATGTGCTTCAAAGTATGAAATTTCCAGCTACACCTAAACAAGTACAAGTGCTTACCGGACGGATCGCTGCTCTCGAAAGATTCATGTCCAAGTCTGCCGATCCATGCCTCCCATTCTTCAAGACTCTTATGGGATCCAAGACTTTCGAATGGATGGCAGAATGTGAGGAAGCGTTCCACAGTCTTAAAAGGTACTTATCTTCCCCTCTGTTGTTGGTAAAGCTCGAAACTGGAGACAATTTACTACTCTATTTGGCGGTATCACCATGTGCGATTAGTGGCGTATTAATCAAGGAGATTGATAAAGTGCAACATTCTATCTACTACACCGGCAAGGTATACTAGATGCAGAGACCAGGTATCAATCCATCGAGAAGTTAGCCCTAGCTGTAGTTGTCGCTGCCCGTAAACTACGACCATATTTTCAATCTCACTCCATCACTATATTGACGGATCGACCCTTGAATAAGTTCTTTTTTAGAGCAGATGTGTCGGGACACATTATCAATTGGGCCATCGAATTAGGAGAATTTGATCTCAAGTTTCAGCCACGGACCACTATCAAGGTACAGGCATTGGCTGATTTCCTGATCGAAAGCGCCCTTCCAAGTGGTGAAGAGGAGGGGTCGAATGCAGAACGAGCTCTTGAAGATGCTAAAGTCAAAATCTTTCTCGGCCCTGAGGAACCTTCCTAGGTCATGTACATAGATGGAGCATCAAACAAGGAAGATGCGGGTGCATGAATTGTTCTCATCAGTCCAGAAGGATTCAAGGTGTTGACATCAGTGCGCTTTGGCTTCTCAATAACCAATAATGTGGCAGAATATGAGGCCCTGGTGGTGGGGCTTAAGTTAGCCAGAAAACTATCCATAACTTACTTATTGGTGCACGAAGATTCCCAAGTTGTTGTACGACAAATCAAAGGGGTCTATGAAGCCCGACAGCAACATCTGGCCAAATACTTGGCCCTTGTAAAGCAGCTAATTAAGCCCTTGGAAGAGTTTGAGATGGTCAGCATCCCCTGGGATCAGAACACTGAAGCAGATGCCCTTGCTCACTTAGGATCGGGTGATCTCACCAGCTTTGACGTACCGGTCTATGTGGAGCACTTGTCCCAACCAAGCATCGACCCAATGGTGGAAGTCTTGCTCGTAGATGTCGAACCATGTTGGATGGATCCTTTGCTCACCTATTTACAAGAAGATATACTGCCAGAAGATAAGAAGGAAGCTCGACGCATTCAGACCCAAGCGGGGTCGTATGTCATCTATGATGAGGTACTCTACAAAAAATCTCACACCTTTCCTCTACTTCGTTGCGTCCCTCCTTTGAAGGCCGAATATATCATGGCAGAGTTACATGAGGGAATTTATGGAGCCCACCAGAGCAGATGCACCATGTGTTTCAAGATTATTCGGAGGGGCTACCATTGGCCCCATATGATGCAGGACTGTGAAAGATATGCCAGAACTTGTGAGCCATGTCAGAAGCATGCCACCATGTCTCGTCGCCCGTGCTCCCAACTGCAGCCCATCCCTTCATCTATTCCCTTCGCAGTATGGGGTATGGATATTCTGGGACCATTCCCACCAGCAAAAGGATAACTTTAGTACATCTTAGTGGCAATTGATTACTTTATCAAATGGATCGAAGTAAAGGCAATGACAGGGGTCACTGCACCCAAAGCGGTGGAGTTCTTCAAGCTAGATATTCTCTATAGGTATGGGATCCCGTAAATATTGGTTACTGACAATGGTCCCCAGTTTTCGAGTCTAGTCTTCCAAAAGTTTTGCTGTGACCACCTCATTGGACATAGATTTGCATTGGTAGCACACCCAGAAACTAATGGGCAGACATAGGTCACCAATCACACCCTGTTGCATGGCCTAGCAAGGCGCGTGGAAGAAAAGAGGAAGTTATGGGCTCAAGAGTTACCAAACGTGGTATGGTCGTATCGAACTACAGAAAGAACGGCCACAGGAGCTACACCTTTTAAGATGGCATTCGGATCTGAGGCTGTTATCCCTGTCGAAGTAGTGGAAAAAAGTTATAGAGTGTTGAACTTTAATGAAGATACCAACAAGGACATTCTACTGATGGACCTGGACCTACTAGAAGATGTTCATGAGACTGCTCGACTGCACATAGCAGCCTACCAGCAAAAAACTGTTAAGTATTACAACTCCAAGGTCAAGGAGAATTTGTTCCAAATAGGTGACTTGGTTTTACGATTAATGACTATCACTGCCCCTACTCAGCAGGGCAAATTGACCCCAAATTGGGAGGGACCATACCAAGTTGCTAAAGCTACTAGACCGGGGTCGTATCACTTGAAGACGATGGGTGGGTCAGCCATACCACGCACTTGGCATTCCAAGAACCTCCAAAAATACTACGTATAAGGCTTATCTTATACTTAATGAAGGCTCTTTTATACTCCTCCATTTCTATTTCATAGAAGTATGTGGTCAGGTCAAAGATTAAGCTCTCCCATGAAAAAGAGATAAGACCTATGGGTCTCGTAAAAGAGATAAGGCCTACGGGTCTCGTAAAAGAGATAAGGCCTACGGGTCTCGAAAAAGAGATAAGGCCTACGGGTCTCGTAAAAGAGATAAGGCTACGGGGCTTGTAAAAGACATAAGGCCTACGGGTCTCGTAAAAGAGATAAGGCCTATGGGTCTCAAAAAAGAGATAAGACC
Source organism: Protea cynaroides (assembly GCA_028583415.1). Lineage (NCBI taxonomy): Eukaryota > Viridiplantae > Streptophyta > Magnoliopsida > Proteales > Proteaceae > Protea > Protea cynaroides. Next base: position 27,064,876 of record CM053275.1, on the reverse strand, counting down.
TACGGGTCTCGAAAAAGAGATAAGGCCTACGGGTCTCGAAAAAGAGATAAGGCCTATGGGTCTCGAAAAAGAGATAAGGCCTACGGGTCTCGAAAAATAGATAAGGCCTACGAGTTTCGTAAAAGAGATAAGGCTTACGGGTCTCGAAAAAGAGATAAGGCCTACGGGTCTCGAATCTACGGGTCTCAAATAAGACCGAGGTCATCTACTTATTGGGGTAGTCTTTGACTTCAGTTCAAACCTCCGAGTCTATCTTATAGTGATTGGCAGAGCGCAATGCTATAAACCAGGGGGGTAAATGTAGTGTAGTTACTTTGTGAAGGAGAAAAGTGAAGTGTAAAGGAGAAAATAAATGTATTGATAAGTAACATGGGCCTAAGGGGCTTAAAAAAAAAAATTCATCATCAATCAGTTTTGTCCCCTGAAAAGCTTATTCTATCAGAGGTGCATCCATGGGAGGTGTTTCGGAGGATGTCGTGTCTGGGGTTTCTTCTAAAGGGATAGAGGAGGGATCTTCGAGGGTTGTTCTTAGAGTTTCTTGAGGGAGAAAAACAGAGAGAGGAGCGACCTCTTCAGGAGAAGGCACCACTACTATTTCGGTGCTAGAAGCCGTTGGAGGGGGAAGGTTTGAAGGTTAACCGATTTTATCCCGAATCACTTTTTTCATGAGGGTGACGCAGGAAAAATCGAAGGTAGGAAGATGAACAAACATCTAAGAATGAACCACGAGGAGGGCTTCTCTGATGGCTCGAGCTCTCTTTTTCTTGAAAAGGCCCTCCATGTCATCAGATTCCAGCAATGCTCTCAGAGTCTTCTCCTTATCCTGTGCTAAAGTGGCATGGGCCTGCGACAGGTCTTGGGTTAGGCGATCTGCGGTTGTTTGGGATTGGGCCAGTTCTTCGGCCAGACGGGTTATGGAAGACTGCATGTCGACACCCTGATCCTTTATGACGGCTACCTCCCCTTTGAGGGCTCTCTCCCTGGTCAATGTATGGGTCAATTCAACCTAAACCCTGTCGCTCTCCGCGGATAAATGGTCCTTCTCCCTTATCAGTTCGTCACGAGCCTCCTGGAGATCCTTGACCTCCTGTTTCAATTGATTATTGAGATTGGTGGTTGCTTTGAGCTGGTCCGACATAACTTCATTGAGCAGCCGCACTTCTGCCAGTTATTTCTGGGTGGCCTTGAAGACTTTGGCACGAGTGGTGAAGTGCTCATCAAGCCGCCTATACTTGGTCTTCTCATCGGCAAGCTGCTTACGGTTCATGTCCAAAGATGCTTCAGCAGGGTGCCATTTTATGTCAAGTTCCTTGGCCTGATCATCTACCTGTTTGGCCCTATCGTCTGCCTCCTTGGTGTGGGTCTCTGCATCATCTCTCTCATGTTCGACCACTTCCAGTTTAGTAGATAGATTGTCTCTCTCCTCAACCCAATTCTACTCGGCCTTTGCTTGAGCAAGAATGGCAGCATCCCGATCACGAATGGCTTGATCACGCTCAGCCAAGGAGGTCTAAAGAAGTTCATTATTTGTTTGTGCCAAGGCCTGCACCTCCTTCAGCTTGCTGATGGAGCTCACCAGCATATTACGGTAGTAATTTGTTCCGCACATTAACTGCGAAACATATCAAAAGAAGAAGAAGAAATGTCAGATATGTACATGCCAAAAAAAAAAAGAGACAGAGTTTTACCTGGTATAAGCCGCACTTTGGCCCTGATCGATGTTCTCAAGCTTGGCTTGCCTAATGAAGTCTACGTCTGTAGAGAGACAGGCATGGTGAATTATCTCCTGAGCCACCCAGCAGTCAAACAACCCCGTATCTGTGGTAAGGACTTTCCAAGGGGGAGTGAACAACCTTGGCTCCGCTGTGGAACTCGAGCCGACGATTGGAGGAATCGAACCTCTAGTGAAGGCCGCGGCCGAGCTCATACTTGAGGTCGAAGCAAGACCATGGATCATGATAGCAAATAAAATGGCCGAGCCCTTGCCTTTGGTGTTGTCCTCTGTGGGTGGGCTGGAAGGTGAAGATTGTATTGGCATAAAGGAGGTAGTTATTTGGGGAAAAGTGGAAGGGGCTAAAGGGGGCAAGTCTCCAGACAAGGGTCGAAAAGAGGTTACCACGATCGAATCTGTGGGAACCGATGGTAAACCTGTGGGTGCTGAAGTAAAGGTTGCTATGCTCGAAAGCTGTGGTGTTATTGCTACTGTGGTGCTTGCCGTAGTTTGTGCTGCTTCGGGAAAAGAACCGGCGGCAAGGCTTGCTTTTGTGGAACTGGGAGGGGCGTAAGTAACCTCTGGGATGACGGTGGTAGTAGTGTCGAGAGAGGCCCTGCTTGATAGGCTGGTGGACGCAAAGTCGATGGTCATATCTGATGGGGGCAGAGATTGTAATGGTAGAGGGCCAGTCGGAATCCTCTACAGAATGTCTTGAGGAGTTTCCTCAGGATAAATGAGTCTGGGGGTCTCAGAGGCGATCTTCCTTCTCTTTGATCAATGCAATGTCTTTGAAACGGTTGTCTAGTCATCATCCTCTGTACAAAATAGGAAAGGCGAAACACTCAGAACTACATTAAAAAATGGAAGGCACAAAAGAACATGATATACCATCCTCTATGATGTCGATGATCGGAGGGACAATCGGCTCTTCTGTATGGGTTGTAGGATCGAAGGCTCGAGAAGAAGATCCTCCCATCGACTCAGGTTCGGTGGGTTGATCAGCCGGGGATGTAGGTTCGAAAGAGCACATCCTCTAGAGGTGGTAGAGGGATTTCTGCAGGAAGGGCATGAGCGGTGTCCACAGCCCTATCAAGAGTTTCCAATTTTGGCCACAGTGGCAATTATTTCCTCCCTTTCCCTGTTCTGATGTTGGAACAAGTCTGCTCCCATAAGATCCTCCCACATGTTGTCGTCAAGACCCTCTACTACATCAAGAAGCAACATCGAAGTGTTAGGGATCAAATCAAAAGCATAAAATAAAGTAAAGAATGAAGGACAAGTCAGCGTGATTAGGGGTCGAAAGGGAACTTAATCAGTCCGTACAAGAACAGGAACTTGTTGTGGCCCAGGTTCTTGTACTGGACTGCTCTCCCTCTTTCTTTTACCTTTTGAAGGGTCTCCATCTCAAGCGGTGTTAAGATCAGGGCGACCCCTACCATTGAGGGATCGATAAACTGCCATCGATTACTGATGGGAAAGACGTGCATGCCCATTAGGTTATGGCCTCGTCTCACAATAGCCCCAAAGAATTTCTCCTTCTAATGGGGGACTAAGGAAGGGGTGGATTCGACCATGGGGGAAACCACATCTAAGTTTCGACAAAAGAAATAATAAGTGTCATTTGGCTCGGTCTTGTGGCTCCGGGGGTTATTCCAAGTAATTGCTCCCAGGTCAAATAAAAAATGGAAGAACCTCAGAGTGGGAGGCTCATGGCAATGGAGGAAAAAGATGATGAATGAATGGATATGGGCCCAAGAATTGGGTGGAAGCTGGGTAAGGGCTAAGCCGTAATAACCCAGAATCTCAAATACGAGAGAGTGGCAAGGGAAGAGGAAACCGGAGAGGAACATGTAGTAATTTATCACCATCCAATGAGAATAAGGATGGTAGGCTCGATCTTCGGGCTCTGGAACTATCAGCTCAATAGAATCGGGAATTAGAAAAGAAGCCCTAAGCTCCTAGAGTTTAGATGCAGTCATTAGGGGTTTCTTGGAAGATGCCACACAGTAAGGACTGGCCTCACTAGAGACATCCTATGGAGGACTGTCGGGGTTCCCGCTTGAGCTACCCTCACCTTGGGTAGATCGCTAGTTCTGCGATCGACATAGGGTAGGTTCAGAGGCATGGCTGACAATGGCCTTATCGCGAGCCATGATTGGTTATAGGTGAAATAATGGAAATCCAAAAAAGAATAAAGGTGGGAACTTAAGACAAGCAGATCAATCACCGAAAACCCCTTGCAATGGAGAAAGAGCACTCTGAGCAAGATCAGATACACTAGACGGAGAAGCTTAAAGCAATGTAAATCCTTGGGGAGCATTGTAGACGTTCAAATGTGAGGAAAAAGATGAGAGAAGAAGGCGGGATTTTATAAGTTTGCTGACAGGTGGGTCCCTTCTGGTAGTCATGATGGTTTCGAGCGGTGTGACCATCATTTAAAATCGCAGATGTGATGTTTGGACAGGGAAGTAACGCGTGGACTATCACGATGGATGAGAAATGACAGGATTGGCTCCGATAGATCGAAATAATAGTTCGATCAAAATGGTAACATTGCAGGGTGCATTCAATTAGGGCTCACTTAGATAGTTACGGAACGTTACCTACGTTGCGCAAGAGAAGGCGGCTCATAAACTACTGTAACGACAGGGAACCTGTTGAGATATATAAGCATGCGGAAGACGGAAACATTTTCCCCATCAATGTGTTTCCTTCAGTTGAAATGACATGGAGGAGGCAAAGGGGTTCTGTTGGGGGAAAATAATAATGGATACAAATTTGACCGTCAATGGGGAATTTAAGATGATCCTTGAGAAAAGGACACGTGGCATGCATCTAAGGCGCAAGGAATGAGATTAAGAGACGTCCGAAAAAAGGAACTCGTGTTCCACCCCCCAGGATGATCCAGACATGATGGGACCGATTGATGGGGGTAGCTGGGCATTTAATGGACCGCCATTAATGTTCATAAATACTGACACCAACCATAAATGCCAAGTAGGCCGATTTGACCGGCCAGGTCACCATATCATGGACTGAATCAACAAAAAGCAGGATCGACACTCGATAAAAGTGTAAGGACAGAGACAAGCATCAGAATTTATGGAGGACGTGGACTATAAGGGGGTCGAAGAAGGCCAAGGGGGGTCGTAAGCGACTGACAAGACAGTCTAGGGCTGCCCTAAGGGGTCGCAACCTCTCAAACCTATTGTTCCCTAGGAGTCTGATGATCGAGATGGTGGTAGGTGTGCAGAGGCTTATCTGGAAAGCTTCCTCTGGGACTTATATATAGCAAAAGGATATCAATTGCAAGGGGATTCGGAATTTCCATGTCATAAGAAAAAACATCCTAACCAGGTATTAATCCTCTTGTGTTTTACTCTCTCTATGGTTCTAAGATCTCACTTCATCGGAGAGGATGGGAAGATGGTGGTGGCTCCAGTATCTCAAGGAACCCCCATCTTCAAGGAGCTCTAATGTTCCACAAAGAGCTCCATACTGCGTGTCCTTGGAAGTCTCTAACTTTATCCTCATAGTGGTCCCTGGGTATATCCTGCCCACTTCCATGTTGTGTAGGTGTTTCATCTACGTGGAAGGATCGGAGAAGCTGAACGGATTCCATCGTCAACAAGAGTTATGATCGGTTATGAACTTTTCATATGTTTCAAGTTGGGGTGTTAGCGCAAGGGTATGTTTCAAGTTGGGGTGTTAGCGCAAGGGTGGTCGTAGATCAGCTCGACCACAGGCTGGTTATAAATCAGGCTGATTGTAAATCAGCTCGATCAACCGCCACTAGAAGGAGGCATTGCATTCTGTTAGCTACTTATAGCATACCTATAGAGAACATCTATCTAGGCAACCCTCTTCTCTATCCTACCTCGCTTGCCATGCAGAGCGGGAGCATTTCATATTCTTCCGAATTCAAAGTATAAATGAATATCGAAGACTCATAGTCTTCGTCTTATTCTTGTCCATCCATTCATCGTGCGTGGCCAATTTAGTTCCTTCCATGAATTCTCTTCCACTCTGAAACCTGGCCAAGAATGTCTCCCTGTCATTTGGGATTGGCTTTGGGTCTTTCCTGCGCAGCTTAGGTGGAGGGCGAAGAAGGCCTCCTTTTGGGGGGGCCCGAGCCATGGGGCTAGCAGCATTAAAACCAAAAAAGCGATTCACTTGGTTCCAACAGCAGATCCAAATCGGGGAGCAGAGCCAACCACGAAGCAAAGAGAGTCCACCTAGCTACATGCCCCGCAACCCTCACTCAATGCTCCCCTTGTCCAGCTCTCCTCTACCGCGCTGCCGAAGCAGCTCCTACATCTGCTCCCTTGGCCCCAGCGAAGTGTGAAATTTGCTCTTGTGTGTTACATGCTTTGATGCATTAGCACGCGCAGCAATCAAACTACTGCCCCCCTAACAGAGTCAAGGCAATGGTGGTCGTAGATCAGCCGTTGCTTGGTTGTATGGGCGCGTTAGCCCGTTTATCTAGCGGTCACACATAAGCCGTCGGGTAGCACGATAGAAGAACACCCAACATAAAGATGCACACTCCTCCATGTGAAATATGAATCTTCATTGGAGCTTTTTGGTAGTAGTCGTGACCAACAGCCATCAGCTGTCGGCTCGTTGGTAAGGCGAGAGCTTCAAGCCCGATTTCTGGTGGCACACCCCCCACACAAGCATTTCCGGGGTTCACTTTGCTTCTTATTCCTGACATTGCTCATGCCTTTGCAGGTGACATGGCACCCATGGGAGTTACCTCCGGTACCAGATCCTGAGGTGTACGAGGCCGCTCGGAGCCTTGTTTTGAAGAGGATCTCTTTAGATAATGGATGGAATCCTGGAATTGATGGATGCATCTACTACTCCTAATCCTAATTCTCATTCATACAGCTGACCAATGAAACTTGTCGAACAATCAGGCTGGAATTGGGGGTAGGGAAACCAACCAAACCCGCCTTTATGGAACAATAACCCTGTGTTCTGAAGCAAAGATATCCACGGGGGCCAGTTCGTCCTATTCAGATATTCACGACCAAGAGGTACTGGATTCTCTTTCGGATAGGCCCTGAAAGGAGAAGGAAGGCTAGAATGCCAACGGCTGATGGGCCTAACCCATACTTCCTTTTATCTTCCTTCTTATATTCAGAGGCAGTTCAGACTTATTCAAGACGTTCCACCAGTGGTTGTGGTCTGTCGAGCCTCCTGAGGCTTTGAATCCCGAGCTGGTAGGGTACATAGCTGAGCATTGGTATTGGAAGTTTCTACCCATCTAGTAGCGTCAGGGAAGTTGGCTATTCCCGCCTCGACTTGGCGACTTCTTGATTATGGTCGCGAAGACGAGCCCACGCACTCGATGCTTATCTCCTGGCGATGGAGCTCGTGCCCCCTGGTGTTTGAAAAACACCAGTAGCATCTGTTAAGCATCTAACAAGAATGGAATCATGCTCTGTAGGATTTGAACCTACGACATCGGGTTTTGGAGACCCACGTTCTACCGAACTGAACTAAGAGTGCTTTCTTATCACAATAGATAAGAATAAAACTGTAAAGAAAATGATTCTATTTTCCCAAATCGCTTCTTTTTGGGTGTTAAGCAGTGTCAAACCAAAATACCCAACAAGCATTAGCTCTCCCTGAAAAGGAGGTGATCCAGCCGCACCTTCCAGTACGGCTACCTTGTTACGACTTCACTCCAGTCACTAGCCTTGCCTTCGGCATCTGGTTTCTGTTGATCTTCCCTTTCGGTGAGTCGGCAAAGCTGTGCCTACAGAGGCCATAGCATCTAAAATAACAGAGGACGGTTGGGATGAGGGAACAATCTCACTCGTATCTTTAAGAATGGTTGTGTCCGAATGAGAGTGCTCCTCTAGTATGTCATTTTTAGAGGCCCAAGTATATAAAATGATTTCTACTATTAAAATACAATTTTAAAGGTCTCTATTCTTTATTGTTTCTTGGGCTTGTTTAGCCCGTTATCTTCAACAGATTTTAGTTTGTGGGGTCTATTCCATGCCACTTTTAATACACAAGTTACTGTACCAAAGTTGGGACGGATGTGCTGTTTGTAGCAGTAGTTAATGTTGTTGGTTTAGGACTTTATGCTAAATTTTATAACAGTACATGAGTTTTTATCGGTATAAGAAACCAGCTCACATACCTTGTATGAGTGATTTCATATTTATATTTATTGCTTGTCACCAAACATGTTTTATGTAAAAGGCTTCACCTTTGTGTTTTAAACGATGGGCCCATAATTTCAGAAATTCTGAACCCATCATTGTTATTTTGGGTGGTTCATTGTTTAACCCAAAAAGATTCAAAATCGAGTCATTTATTTAAGTTGGGCTAAAGAAAAGAAAAGAAAAAAAAAAAACTTTCTATTTTGTTATGAAATCTATGTAATTGGAGTACAGTTTAGTTGTTTACACATGATTCTTGTACTTCTTGTGCTGGTGATTAAAAGCTCCTTTAATATATGCAAGTAAACGTATACATATGAATATGGAAAGAAATGGAACTATGCATTAATATTTCTTATGTTATTCATGAATAAAATAAATTGTTATGTTTGATTTGCATGTGAAATTGCATTGTTTAAGTTTAAAATTGTGAGTATTACAATTTTCCACCTGAAGTATATTTATGTTTTGAGATATTGAATTTGATAAAACCCAAAATGTGGGGGTTTTGAAAGAATGCAAATTTTACATGCTGCATCCCTTCTTATAGAGAGGATGGATCGCAAGTAATTTGAGTATAATCTGGAATTTGGGGGGGTGGGTTGTTTGTGAAAATGCATATTGTCCATGGATATTTTGAAGAGGGTTGTTTGTGAAAATGCATATTGTCCATGGATATTTTGAAGAGACAAACGGTTCAAGCGAGTGTTTTACTAGAAGCTTTATTAGATAAGTATATATATTTGAATCATTTGCCTATGGATTTGAAATTGCTTGAATTATGCATTGGGTATATTTGAGATGTTAGAGCATAAATTTAAATAATGGAATTTAAGGTTGGCCTGGTTGGTTGTCTATCTAAGACAACATGCTTATAAGGAATCTTGGTCGAATAAAACAAGTAATTATTTGCAATTAAAATTGCATGGTAATATATGCATTGATAATTTTCTTATTTGACCAAATGTATCTTAAATGGCTTGCTATAATGCTTGAAATTATGCATGGGTAAGAATGTGGGGGTTGTAGTCTTCTATTAAATGTATTCTTATTAGCATAAATGAAATATTTTAATGTAGACATGCTTTTTCGTGATTTCTCTTTAGTAATTCATTTGGTGGATCCCTCTTCTTCATTCATTGTTCTAAAGAGAAGATAAATGACTAAGGTGTGAATCTTATCAATCCTACTGATAAGTGTTTAAACCATTTTATGGGATGGATAATTTTGTTTAATTAAAGGTATCAATCAAAAGTTCTATTATAAATTCATTCAACATATAATTCCTATAATTCTAACATGAAACATTGAATGGGCATTATGGAAGAAGTAATGCTTGAGAGATTTATTTAGTGGCTACATTCTATTTGTCTGTGTATTAAAATCGATTTGGACTTTAATTAGTATAAGTTGTTGGCATTTCAAGCCAAGTGATATATTTTAATGATATTAATGCCAAGAGACATTTGCATTGTTTGAATACTTAATTTGACTATGCTTGTGTTTATGGTTGGGTGTATTTTTTAGATTGTGATAAGTTTAAGTGTTGACGGTATAAAAGCCCGAGACCAATTTAAACTGGTTAACTTATCCAAGAAGCTTAATTGAAACATGTGGCCTTATTGATAGATGAAATTCTCTATATGCATGGATATAGTTCTAAGTATTATAGATGATATTTTTAGTCATACTATGTTTGAAATAAACTACATAGATACCTAAATATGGTAGGCTATTATATGCATACTTGGGGAGAATATGGTCGAACAAAAAATATGAGGGTTTTTATAAGCATGCAAGTTTTGCATGGTGAATTTATTTAAAGAAAAAGAGTAATAAAAAATTAAGTAGAATGGTTCATCTCTATTTAACATTCTATGGTTGTGGAATCTAGAAGATAAGCCTAGATTAGAGAACACTAACATGTGTAATAAAAGACATGCATAAGCATGTATTAGTGAGGGAGTAAATGAAACAAATGATATTAGTTCCACCATATAAAATCTCATGAGACTTTGTGAGATTTAGAAGTCGAGATAGGGGTCAAGTAACCAAATATCTCTATAACAGATATATGTTGAAAACCGAAGTGGTTGTGCTACTTTAGATAGTAGGTTTAAAGGCAAGAAGCTCACAAGTATAAATAAGATACATATGATTCATTTCGGTCTTATAAAATGTCTAAGGACATCTAAGACATCTAGGTCTTAGGCAGTTATGCAATATATCTGGAGAAGCTAATGGAATAAGTGCACTTTTGACAATACTCAGATGTGTTTGTAAATGTAGTACATTATTATTGTAGGCCAGTGTGTTATAATATTGTGTTTGTACAATGATCATATATAGGTGGATGAACTCTACTTGATGAATAGTTAGTCATCTACTCAACTTACAAAACCTGAAATGTAGGTATTTACATTGTGAACGATGAACCTGATTGCACGCATTCCTTTTGTTTAAATTTAAACTTAAAATTCAAATTCAAATTCAAATCCTAATCGGCTATCCTTAACAAAAAGGACTCATTGCTACTCTAGATATCTCCCTAGAGTCCCATGTAGACTCAATCACTTGGTTCCAAATTTGGGTTTTAGAAAAAGTTGTCAAAGATGAGAAATCCAAGTAAAATTGAATGATGGTAAGGGAAAAGAAAGGGAGATTTATAAAATTTTCCCATGAAATAATAAATGGAGCCTATCTAGAAAATTAAGGAAATGCCAGACCTTGTACGGTCATTACCTATCCATTTTATCAAAACAAGTTTAAATGGTAGGAAAATAAGCATCTGAGAGTTAGATTATTTTCTATTTTTTCCCTATAAAATTATTTTGATGAACATCCTAACAAAACTTTAGTTATTTAATTGATTTTTTTTTTATTTTCCATCTTTCCATTGATTAAAAGGTTGGGATAATTCCATGGCCGACAAGTCAATAAGTCCAAAACAAACGATGGCCATTGAATATAATGTAGTAGAGGGGAGTGGGCCACAAACGAACAATACCATAATTTATAAGAGCTATCATGGCCTAATGAATAATATAATCAGGATCGTGAATTATTTAAGGAGAAACTATCATTCTTGTGGTGATTTTAAATATATCAATCTTCATAATTTCTTGGGACTCATTTCTTGACTCAAATGTCCTTGTTTTCTACTCAATAACATGATTGTAGATTTCTATGTTAGGCCGTTGCTGAAAATTCAATTACTATGGTGACATGTATAATTAAATTTCAGGGGATTCATTTCAAAACTTGCATGATTAAAATGAATTGTATTTGTTCCATGATATTTGGTGTTTGCTAAAATTAGTTAATACACATATTAGCTAGGCTGAATTGCTCTGACCTGTTTCAGGCACTGTGTTGGTTTCGAGTTTGTCAACCCATTTTCTCTTTTACTTTGAAGCAACAAAAATTTTTATATCAGAATTTTTGCTTTGATACCACCTAAAGCCCTGGTTCAAGATCGGGTACGTCACAACTAAAGTACCAGGATTCAAGAAGTCAAAAATGGAAACTATATAAAAAGCATAAATTGAACAAATAGAGGATGCCTTAATAAAATAAAAGGGTTTAAGTGTAATTAGTACATGAATAAGAAGGGATACTATGGAAATTCATTTATTAAACCTCACAACTAGAATTAGAAAAACTTAAGAAAGGATAAATTAGTCTTTATATATATATATATATATATATATATATATATATATATATATATATATATATATATATATATATATATATATATATATATAAAATTTATTTTTTTAATTAATAGTACTTCAATTAAGAAGGGAGAGGAGAAAAAGAGTACGAACTCTCTCTCCCCTATTTTGTTCACATAAGAAAAGAAAAAAAAAGAAAGAAAAAGCAGAAGAAGGAAAAGAGGAAGAAGAAGCGAAAAAAGTGGAAGGAAGAACAAAAACCCTAAATTCTAGAATGGGTTCAAAACCATCACTCTATAAGGTTATTCATTTTTTTAATTTCCTTTTAGTTTTAGAAATTTATCATGGAATGAGAACAAGGATGTTCCCTACCATTGGAATCTTCCTAGCCTAGATATACAAAATTTGTGGATCCTGTATTTAGTTAAAAAAAAAAATCTATTCTTCTTATTAAAGCTGCCTTCTTATTAAAGCTGCATAAGCAGCTTATGCTTATTTGAAGTTTAATTATTAAAGAATCTGAAAGAAACCCTATATTTTTCAGTATTAATAAGCCTTAAAGTAAGTGTAATTCAATAATACTCAGATTTTTCATGAGATATAGAGATGATTCTTACTTTTTAAACCTAAAACATTTGAAAATTCAGTCTTCTAAGATGCTGAAATATCAAAATAGGACTGCCTAGAGCATCATGGACCCAAAATTATTGAATTTTTTTACAAAAATTAAAGGTACAAGATGCAAAACCCCAAATTAGGAAAGGAAATTAGGACTGGCTGGCCACTTGACTAGAAGGGGACTCAAAACCAAATCACCCAGATTGATATCGCAGCCTGTTCATAAATTAATTAGTAATAATAATAAGATAATGATAAGAAAATGGAATAAGAGTATTTTAGTATCATAATCATGAGTTTAATGATAGTTTCAAAATTCCATTTTGTAAGAGTGGAATATGGAGTTATGACTAGTGAATCATGTAAGAAGAATCTATTTTATGTCGTCGTCCGACAGTTTCTCCGAAGAAAATTATATGAAGTGTTCGGGGAGGGAAACTGAGAATCACTATAATACCATTCGTCTTGACGTAAAAGGAGTGAAACATAAAAATAAATAAATAAATAAATAAAAGGATCATAAATTTTAAAAACTAGGAATAGGTTTATCGTTGGATGACCTATATTGATGATATTGACTCTAAAAAAAATAGTAGATACAACTAGTCCGTGAACAGCCAACCATTGCATTGTAAAAATTGGATATGTCGATCTATAGTCATTAGTTCTTATAATACATGGACATCCATGCTTGGAATTGGTTTAGCGAGGGTCAGTCAAGCATTACATTACGACTGGATGGGCGATCGACTACCAAGAAGTTGACGAGCAATGTCCTCTGCCTTAGCTTTTGGCCGAGCTGGAATGGTAATCGGATTCCAGCCCCTTTCATAGTCACTGCGTTGTCCGTTAAGCTGATAAGGGAGAAAATGACTATTAAGCTTAGGGTTTCAACCAAACCCACCCTAATCCATACAGGAACCCTAGAATACAATGGAGAAGCCATGAACTGTGAACCATAAAGACATATCTATGTGTGAAGGCTGATTCGTCTACGCTCCATGAGTCTCCAAGCTTTGATTGAAATCCTTTGGCTACAGTCTTCCATAGCTTCTAGTGGATATCCTTATGTCTCTTGCTAATGGGTGCAGAGAGAACTTCGTTAACTGTGGCTGTGGGAACTCTAACCCAGTATTTATAAAATACTGCGTGGTCTTCAACCAACATTTTCTAGTAGGCGTGGTAGAAGATGATGTCTGCTGAGCTACCCGTGTCTACTAGTACCTTGGCTACATCGCAATTGGCTATGCCGACTATGAGGAAACTGTGAAGTTAATGAAGCTTTCATTGCCGAACGTGATTATTTAGCCTATTCACGCTTGCTTGGTGGGCCACTCTATTTTGGCTACTAGTCGGGAATATGCATTGACCGACTTATTGGAGGTGTTCCTGGCTGCTAACCATCCAATAATGGTGTGTACACCCTTGAATTTTGGGATTATCAACTCTGTTGTGGTACATGGTTGATTGTCTGGAGGTGGATTGCCGATGACACATTGACCCCTGAGTCATTTTAGCACTGGGGTACGCGATTGTCGATTGGCTAAGCTAGTTGATGTTGTTCCTCGGAAGGAACTGAACTGGATGGCTTTGACCTGGGATCTAGGGGTGTTTGTTACTACTTTTGGATCTCTATCATCCCTTCTGTTCTGTCCTGACGGTTCTCCTGCTTTTGTGCGACAGTCTATAGGTGGCTGCCCCCGTGGTTGGGGAGCTGGGTCGCATGTCTCGTTCTCTAGAGTTCAGCCTCTTCCAATGTTTCTAATGAAGTTTTGGTAGTACCCTCTCCGGATGAGGTCTTCTATTTCTCCCCGGAGGTACTTACATTCATCTGTGTTATGGCCATAGTCGCGGTGGAAACGACAGTAGCTGGTTCGATCTTTCTTCTTCTCATTGTCGAGCTGATGGGGAGGAGATCAGAGGGTCTGATCGTCTTTAATTATCTGTAGTATCTCGGAGTTTGAAGCTGCTAGTGGTGTATAATAATCAAAGGTCTTGTAGGGATGACGATTGGTCTGATCCCTACTAGATTTTGTTTCTTTATGTCTCCTTCATTCTGAGTCTAATCCTGAGTGTCAGACCTTTTCTTGTCTGCCAAATGTGGGCCTACCTTTGAGGCATTCGTCAGCCACTGCGTATTTTTCACATCGGGCTAGTAAGTCCGATAGGTCAACTAGAGGATTTTTGGAAAGGGAGAAACATAGCTTCTTGTCTGTAACCTTGGCCTATAGATTGACGAAACGACCAGTGGCTGTACATCCTTAATCTCTAGCACCTCAGCATTGAAACGCTTGATGAATGCTTGTAGGGTCTCATCTTTTTGTTGTTTTACGGTGGACAGATGATAGGATGTCTTGTTTCGTACTTGGTTACTTTGGAAGTGCACCAGAAACTAGTTGTACAACTGTTCAAACGAGATGACGCTTCTTGCCAGCAGGTTAATGAACCAGGTTCGGGCTAGTCCTCTGAGTGTGGCCGGAAAAGCCTTGCATACTAAGCTATCGTTGAGGCCGTGGAAGAGAGTCATCAAGATGAATGTGTCCAGATACTGCTCTAGGTCAGTCGTCCCATTGTAAGGTTCAATTGTCAGCATGGTGAAAGGCTTGGGTGCGGGGAACCTCATGATTTCCTCAGACAATGCAATGACAACGACATAGCCATGCTAGTATGGTTTGACACTGCTTAATTTGTTGTAACCAAATGGCCAAATTGACAAGTTGTTTTTCCAATGTAACTAGAGGGAGTAGTGGTACTGGAGTAGCTGTCCAGCTGGCACGTTTGGTAGGGGGACTGGTGCAAGTGGGTCGACAGGAGCGATCGATAGAGTGGCCGCCGTTGCTGGTGGTCCATTTTGGTTGGCCCTCTCCTGGTAGACTGCATTGAGAAAAATCCAGGCATCATGCTTTGGTGCTACTCTGGAGCCGAGTCTCTCATGAACTAAGGCTCGACCGTTTATGGACGGCACATGGCTAAAGGATGCTATCACACTTCGAGCAAGCGCTGTGGGCCCGGGACCTGGTTCCTACTGGCCTATAGTTGGCGTGGTCGTTGCAGACCGAAATTTGTAGAGTCTACTATTCATTGATGTTGCGCCAGCCGAGTTGGCTACCGATGGTGCAGCTGTTGGGGCTGGAGCTGGAGGTGGGTTTTCTGCTCCAACTCTAATTCCTACATTGATAGGCCTAGCTCCTTGTAATGCCTGAACCAGCTAGCCAATTTGCCA
The DNA here is from genome assembly GCA_028583415.1 of Protea cynaroides. Lineage (NCBI taxonomy): Eukaryota > Viridiplantae > Streptophyta > Magnoliopsida > Proteales > Proteaceae > Protea > Protea cynaroides. Next base: position 27,049,465 of record CM053275.1, on the reverse strand, counting down.
ACTCAGAGCATCTAACTATTCACGAGTGGCATACTATGGAACCGGCTATGGAGGTGGAGGAGGAGGAACAAGTGATGTAGGCACATGAGCTGGATTCAAAGCTGTCACCGGAGTACTAGCATCACTGTCTTTCCCCTAACTCCTTCCATGGGTACTATCGAGCGAGTACGCATTCTTGTGAGCCATTTGGAAAAGAAATGGTCGAACTTCAAACTGCCATAACTTCTTCATCCGAGCTCCAAATCGGTCCGTTCAAGTTGCAGTTTCCATATTTTTGGATGCTTTATACATTGGGCACCATTGGAAGTCGAAATAGTGCTGAGAAAAATTGAAAAGAGCATTTTGAAGGCAGAGAGAAGGATTTCTAGGGTTTTATGCCATGTAGGAGTGATCAATCACCAACTACCTCTTCTCTATGCATCAATGGGGTGCTAAATCCCTGTGAGAGGTCAGTAGAGCTTTTATTTTCACATTCATGGTGATTATAGATTGTGTGGAAGAGATTGAAAGCTTATGAGCAAGGTGTGCTCTATGAATCGATCTCTAACAATATTGAAGGCTGTTGAAGAGTACCTGAGGGCAGTGTGAAGCTTCAAAGATATTGTTGGCCATTCGAAAGCATTGCATGTGAGATTTTTTAATTCTCTATGTATTTATGTTTTCAATTTATTGTATGCTAGCGTAGGTGAAATTGTTGAATACCTAGCTAATGGGGGAAAAATTGTAAGGCAATTCTATAAGCCTAAAAATTGTTATTTACTTTCCGTGGGTGCGGGTTAAGCGTGGTGTGTTCAGTAGGTGCTGGACACTGGCTGTTAAGCCTGAATCTTAGCGTTGGTGCGCCCTCTCAGTTTTATGCTGGAAAAACTTAGGGTTAGTATCCTTGTCTTGTAAAAGACTAAAAGTTGAGTGTTGAGTAAATACGGAGCCCGTTGGGCATTACTCCGTGGATTAGCCATCACACACTGTGTTGGTGAACCACGTATATCCTGTGTTGTGGACTGTCTTTATTTTCCTATATATTTTGGAGTGCTTAGAATGGCTTGCAGGATGGGTGTGCAAATCTGGTAGACCTGACCACTGAGTGGTAGCAAGGTAGATTTGCATACGCTTGTGTGTGTGTAAAAGAATATATCTCCATCAGCTCTGGGCAGCAGTGAAATAATTAAGGAGAATTTTCAGACACTGATTCACCCCCCTCTCAGTGTCATATCAAGTTCATCAGACTGCTCATCTCTGTTTCAGTAAGTGTTTAAAATGAGTTTTAACTAATAGACCTCTAACAGACCTCGGACACGATTTCCTTACTCCATGCATTATAAAGCCTACAGGCGTGGTTCACCTGTGGATAGTGAGACTGCCCATCTATGTTTTGGTTTCATCCTCAGTTACTTTCGTTTCCTCTTTTTTGTTTCTGCAACTTCTAAGCATTTTCGAGTTCTTTCTAAACTCTTCTCAAGGATTAACAATGGTGACTGTTTCCAAGAAGGTTAATGGCATAGAGAATGGTTGTTGCAGCAAGGGACCAGGATATGCATCTCCTATCAAAGCCAGGTCTGGTCCTAAAGAATATATTGTGTATGTGACTTGTGTTTATTCATGTATCGGCGCGTGTCTTTATTCTGTTCATATGAGCGTAAGAATTGTGCGTAATGTTTTCATCATGTATAGACACACACCAGTCATTATGCGGGTCGGATGTGTATGTAGTTGTAATTAGGCTTTTTTTTTTTTTTTTTTTTTTTTGGGGTATGTTGGGTCCAAGTTAGTATCCTTGTCCTTGTTGAAGAGCATGCAGATCTAAGTTAGTATTTGCTAAGAAACTCTTCTTGAGATTTAGTGTTCTCAAAAAAAAAAAAAAATTAAATAAAATAAACAACATCAGAAACAACAACTAGTTTCTGCTTAGCTCTAAGGATAAATTTCATAAAGCTTATCACCCTTCGAAATGGGGTTGGATATTTGTAAGGAATTCATATTTTGAAAAGGCTTTGTTAAGGAGATGTGATTAGGGAGCTTTCTTTGATTATATTGGCTAGTTAATGAAATAATTCATTTAGAATTCTGGTGGTTTTTGTTGGTATCTATTGGTTTGATCCAGTTTACGGGAACCCTTTTTTGTGGACGGTAGCACTGGATTTTGGTCATTGTTTATTAATCGGTAGCACTGCTTCGTCAAAGTTTCCAATGGACCACTGTGGTTGAAGAAAAGTGTTTTGTTGTACTGACTTATCTCCAGACTATTGGCTAAATAGTCAACAACCAGACTTTTGTTAAGTATTTATTGTTATATATTAGATAGTGTTATTTTACAATTTTGTTCTTAATTTAGATTTAGACTCTCTAGGGTATATATTATATAATTAATTATGTAATATGTTGATCACAGGTTGACACTGAGAGGGGGGGTGAATCAGTATCTTCAAAATTCTTCCTAGATAATTACTTGAAGACCAATATTGCCATGGGTTGACACCTCACTCACTGACCACAACTATACAATCACTGAAGCATTGCCACACACACAGTCATATGCACAACCACCTCGCTACCACAGAGTGGCCAGGTCTACCATGTTGTGCATACCCATCCTGCAGGTCATTCCATGCACTTCACAATATACAGATAAGCACATTTACAAAACATCTACAACACAGAGATATACGTGGTTCACCACCACAGTGTGTGATGGCTAGTCCACGGAGTAATGCCTTGTGGGCTCCATATATACTCAATACTTTATTTTTAGCTGTCTACACAGCAGGGAGTACATACACCGAGTTTACCTAGCATAAAACTAGGAGGACACAAATATGCCAATAATTCAGGTACCGAAGTAATAGTGCTCAGCACTCGCTGCACACACTACGCTTAACCCACACCCACGGGAAGCAGATAGTTATAGTTTTGGGCTTATAACAATGCCCTACAATTTATCCCCACTAGCTAGGCATTCATCATTTATCACCTACAGCTAGCATACATTGAGTACAAGAAATAAACAATTAATTCATACAAGGTTAAGAAGCTTACAACCCTTGTCTGGCATTTTCTGGTACTTTGGGAGGACTCTGGGATATCTCTGTGAAGCCTGGCATACTCCTCAGATCCATTGGAATCTTTAATGAACAATTCTAACACCAAACCCTAGCCTCCCTTTCCATTTCACTTCCCCCTTTTCTTCAATGCAACAGATACACAATGAAACCCTTCATTTAGCTTCTCTAAAGCTTTTTCGAGCTCTCACAATCCCCACTAATGACCAACCCTTCTTCAAAGTCTTCAATAGACTCAATGGCACCTCACACAACCCATATGATGTAAATGAGAGGAAATAATCTTCTATACAAAACCAAACCGAAACCCTAGCTTGGTATTTCAGTCAAAACAAAAGAAGATCTTCTTTTGCAAGCTCTTATTACCTCCATTAATGGCTCACAATCATTCTCAAGCTTGCAATGGACTCTCAATGACCTCCTTGAAGGTTGGTGTAGGTATTCAATGCATTAAAACTCACCAAAACCTTCCAAGAGAGGTATTTTGCCAAATAACCCGAGCTTCCACTCACTTCATCGTCCCCAAATCGTGCTCTTAGTGTAGAGCATTCAAAAACAAAGAGAATGCAAGTTGAACCGTTGGATTTGGATATGATCAAAACAAGTTCAGCCAGTAAAAATATTTAAAATAGAATCTTTGATCGCATATGGTGTACCCGCGAAGCATGGAAGCCGAGCCACCGATGTGTTGTCGAGTTTCGATTTGCGGAGTTCAGAATCTCTAATAATGGCCGCTGGATCAATTAGAAGTGGCAGGCTTGAGTTTCGGCCATTGGATCTGGTAAAAGACGTCATTATCGATCAGATCAAACTTTAACCATACGATCTGGATCTTCCCAAAGCATTTGGGTGGACTGTGCCACACCATAGTGACGCCAACGCTGACTGGTCAGAACTCGTTGTCGAGTTCTGATTCGCTGCTCAGAGCATCTTCAATCTAATCCATTCACTCTTTGAAAAGTGGCGGGATTGATTTCCAACCGTTGGATCGGTTAATCCCGTTAGGTGGCGATCGTTGTTGATGATGTCCCTTAGATCAGAATCTGGAGAGCGGTTACATTGCATGCGCGCCACTCCAAATAATTAGCTCCAATAACATGCGGCGAGATCCATAATAAAATGATGCTTCCACCCAATAGCGTTTCAGGCGGGAGAATCTTGACACTACCGCTGCACCACACCATAACCCGCCATTTCTATGGCCCTCAGATCAGAATCTCTATGATGAAACTTAGTTTAAGCCATTGATTTGGCTTATCTAGCTTTCCAATTTTCCCAAAATGCCCCCCCACAACTTACGAAATACCCTCTGTAACCGTTTATTAAAAACACAACTTTGATACTCAGGGGGAGAATCCAGTAAGGTTTTCTCTCCCCCTGCATTCATCAAACAGGTGGTGGGCTCGGTCATCTGCGCGGCTGAGGCTTGCGGGCCTTGGCTGCTGCGCGGCTCTGATTGAGGGGTGCGCATGTGGCTAGCCTGTAGCTTGCTGTGGCTGCCCATGGCATGCCTACGCACCTGCTTGGGGTGTGGCATGGCTTGGTCCTTGTGGCAGCCTGGCTGCTGCTGTGCCACTGTGACATGGTCGTGGCCTTGGCTGCTGCTGTGTCCAGGTGCCATGTGGCCTGGCTGCCATGTGGCATGCCACCTCATTAGTGGGTCCCACCCATAGTCTCTCTCCTCTTTCTCTCTCTACATTCTTTCTCTTTAGTCTCTTTTCTTCTTTCTTTCTTCTCTCTTCGGTTTCTCTTTCTTCTGCTCTCCTGCCACATCAGCCATGATTGTCACATCATCAATGGGGCCCATTATAGGATCCACACTATCTCTTCTCTTGCCACACCATCAGTGAGACCCACATTCTCTCTCTATTTTCTCAATCACTCTATGAAACTGTTGAACACATACACATTAACTATGATTGGCATGCAGTCTATGGGACCCACACTCTCTCTCTAATTCATCTCTCCACTTTCTATCACCATTCTCTCTTTTCTTTATATTGAGACCCACTCTGTAGAACATTGTAGAACACGCCTAAGGCTTCTTCATCACTACCACTTGTATAGACACTCTTTCTCCTACACTGACACCCTCTCTCCTTATTTCTCTGACTGTAAGCTCAACTGTGCTTCCACCTCAATCAAGTTGCCAACAATGACAATACATGGCCAACATAATATAAATATTATGATATATGTAATTGTTTGGTATAAATTATAATACTTATTTATATTTAAAATAAATTAATATAATTTAAAATCTAAAACTAAATTAAAGAGTGTTAAACATTATAATGAAAAATTACAACAAAGGTTCCTAACGTTTTGAAAGATTATACCAGAGGTACCTCACGTTTCAAAAATCATACTAGAGGTACTTGACGTTTTGAGAAATTATACCAGAGGTACTTAACGTTTCAAAAATATTACACTTAAGGTACCTTTTATTGTTGTACTTCCAAATTTATCCCTGTTCAGCATAACTTTCTTGGTCCCCTTTGGTTCACTCTCTCACCATCCAGTTGCCACAATGACTCACCATTCATGTGCTCATCGCTATCTCAATTGCCCACCCCCTCTCCTGCACCTGTCCTCTCCTGTGACCTTTCTTCACCAGCAGTTGCTCGTCACCAAGTCACAAATCTCGACTATGGTATACACCTCTGGTGAAAACTCCGCACCCCAACTTACTGTTTTTTCGGCGGGTGTACTAACGATAAGGCACTAAATAAGGGTAATTCAACAAGAAATGATCAATCCCTGAAAATTTGAGGTAGATCTAATGGTTAACTTAGATGATGCCAATGTTAAATAGGGCTAATGTTGGAAATATGATAAGAGGTGCCTCTGATATGATTTTTGAAACATGAAGTACCTCTCGTATGATTTCTCAGAACATTGGATACCTCTGATGTAAATTACCCATGAAAATCTATTATTACTTCTTTGGTCATTGTTTATCAATCGACACCACTGCCTCATCAAAGTTTCCAATGAACCATTGTGGTTGAAGATAAGTATTTTTTTTGTTGCACTGACTTATCTCTAGAGTGTTGGCTAAATAGTCGACAACCAGGTTCTTTCTGATTTGGAGGCGTTGTGGTTGAAGATCAGTTTTTTTTTTAATTTTTTTATTTTTTATTTTTTTATTTTTTTGTTATCCTTCTGTTTTCTTGCCTTCTAGAACGGGTTTTGAATTGATGGGTGCAATATTTTATGATTTGTGGGATAGTTGTGTAAGATTTTTTAGATCCTCTTTGGGTTTTTCCCATGGGATTTCCCATGAACCCTAACGAACACACCACACAGATTATTAGAATACAATGGGTATTGAAAAGAGTTGATAAGACACATACCTCTTGCTGTAGATTGATTTTTGACCATTTTCTTTGCTTTGAATGCTTGGATCAGAGTCTTCCACAGCCTGTTGGGATCCCTTGACCTTCTCTCTGCGTATGGGAACAGGAGAAGAAAATAACTCCGTGGCTGTGGGGACTCTAACCATTGGTATTTATAATACCACCCTAACCCTGGACCAGTCCCACAGTGGACCAGGTTGGTCCATCTCTAATCATACTTAAACCGGTCTACCTATAACTAGACTCCCACTGAACCAACTAATCTTATAATTAATTTAGCCCATAAAATATCTTACAATCTCCCACTTGAGCTATATTAATTATAAATTCACCATTGATCCAATGTGGCCATGGAATCTAATTACACCAAAACCATCCTTTACTTTGATCTAGTCATCAAGTCTACCAATGTCGAACAACAGCGAAAAGTACTCCTACACATCTGGTGTACCCTCTTCTGTCAGTCACATACAAAGGTCTACTTAATGACATAAATCACTTTGTCCAAGATCGAATTATCACGATCCCGTTACCTTAAAATCCTTATAGGTCAATGCATTTTGATATTATCCAACTTTATATAGGCAAACCGCCTCAAATTTGGACTAATATCATACTTTGGCTTACCAGTTTCTTTGGCTAAATACCGCATTGCAATTTTGACATGTCTTAAATAATCAATATTACATACAAACAATGAAATTAATGCTTACTAATAATCCTGCCCATTAAACCATAGGCAACATAAACAATCACTGATAAACCATCAACTACCAGATCTCTACTAATCAAGCAGATCTAAACACTCCCACTGACTAAGAGAATCTAAAGACTCCCACAAATATTACAAATTCCAAAAGAATATATAAACTAATAAAATGCCTTCATTTAAATTTAATATGAAATTTAGTTATATCAAAACATGTCAAATAAAATCTTTTAAAATAAATAACTGAACTATAAATCAATAAATAAATATCCAAAAATAATCTAAAGACAACTGTATTAAACGACATTATCATTTGGTGTCTTCTTTCTCTGGTGTCTCAATTTTTTTCTTCTTCTTCTCTAACCAAGCTTCTCTTGCCTTACATTCTCTCTTCATGTGCCCCTTCTTATGGCACCAGAAACATTCAACATCACTCATATCCCTATCATAAGGTTTTCCTTTCTTAAAGAAGTGTCTATCTTTTCTATAAGGTCCTACCCTAACCTTTCCTTTACCCATATCTTCTCTAGAATGATGACTAGTGAGATTGACACTTTCAAATCTTTTCTTTAGTCTCATTTCTTCTTTAGTGCAAATAGATATTAATTTGTTCATATCTCATTCTTCTTCCTGAGTATTATACGCCACTTGTATTTGGTAATACTCTTCAGGTAACGAGGATAACGCACAATGGATCACGAACTCATCATCAACGTTTATTCTCATGCCTTTAATCTTCTCAGCAGTAGCAAAAAGCTCCATGAAATGATCTCTAACACTTCCATTACTGTCAAACCTTGCATTAGTAAGCTTGTTCATCAAGGTGCTTCTCTGTCCTCTGTCAAAAAGTTCAAACTTCCCTTTGATCTCTTTTAAATATTCTTTGGTTGTTTCCTTGGCTTGAACACCATCACGTATGGTTTCAGGAATGGCCTGCCTCATGAGTAGCATAGAATTTTTATTTGCTGTCATCCATCTTGTCATTTCCTCCTTCTCTTCTAGGGTACTAGTATCAGTGAAGGCAGCAGGTTTATCCTCTTTAAACGCCATATCTAAGTCAATTAAATCTAGACTCGCTTCTAGCTGTTCATACCACTTTTTAAAACTCATCCCAGACAGGGAAGGAATAGTAACTACCAAACCACCTAGCATAGTCACAGGGATGAACATCCTGGGAGATACAAACCATCATCACCATATGAGTTCAAGCAAAAATATCAAGTAATAGAAAACCATGCGAAACTCCTACAAACACATGCAATTATATTTACTTCTACTTTATCCCAAATAAAAAGAAATAGACATCAAACCCCTCTTTCGGACAACCATACTTAGATGAAACCATCAATGCAAGAGATTAAATACATATCAACCAATAGAAATTTGATATATACACCATTTACTTGCACTAACCATATCAATCATTCATGCAAATAAATATCTTTTTTTCAAGAGTTAACCAACTACACATTTTCCTTTAGGATAAACATGCAGTGGTCTTCTCAGTTTCTGTGCAGTAACTGCGAAAGAATAATAACTCTTGAAAATACCACCACCTTTGGGTTAATGAGACCCCCTAAAGTCAAAACCCTTTCAATTCATGTGCATAAACATACCTTTAACTTTGACAATGCCACATTTGGGTTCACTGTTTTTCTTAGCTGTTTTTCACACAATGGAGAACAGTGTATTAAAAATATATCCTTTATTGTATAAGTAAATGCACAAATTTGGGGTTTAAGGACCACCATGTTGGAACTGAGTGTACCACTTTGGTGGATTCCACCCAATCTTCACATGACACCCACAAACCTTAATTTGATCAAAACTTGACAATGCCACCTTTAGGTGTACATCGCCCTCACAAAAGCATTTACAAGTACATAAACTTTAAATTTGAAGACATCATGATAAAACTAGGTGTACCACTTTGGTGGGTTCCACCTAATTCCACAATGATATCCTCAAACCTTACTTTGCAGCACATTGTGAGTCAATAAATAAAATATCATGCACACATAACTTTCTACATGCATCTGGTACAAAAATAACTGATAAACAAGCAGAAAATTACAAATCGGACTAATTTGGGACACTTTTTAATCAAAAATAAATTCCCCAAATCACCAAACTGTGTCAAACTATGTACCAAACTGTAGAACATGAAAATACAAACACAACGTAAAAAACCGGATCAAAATCTGACGCTCCTAGCGCCCACAATCGTCGATCAAAGTCGGCACATGCATTCTTGCATCCTAAACCGGTTTCCGGTGGTTCATCTTGGGTCGGTTCGGTCTGGCCGGGTTCGATTATGGGCGGACCGAACCCACAAATTAAAACCCCATTTTCTTTTTTTCTTTTTTTTTAATGCTTTGGTCCAGACCAAACCAAACGGTCTGGTCTTTAAACCGAACCTCAGACCAACGGTTCAACCGCGCTGCCCAACCAACCCACACCATCTGGGTTTCCGGGCCAAGTCCCAGGTCAGGTTCTCGGGTTACAAAGCCGGGTTCATGTGGCGGGTTCTTGGGTCAAAATCCGGGTCCATGGGTTGGGTTCTTAGGTCGAAAATGCGGGCCCATGGGTCGGGTTTCGGGCCAAACATCCGGGTTAATGGATCGACCTCGGGTCACATGTGCAAACCGCATGTGTACCCTGAGTCGGGTTCACAGATCCCCTTGGGCCCGGCCGGGCTGGTCTCGGCCCTGGTTCGGTCCCGGACTGGCCCAGGTGACGTCAGCCCTACCTTTGCACTTTTTTTTTATTGCCGCCGGCGCGTGGATCTCACGCCCTTTTTTAGGCGGCGCATGAGAGCGCGACAGAGAACTTCCGGCGACCAACCTTATGTCGCCGGTTCCGTCTCTCCAAGACCTACAATCTTATAAAATTTATTTTACTTTTTAATGGTCCAAAATTTTTTTTCGAGGGTCCAAATCCTAGACTAGTTCATATGAAAATTTTGAGAGAAAAATCTCTCCATTTTCCAATCCAATCAAACATGAAGTCTTTACAATGCTTTCCCATCGATTCTAGATCTGTGTAAGTGGCTCTGATACCACTATAAGATTATTTAGATCATATTTGGGTTTTTTTTCATGGGATTTCCCATGAACCCTAACGAACACACCACACAGATTACTAGAATACAATGGGTATTGAAAAGAGTTGATAAGACACATACCTCTTGCTGCATATTGATTTTCGACCGTTTTCTTTGCTTTGAATGCTTGGATCAGAGTTTTCCACAGCCTGTCGGGATCCCTCGACCTTCTCTCTGCGTATGGGAACAGGAGAAGAAAATAACCCTGCAGCTATGGAGACTCTAACCATTAGTATTTATAATACCACCCCCAATCTTGGACCAGTCCCACAGTGGACCAGGTTGATCCATCTTTAATCATAATTAAATTGGTGTACCTGTAACTAGACTTATACTGAACCAACTAATCTTATAATTAATTTAATCCATAAAATATCTTACAATTTGCATCACCATTCTAATGTTGCTTAACTTTATTTGGGTGGAAATTTTGTGATGTACAAACTTAACGGGTCCACAAGAATAAGGAGCGGCATTTTATCAGAAAAAAAAAAAAAAAAAAAAAAAGACTAAGGAGCTGCATGCTTAAAAGAATCTCATTTATCAGTTCATAATTTTAGATAGGATTCTCCGGGAAAAAAGTGAATATCAATTTTATTTTTTTATGTAGATTGTCATGGTTTATGCCATCCATAAAATCAATTATAAAACCAGAGTAGAATTTTGTTATAATCTTTTCTTCTGTTCTTCTAAGGAAAGTGTCTTCTATTGATCATGAAGCAGATTCTGATTCGGATTAGGATCAGCCTAGGATCGATTATGTTTGCCCTCAAAATTGCTTTACTTTCCTGGTGTCACCCATTGGAAACCATTTCAACTTACGTGCTGCATAGGATTGGCCCCTGGCCGATCCTGATCCGGATTGGCTGATCCGATCCCTAAATCCCTGCTCCAAGCTATTCATCCACCTACTCGTGGTTAACTTTATTAGGGAGATATTTATCTTCCACTTGTTCTTGCATTATTTGTGGGATTGCCAAATTGATTTTACAGTTAAAAAACTGTATAACCGTGTTATATTAGTTTTGAGTTTGATATATAAGTAACAAGGAATTCTGGCTGATGATGAATCGACTTTTATCACTAATGATTTATGCTTAATATTACAATTATTTGCATTCTTTATACAGTTTGATGTTGCGAGTTGTAATTATGACTCATTTATATGTACAGGAACAGGAATAGAGATGCCTGAATACTTGGCTACAGTGGATGTAGATCCAAATTCACCTACTTATTCAAATGTTATCCACAGGCTGCCTATTATGGCTTACTTACATGATGAACTCCATCATACTGGTTGGAATGCCTGCAGTTCTTGCCATGGAAATCCAACAGCCAACCGTCGTTTTCTGGTTCTACCGTCATTGATGTAAGAAACTTAATTTTTATATTGCAGTAGAGACAAACTTTTAGACCCAAAAATAAGTTGAAACGTACTCATGTTACTATGTGGTATATCATAACAAACACAGATACAACAAACCTCCAGAATAGGTAAATCCATAATAAACATATGAAATGGATTCAAGAAGCAATTAATCAAGGCCCCAAAAGCAAGAACCACACCATGGAACCTTTGGTCTATTCCTTGAACTTCTAAACTTTGTGTTGTGCACCTAATGATTTATCAGAATTTGTTTGCTATAAATTTTCCTGTAACTTTGATGTACCAAACTCCTACATTACCTAGACACTTCAAGGCAAAAGCTGTATCCATGTTGGGTACTTCGCTGTGAAGGTGTTAAATGTGAAAGCTCACAACCAAGTCATGCCTTTGCTGTATCTCCTTTCCCTTTTCTCTAAGAAATTTTTAACATATAAAGGGAGAAAATATTGGAAAAAGAAAGGAGAAAGAAAGTTATGTTTGTTCTTATGTATCTCCAGTTATTTGGTAAAAAAAATATTTACATGTTTCATGCAAAACCAAAACACCAGCAGCAGAGGTGTCCTGTCTAGTCAATCCCTAAAAGCTATTTGGTCCAATCGTATAATTAGACTGTTAAGTCTGCAACTTGGACCAATTTTTTTACTCTATTTTCGCTCGTCCTGTTTCTGCCTTTTATCATATGCATGAGATTTTCTTTTGTTTACATTTTTTTTTTCTAGAATATTTGCTGTCTTTTAATACCTTGATGAGTTGTTGTGAAGGCAGAAACTTGTAGTATCCTTTCTGCTTTACCATTGCATGATTATAATCTTCAATGGAAATATGGCCCCTTCAATTGACAATGATTATAATCTTCACTGGAATTTGAACCATTGCATGTCAATTCTTTCTTAAAGTTCAGGTCGCATATATGCAATTGACACGAAGAATCCAAGGGCTCCGTCTTTGCACAAAGTTGTTGAGGCTGAAGAGATTGTGGCAAAGACTGGATTAGCATATCCCCTCACTTCCCACTGCCTTGCAACTGGAGATATGTTGGTGTCTTGCCTCGGAGATAAATATGGAAATGCTGAGGGGAGTGGGTTTCTTCTTCTTGACTCAGACTTCAATGTCAAGGGGAGGTAATAAGCTATATCATTTAATTCTATACCATTAAACTATATGTACTACAGGTGGTTGTGATTGATAGGTTGAGATTGCATGTGGTTCGGTTGGATTCTATATTTTATTGCTTTCGCTGTTAATTGCATATTAACCATGATTTTCTTACTGCATAATTCCTTCCTCACAACCCAGGTGGGAGAAACCAGGCCATAGTCCACTCTTTGGATATGATTTCTGGTACCAGCCACGCCATGGGACTATGATAAGCTCTTCTATAGGTGCTCCGTCTGCTTTCCCAAAAGGATTCAATCTTCAGCATGTTTCAGATGGTCTGTATGGAAGTCATTTACATGTATACAGCTGGCCTGATGGTGAACTAAAACAAACCATGGATCTTGGCAATACAGGGCTAATACCATTGGAGGTGAACGCTTGAAAGTAGAAACATCATTTACTACCTCTTCTTAATTTCTAGGAGACTTTGATGCCATTTTGTTTTAAGTTTCCATCTATTGGGATGAAATATATCATGTGAGGACCTTTACATGAATCAGTTCTCACGTTTGCATACCAGGTTCTTGCATGATCCTTCAAAAGATACAGGATTTGTGGGGTGTGCCTTATCAAGCAACGTAGTCAGATTTTTTAAGACTGCTGATGGATCATGGAATCATGAGGTTTGCGGATTCTTTGTGGCCTTAAAGTGCATGTTTTAGTAATTTTTTATGTAATTACCAACATCCCTTTTCTGATATTCATTTGCAGGTTGTGATTTCTGTGCAACCATTGAAGGTGAAGAACTGGATTCTTCCAGAAATGCCTGGATTTATAACATCTATGCTGATATCTCTTGATGCTCGTTTCCTCTATTTTGGGAACTGGATTCATGGGGATGTCAGGCAATATAACATTGAGGATCCTAAGAAACCCGTATTAACAGGCCAAGTGTGGGTTGGGGGACTAGTTCAAAAGGGGAGCCCTTAGTGGCTGTAACAGAAGATGAAGCAGAGCAACAATTTGATGTCCCAGAAATCCAGGTTTGTAAACCCACATGTCCCATGAAGTTTCTATGTCGGTCTCTCATGTTGTCTTGTATCATCTCCCTACATTCTGTTGCTGGGGATCCTTGATCCACAGTTCTCTCTGTTCCGAAATTGAAGAGCAGAGTGCCAACCATGTGTCTCTGCAACTTGTCTAGGATAACAAGGAAGATGATTCTGTAAGAAAATATTTAGACAGAGTTTCAATACATATTCCTATCTCTACATACAAACGTCTAGAACACAATGGGAGATGTAATTAAAACTACTAAATTGATTCATATTTTTGAGAAGACAAGGGATTTTTGATCATTTACTTGTTGTCAATCCTTGGATTGGAGCCTTCCACAGCCTTTCCACTTGACCTTTTCTTCTCCTCTACTGTGGATGCTAATGGAGAGATCAGAATAGTCGCTGCAAGGACTCCTTACCTTATATATATAATACTATCTCATAACCTTAATTCATTCCCACAATAAATAGGGAAGCTTTATCTCTCGCAACTGACAATACAAGGCATAAACCTACCAACCAAATAATGTGAAACTCCCACTAGCCGATTAGGCAAGTAAATAAATGTTGACCAATTAACAGATTCATTCACACACACACACACAAAAGCGTATTATGGTTGTAGGGTGGTCTTCAGCATTTTTGCATAAACAGCTGCCCTCGGACTTGAATCCATGTCTTCATGCTGGCTGCCTGAGCCTTTTATCATCTGACCAAGCGATAGCCCCCAATAGACATACATACAAACAGAAACCAGCGATTTCGTTCCAAACTGATAGTGGGACACGGTACAGTAGTTTGTACCAATAGTATTGTAACTCCATTCTTTGTACCAAAAGCATAATGCAATGATAATCCCTTAATTCTGTTAATTTCCTTAGTTTTCTACATCATTTTACAGATATATTGCACTTCCAAGTAGTAATAGTAGTTAATGACAAACACCATTCATTCTTCTTTTCAGGATCATCCTCTGAGGGGAGGGCCTCATACGATCCAATTAAGTTTAGATGGAAAGAGGCTCCATGTTACCAACTCAATTTTCAGTGCATGGGATCGCCAGTTCTACCCAGAAGTAGTAGAGAAAGGTTCATACATGTTATAGATTGACGTTGACACGGAGAAAGGAGACCTTAACCCAAATTTCTTTGTGGACTTCGGAGTTGAGCCTGAAGGGCCTTCCCTGGCACATGAGGCAAGGTATCCTAGTGGTGACTGCACTTATGATATTTGGATCTAAGGATTGTGAAAGCTGTTCAGAGGAATGGGGGTAATTTTACCTTTCAACATCTTTAAATAAGAAGCAAGTGGACGGATAGGGGTTTGATTCTGTAATTCTCAGGTTGACACTGAGAGGGGGGGGGGGTGAATCAACCACTAAAAATCTTCCCAACTATGTAAGGCCTGTCCTGACTGATTAAACACTGCTGCCTTGAGCTGTCTGTCTTAGCTGTGCTGCCTTGAGCTGACTAGTTCACATATTTGTTTATTTACATATTTCGTGTAACACACCATGCCACACACCTACAGGTATCCATACCAGAGGTTTGGCCTACCTAGTGTGTACACCCCGACCTGCAACCCACGGATTTCACATACACAACAAAAATATGCACATCCACAAGACACACCATATAACGTGGTTCACCTATCACATACTGTGATGGCTACTCCACGGGGCAATACCCTAACCAGGGTTTCGTATTATACCCAATACGCTACTTCAATAGTATTCTGCTGCTACAACAACTTGGTGTTATACCACCAATGTAATCCAAGCTGCAACTTGGAATTCTGGGCAACTACCCTCAATCCTGTCAAGCCCCAACTTGACAGGTTACAATGAAATTAATATGGAATGTGTACAAACCCTTCCCAACATAATGCATCTCACAACATAAGGTTTGCGTGCGTGATTACCTTCCCAGCGTGATCATAGCAAGTTTAGTGCTCACAACATAGACGTTCCAAGCTCTCCAGTAGTGATTGATAAGCTTCTTCAATAGAGTGGAACTCTAGCATTCTTCCAATGCATCTCGCACAACATCATTCACGTCAAACTATCACTCATGCTCACAATTCCCTCCAAACTACTCAAATGATCATGTATATTAGATGGAAGAAGGTGGAGAGGGATTTTTTCTTCAAAGAAAGCCCCAAATCCCTTTTTCCACCAAAACCCGTAGCTCTTTTTGCCAAAACCCCTGTTTTTTTTCTTTCTAACAGATTCAACTCGAAGAGAGAAGCTCGTGGGCTTTTGAATCGCCTCAATCGGAGATCGGACGGCCAAGATATGACCATCTAAAGTTCGGCCGATCAGATTATTCCAAACGGAATCTTTCTACTCGATTCGGTGCGCCCGCGACGCACATAATCGCCACCCTTCTGTCGTACCTTACGACGTTGTCGAGTTTTGATTGGCGAAGAGAAGAATCTTGAAGATCCGCCGTTGGATCTTTAATGAAAAGGCAGGATTAATTCTGGGCCTTCAAATCGGCCTCATCGCGTCAGGCGTGATCGGAATGCGCCTCGACCGTCAGATCGAGATCTAGGATGCCGACGTATGATGTGCGTGATACACTGAGACTTGGGTTCCGCTCCATGAGGCGTGGATCACTGGTTTAAGTTGCATTCCGCCAATGAAAGTGCACGCGATGGAATCTAGGTGCGAATCCAGCGCTACACCATAGCCCGCCTTTGTTTGAGCCACCGATCTTGGATCTGATGTGCGTGGCTTGATCTGAGCCGTAGAAATAGAATTTTCTCTTTTTCAAAAGACCAAAATACCCCTGTGAATGTGTGGTAATGCCCTGTAAGTCGTTTTTTTCCAGTAAGGTCCGAAACTTTTTCTTCTGTGCGGCATTAGGTCGAACAGCTTGTGTGCAGGCCAACTGCCTTGTGTTGGCTTGCGGCGCGCGCGCGGCGATGCTACTGCGCTGTCTGCCTGCTTTCTTGCGGCAAGACGCGCGGCAATGCTGCTGCGTGCTGCTGTGCTGTGCTTGGCTTGTGGCATGCTGCGTGCAAAGCTCCTGCTGCGAGGCTGTGCTTCTGTGCGGCATGTGCGTGGCTGTGTATGCTGGCCCTTGCTGTGCATGGCCTGTGTGCATGGCCCCCTTGCCATGCATGCTGGCATGGCCTGCTGGCCTGGTTCCGTGGGCAACTGCCATGCTAGCCTGGGCTGGCTGCCATGCTGGCCAGGCCACCTAAGGTGGGACCCACCTAGTCCCCACCCACTCTCTCTCCTCTTTCTCTCTCCTCATGTTTCTCTCTCTTCTTTCTCTCTCTTTTTATTTGGACTTTCTTATCAGCTTTCTTCATTTGTTCTCTCACATCAACTCGTTAGGAGCACCTGTCCCAGTCATCATGTCTGCCAGTGGGACTTCAGACACTCTCTCTCCTCCATATCACTCTGTCAACTCAGAGTTGCCAACAATGACAATCTCAACTTGGCCAAGGTTCCAACAGATTCTGTAATGTTGTATATTAGGGTAACCTTGTTGGATGAAATAATAAATGTGATCTGAATATGAGAATAAAATCATGACAATGTTGATTTGGTATGGCTACATACTTTATTTAAAGGATTATTCTTGATCCATTTTCAACACATACCGGGCGTGGCTGAAACCGATTAGATACCAATCTAGATCGGGTAAGGAGCCAATGGTCGCACGATACATGGCTGATACCAATAAAAAATAATGAAAAATATAAAATAATTGATATCGGATTGGGATCGGTCATGGCTGAAACTGATAGGAATGAGCTGATCTGGCTGATCCAATAAATATTACTAAACCATGGTTGTAGACACAAATGGGCTTCCATTTCTGGTTCTATAACTTAAAAAGTGTGAAAATTCTGATATAGTTATGTAATTGTCCTACATTTTTATTGTAGGCCAATGTGTCCGTTTATAATAATGTGTTTGTACAATGATCATACAAAGGTGGACGAATTTTACTTGATGTAGAGTTAGTCTTCTACTCAACTTACAAAACGTGTGAAATGTAGGGATGGAGTGATTAACATTGTAAATGTTGAACCAGATTTGGAGCTTCTTTATTTTTTTGGTTAAATTTGAATTTAAAATTCAAATTCAAACCCTAGTTGGCTATCATTAACAGCCCCCCTTAAGTAGTCAAGTAGTGGGTGATCTCTGGTAAATGCGCAACTTGTCCTTCAGAAATTAAAATCTGATTGTGTAGAGAGGCTTAGTCAAGACACCTGCCACAAAAAAAAAACTGATCTTTAGTGGAGTAAGCCATGATGAATGGTTGATTTAAGCTAATGCAAAATCTATTTCACAGCCAACCAAAGGTCATCGGTTGGAGCTTTAAGAAATTGACAAACCTTATTAACAAAGAATGCAATGTTAGGCCGTGTGAATGTAGCATATATTATAGCAATCCGATGGTGCTCCGATATTGTCTTAGGTCCGATTAGGGAGATCTGATGGCCTAAGAGAGTCGGGCAGATGTGGCCATGGGTGTGTGGACAAGCTCTGTGCCTTCCTTTGTAGTATTTTTTAAGTAAATCCTGGATATACTTGTATTGGTACAAGATAATACCTGTAGCATGTGGAATGACCTCCAAGCCTAATAAATATTAAGTCTCCTAAGTCACGAATTGCAAATTCCTTTCCTAAAGCAGTGATTAAGTGTGCTACCAAGGCAAAGTCAGAACCCGTTATAACAATGTCATCAACATATACTAGGATGTATAGGCATCTTTCACCAGCCTTGTAGATAAACAATGAAGTGTTTATTTCTATACTTCAAACCCAATTGAGCCCAATTGAGAGTAAAAAGGAGCTTTCTCCACCTTGGCTCGGATTCTGCAAGCCACCCTAAAGAGGAACCCATGTTGATGTAAATTCTGAAAACTTTTCTATTGTCTGTGCCAAACTGCTACACTCAAACCTACATAGCCTACACCCCATCTGGGTGTCCCGCATAACTTACCGTCGTACGATGTGATGTAACTTCACCTCTCCCACTACTGTAGCACCATCAGAGAGATCACTTCCTCTCAAAGGTCCAGAAGCAAGAGAAACTCACTTTTTCCTAGATTTTCACTTGTTCACAACTTGAACTCCCTACAGTCTTTGTCTTTCATCTGTTCCGTTTGCTTGAGTTTCAACAGAAGTACCATCTGTTTTAACACTCCCTGCAAGTTTGTACAAATTATCAACCATCCTTCATTACATCACAACCATGACCCCTCTAAAGGCCTTGAGAACTCCACCTTTATATGAGCATCTGTAGCCTCTCGAATCCTATGTTCCCAATGAAATCAGATTTTTCTTTAGATCTGGCACATGCCTAACCTCATTTACAGTTTGCACAATCCCATCAAATAGGTGATCCGTACAATCCCAATCCCGATAATCTTGCTTTCAGCATCATTTGTCATTTTGACTATACCCTTATCACATGCATGATATGTAGCAAATTGTTCTCTAACTGAATACTTATGAAATGAACAACCCGAATCTAAAATCCAATTTGAAAAATCCGTACATGATGAAGTAGTGAGATAGACATTTCCATCACTCCATCTTTCCATCACCCCAGCAGTAGATGATTTTTCTTCATTCTCCTTCTTCTCCTCCTTTTCCTTTATGTCTTCTTTATGCTTTGGACAATTCCTCTTTATATGACCTTCATCCTCACAATAATAACAAATTAATTATTTTGTTTATTCTTGCCATACTTCTATCTCCCATTTGATCTTCCTCTGCCTTGACCACGCAAAGATACTATATTACCATGTCTGGGCTTAAATTTTTGAGTGAATTGACAGTGTGAGAGAAATGAGTGGCCTGATAGGCTGATAAGAAATTATTCCAAATGATTCCTCTATTTGGGGGAGTGTTTGGTTGTTCATGTAGAATGGCTTGATCCCTACTAAAAGACACCACTTTTGCTTATCAAAGATGGCCCAGCGGAACCCTTAAATACCGTTTGAATTTATGAATGGCCGATGTGAGTTTTGATCATAGTTGTCATGATTATTGTTCAGAATGGCATGCTCACAAGAGTCATGCCAGAGATGTGAAATAAGGGACGATGTGGAACTCTTGGAGGGCTACCAAATTGTCAGACGGGAGATAAAGTTCTTGCCAGAAATCAATAATTCATTCCCCAAATTAATGAATCGGTGAGTAATCTCATTGTGATGAAAGCCATCACCTTGTTCGAGAATCTTGTCCAACCTCATTGTGAAGTATACCAAATAATTGAGTCAGCTTTCCCCAAGCATGTAAATAGAAGCCTTTCCACACACAAATTTTTTTTTCACATGTGTAGGCTATACATAATACCGCTTCACTTGATCCAGATTTGTTAAGTGTTGAAGCTCTTCTTCGTTTATATCAACCAGGTGAATATCCTCCCCTGGCAATATCTCCTTAACATTGTATGGTCTGCTTCAGTTCGGACATAACTTGCCCCGTGGGTTGTATGTCGGCACTCTCTGTTCTTGTAGTACCAAGTCTCCGACTGCCAAATGACTAATATAGACATTTTTTGAAGGTGTTGCCTATCCTTTGTTGGTACTTCTTCATGTTATCTAGTACCCTAATCCTTCTTTCATCTATGAAGCTCAGTTCTTCGTATCTTGCTTGAAGCCATTCTATCTCGGGGATTTTGCATTCCATTGCTACCCTCAGTGATTGTACCTCCAATTCAGTGGGGAGTACGGCTTCCATGCCATAGACCAAAGAGTAAGGTGTTGCCACAATAGATGTTCTGATCTAAGTTCTGTATGCCCAGAGTGCATATGGCAATTTTTTTTCCCTATTGGAGATGGTTTCTGCCATCTTCTGTAGGATGACCTTGATGTTCTTGTTCGCTGCTTCAACTGCCCTTGTTTGTGGTTTGTACAGAGATAATATGTGCCTCTTGATATTGAATTTGTCACACAATTCTTTCACTTTTCCCCTAAAGTGCTGTCCTTGATCAGAAATAAGAGCTTAAGGCATCCCATGCTGACAGATGATATGCTCTTGTAAGAATTTTGCTACTTTATTTGTTGTGAGCTTTGCGTACGCTTGGGCTTTGACCCATTTTGTGAAGTAGTCAATGGCGACCAGAATGATTTCTTGTCCGCTTGAATCTTTGGGGTGGATCTTGCCTATCACATCAATGCCCTAAGTTGAGAATGGCCACAGGGAACTGAGGGTGTGCAATTCTATTAGAGAAACATGTATCAGATTGACAAACACTTGGCATTTGTGGCATTTTTTCACAAATTCTACATAGTCCACTTCCATGGTGTTCCAGAAACGCCCCAGCTGGAGGATCTTCTTTGCAAGCATTCTAACATTCATGTAGGGCCCACACTCCTTGATGCACTTGTTCAATGATGTTTTGTGCTTGTTCTTCATCAATGCAAACCAATTGTATCCCTTGGTAAGACCATTTGTATAGAATGTCTTCACATAGCATGAATTGAGAAGCGTACCATCTCATGAATTTCTTATCTCCTCACAGAGCATCTGTGGGGTACTTTCCTTCGTTGATGAAGTTTATGATTGGTGCAAACCGAAGGCGACCATCTACCATCAGGGCATTGACTACATTCATATGTACTGGCAGTGTGCTCCTTTCAATTATCAGAGATTTGAGTTACTTCACTGGGTCATCCCCAATCATTGATGCTAGGGTGGCCAATGCGTCAACGTTCTTGTTTGTATCTCTGGGCAAGTAGTCAAACTCAATATGTTCAAAGCTCTGAGCTACTGTCATTGCACATTCTTTGTATGGTATCAACTTCTCATATTTAGTTCTCCAGTTTTCTCTGACCTAGTAAATGACAATGGAGGAATCATTGCATACTTTTAGTTTCTTGATGCAAATGGCCAATGCCACTTTTAGCCCCATGATGTATACTTCCTATTCTGCGATATTATTTGTGCAATCAAACTCCAGACAGAATGGAAATGGTATAAACACCCCCTCAGGGTCTATGAATAGAACTCCTACTCCGTAACCTCCATGATTGGCAGCTCCATTAATAGACATCAGCCATGTATTTGTTCATGTGCCTTCCTGAGCCATGTGTACTTGATCTAAAAACACATCCTCTAATTGTTGATAATTGTCTTCTACTAGGTGTGCAAACATGTGTTCAGCTATTGCACTCCTTTTTATTGATTTTTGGATAGCATATGTTATGTCGAACTCTAATAGAAGCCGTAACCATCTAGCCATTCTTCTTGTAAGGGCTGGTTTTTCAAATAAGTACTTCAATGGGTCCATCCAAGAGATGAATTTGATCTGGTGCGAAAGCATGTAGTGTCTCAGTCACTTCGTCACCCAGACCGAAGCAATGCATGTTTTTTCCAATGTAGTGTAGTTGCCTATGAACTTCTTACTTAAGTAATAGATGGCTTTCTCAGTCCATCTATCTGAATCGTGTTATGCAAGCATTGATCCCATAGAATTGTCCAGCACTAATAAGTATAGTAGTAGCAAAGGTCTTCTAGGTATAAGGGGCACGAGGACCGATGGATTCATTAGATATGGCTTGACATTCTCAAATGCAATTTCACATTAAGGGTTCTAGTTCTTAGGTTGATCCTTCCTCAATATCTTCAAGATCGGCTCGCATGTGGCTATGAGGTGTGCAATGAATCTGTTTATGTACTAAAGCATTCCCAAGAATCCTCTTATCTCTTTCTTGGTCCTTGGCAGAGGCATTTCAGTTATGGCCTTGATCTTTGATGGGTCTATCTCTATCCCCCTGTGGCTAACCTTGAAACCCAACATCTTTCCTACTGTTACTATAAATGCACACTTATGTGGATTCAGTTTTAGCTTGTACTACTTATGTCACACCCCAATTTTGCACAATTTAGAATGGTGTGATGAACCGCTAATAAATCAATGGTTCAACCAGGATCTCAAATAGGCTGTGTTCGTTTGCTTAAACCATACACATCCACATCCATAATCAGAGTAAAAAAATAATAACGAAAGTTTTATATATTAAATGAACTGAGAGTCTAGCTGTGATAGATTAAATAAATTAACCAATTATCTCCACAAGGACTAAGACATAAATTAGAATAATTAAATCAATTACATTGTCTGTATAATTTTAACCAAATCTAATCGAAAACGCAAGAGTTGTACTCGCATGACGAATCATACGACTCCATCATAACTTCAACATCCATCGCCACCGCATGTCCATACATTGGAGCATTTATATAATCTTCTACGGTGGTACCTGCATCATCAACTAAAAATATTCGACATCGAAAGGGTGAGCACACATCACGGCTCAGTGAGCAAACAAAACAATGCAACAAACATATGCATGCATTCAATTCATATCTTTGGTCTGGTTCATAAATTTGCAATGTGCTATAGAAAGGTTTGGTGGCCGTCCTCACCTCTATACACAGGGTGTGTAAGCCCACCCAATGGATCCAACACCATTGTCGTCCACATCCACCCCACCATGGAATAGAGATAGAGCTAAAGTGCTTAGGACCGCACCGCATCACACTTTCCCTGATGTTCTACCCATACCAACACGTAAGCCCCTGTTGGCGAGGGCTTGCAAACTGGGCTCGCAACTAACCAATCCTAATGTCAAACAGTGTATCCAAGGCCTCACCCCAGCATCCCTTAATACGTCCATAGAGATAGAGCTAAGGCCCCCCGGCAGAGTTAGAGACTATACGGTCTGAGACCACCTCCCTTGATGCCCTACGACGTAATAGTTCTGCTAAGGTAATGGCGATACTACGATGTTAGTAGACAAGACTTGAGTAGAGATAGGGCTAGAGTCTGGTAACCAAGATGAACCACAGTGTCACATCCTCCCCCTGATGCCCCACTCGCATCAAGTACACTAACCACACACATACATTCACATGCCTATTCCTAGCATCATCATCAACATCATATTATAAATAAACAGAAATTAAATATGCATGAACAATAATAACAAGAATATTGGATGACATGTTAAATGCACATTACAATCATACAAGCATAGAATCATTCATGGTATTTGGACTCAATAAATAAAATAGTTTATTATTAGCCAATTAGTTTAGGTCTTGTTCCCTCACCTTTGATTGAGCGTAGATCCTCGTTCAAGCTTTATGAATCACTTTTAAAATCACTAGAAAGACCTAACAAGTCGATAGATTTTAATTAGAATTAATTCTAATAGATTTAGACTAACTGAAATCGTAGGGTCGCAGGTAGGGTAGCACCTAAGGTAGCAGTTTCTGTGACCCTAGGGTGTAGGGTCGGACGTGGGGTCAGATACCATTCGACCCTATGTACGACCACACCCTCCCTGGGACTTCCTGAGGGCATGTGGTCGATCCTGTGATCTCGTAGGGTCGGATATCATTCGACCCTACGTGCGACCATACGTATTCTGAGTCGACCTTTCATTCTAAAGTCCATTCTTTCATGTTTGGATCATTTGGCTTACTTTCATGGTCCATTCTATGATTGTTCTATGATTCAAAACTCTAAGTTATACACTATTCATTGTCCATAACGATTTCCTCCATGAAATCTCTTGGAACTTATCCATGGATGGATGATTTGGATTTCTCCTAATCCTATGTTCTTCATAACTATTCTAGGATCTCTTATTCAGGTAAGGGATTAGGTTCATACCTTTATTCAGAGGTTTCTCTGAAGTTTTCTTCTCTTCCTTAGTCTTCTTCTTCAAGTTTCCTTTTCTTCTTCTCTTTCTCTTTCTCCCACTTTCAATTAGGGTTGTAAAGAGTGAAAGAGGCTAAGGGACGTCCTATTTATAGAGGAAAACCCTCCATAATAAGTCCCAATGAGTTTAGGAAAGATCCCCTCGGAATTAGGAAAGTTTTCTAATTTCTGATTTTTGTCTGTCATTGTAGGGTCGGACGTAGGGTCACAGGATCCGTCGACCCTACACCTTTTTAGTCATCCGACCCTACGACTAAAAAGTCATGGATTGGACTTCTGTCGAGGTGGGGTCGACCCTACCTATTTAGGCATGCGATCCTACCCTCACATTTACTATTTTTGGGTTAGTCTTCATACCTGATCTTGTGGTTTCTTCACGCACTTGGTCCACTTGGCTCGAACCATGATAGGTACACCTGGTACAAGGTGGTAAGACCGGTTAGTTCGATACGGGTCTTACAACTCCCCCTTCTTATTAAAAATTTTGTCCTCAAAATTTGTACATACATTCCGAGTCGACAAGGTGAGGATATTGCTTCCGCATAGCGTTCTCTTCTTCCCATGTGATCTCTTCTATATCTCGGCTCCTCCAGGTGACTTTAACATAGTATATGTCATGGTTGCGTAGACGTTGAATCTTTCGACTAGTGATTTCAGTTGGTGCTACTTCGAATGTCAAATCATCAGTTAGATCTAGTGGATCTGCTGTCAAAACGTGTGTTGGATCTCTGACGTACTTCTTTAATAATGAGATATGAAATACATCAGCACACTTGACATAGATGGTGGTAGTGTTAACTGATAAGTCACTTTTCTATGTTTAGCTAGAATCTCATATGACCCGACATATCTCGGACTTAGCTTCCCTTTCTGTTCGAATCATTTTAAACCTCGCATAGGTGATACTTTCAAGAATACCTTATCACCTATGACAAATTCAAGGTCTTTGCGTTGAGTATCTGCATACTGTTTCTGATGATTCTGAGCTATTCTAACTCTTTCCTTGATAATGTTGACAACTCGACAAGTCTCTTCAAAAAATTCTATTCCAACGATGCTACGTTCTCCAACTTCATTCCAGAACAGAGGAGTTCGACACTTCCTCCCATACAGTGCTTCATAAGGTGACATCTGTATAGTAGCCTGATAGCTGTTGTTATAGGCGAACTCGATCAAGGATAGTTTCTCGTCCCATGAGCCTTTAAAATCAATAACACAGACTCGAAGCATGTCTTCTAAAATCTGAATGATACGCTCCAACTATCCATCTATCTGAGGATGGAATGCAGTACTAAACTTCAACGTTGTACCCATAGCCTTCTGTAATCTTTTCCAAAACTTTGAAGTAAAGCGTGGGTCTCTATCGGACACAATGCTTTCAGGTACACCATGTAATATGACAATGTTATCCACATATAGCTTGGCTAACCTCTCCAGGGTATACTGTGGTCGTATAGCTATAATGCGAGCTATCTTAATCAGACGATCTACAATCACCCAGACCGCGTCAACTACTCGAGGAGTCAATGGTAACCCGATGACGAAGTCCATAGTGATGCAGTCTCATTTCCATGCTGGTTTCGACAGCAGCTGCAACAGTCCTGCAGGTTTTTGTCGTTCAGCCTTCACCCTCTGACAATTTTGGCATTGAGATACGAATTTAGCTACATCTGCTTTCATTCCTCTCCACCAATATAATTTCTTCAAACCATGATACATCTTTGTACTTCCAGGATGTACCGAATAGGCGGTGGTGTGAGCTTCCTTCATTAGTCGGTGTCTAATGTCCAAATTTTTTGTTTCAGGAATACATACTCTTCCTTTGTACTTCAGTACCTTTTCATCGTCTAAGGTGAACTCAGGAATAGTCCTACCTTTTTCGATGTCTTCTTGTACCGTTTTCAGATAAGGGTCTGATTTAATAGCTGCTTTCACTTCATCAATTATATCAGGTACAATCTTCAACATTGCGAACATATTTGAAAACCGATGAATAAATCCTTGGTTGATTGATTCACCCGGTACATCTATCACGAACTGCTCATTACCGTAATTGAACATTTTTCTAGTACACATTGCTGCAGTCGTGTTAACCTCTCCTTGAGATTTTATCATTGCTTTTCTGCTTAGCGCATTAGCAATTACATTAGCCTTTCCTGGATGATATTGGATATCGCAATCATAATCCTTCAATAATTCCAGCCATCTTCTTTGTCTCATGTTCAACTCCTTTTGATTAAAAATATAAGTGAGACTCTTATGATCTGATTTAATCTAAAAAATTTCTCCATACAAATAATGTCTCCATATCTTGACAGCATGTACTACTGCCGCTAATTCCAAGTCATGAGTGGGATAGTTCTTCTCATGTGTTTTCAGTTGTCTTGAGGCAAACACAACTACTTGTTCTCCTTGCTAAGTACACATCCTAAACTCAATCCAGACACATCAGTGTATAAGGTAAATGATTGTCCTGGAATAGGAATAGTCAAGATGGGAGCAGATATCAATCTAGCCTTCAATGTTTGGAAACTTTTCTCACATTTATCAGTCCAAACAAAATTTTCTCCTTTCTTAGTCAAACTGGTGAGAGGTACGGCAATTCTAGAATAGTCTTCTACGAATCATCGATAATACCCAGCTAGACCTAGGAAACTTCTAATTTCTGCAACGCTCTTTGGTGCTTCCCACTTCACAATGGCTTCAATCTTGTTGGGATCCACTTTAATTCCTTCAATGGATACAACATGGCCTAAGAAAGCGACCTCATTTAGCCAAAACTCACACTTCGCAAATTTGGCATAAAGCTTTTCTTTTCTTAGTCGCTGCAGAGCGGCTCTTAGATTCATGACATGAGTTTCCTTGTCCTTGGAGTAAACCAATATATCATCAATAAACACAATGACTGACGTATCCAATATATCATGGAATACCCGATTTATGAGTTCTATAAAAGTTGCGAGTGCGTTAATCAATCCAAAAGACATGACTAAAAATTCATAATGTCCATATCTTGTTCTGAATACTGTCTTTGGAATATCACCGTCCTTAATCTTCAACTGATGGTATCCTAACCGAAGATCAATCTTGGAGAACACCTTTGCACCTTGCAACTGATCTAACAAGTCATCGATCCGAGACAATGGGTACCGATTCTTGATTGTCAACTTATTCAATTCCCGGTAGTCTATACACAGTCGAACGCTACCGTCCTTCTTCTTTACAAATAATACTGGCGCTCCCCATGGTGATATGCTAGGTCTGATGTAACCCTTGTCTAGTAATTCTTGTAACTGTACTTTCAATTCCTTAAGTTCAGTAGGAGCCATTCGATAGGATGCTTTAGATACTGGTGCGGCTCTGGGTATCAGATCTATAACGTTCTCTGTCGCTCGGTCGGATGATAGTCCTGGTAGTTCTTCAGAAAATACATCTGAAAAGTCACGTACAACATCAATATTTTCCATTTGTGGTGCTTCCTTGGTGAGGTCGACCACTGATACTAGATACCCAACTCCTCCTTTCTCGAGGCATTGCCTAGCCTTTAATGCAGAGAGGATGAGTTTTCATTTACGGGGAAGTTTGGTTCCCGCAAAGCTAAACTCTGCTCCTTTCTTGTCTTTAAATGTCAGCTTCTTTTTTGCACATAATAGGTTTGCAGAATGCCGAGCTAACCAGTCCATTCCCAAGATGACATCAAAGTCTGCCATCTCAAGTTGAATCAAGGTTGCATCCAAAGTCTTCTCGTCAATAAGAACTAGACATGGTCCATAACCTTTTTCTAATTTCACTTCTAATCCCATAGGTGATCGTACAAGCAGTTTGTAGTCTAAAGATCTGAGGGGTAGATTTAGCTTCTTTCCAAATGACACAGATATAAAAGAATGAGTAGCTCCAGAATCAAAGAGTACTCTAGCTGGTATGCCATTAATAGGTATGATACCTGTAATTTGATTTAGTTTTAGTCTACATGCTCACACAATATAATCTCAAAATGAAAGGTTCAGGTCATACCTGTGACCACATCAGGCGATGCGGCAGCCTCCTCAGATATAACAGCATAAACCTTTCCTTGTTGTAGCTGCCTCCCGGGCTTAGGACACTCCCTGGAATAATGTCCCACTTGATTGCAGTCATAGCATTTTACTCCTTCATTATTTTGCTTTTGTTGCGGTTGAGCTACTGCAGTAGTCTTGGCTGCAGCATTGAAGCCTTGAGTACGGAAGGGTTTAAATGTCCTTGTATTCCCTCCGTTATATAAATTTCTGTTTGGCCTTTTAATACCCCTGTTTTGAGCAAAGTAGCTCTCCTTTTGGCTCGACTCTATTACCCGAGAAATTTGTACGGTTTCATTGTAAACCTTCTTCCCAGTCCCAGAACATGCTCACGGATGCTTCCCCTAAGTCCCATGACAAACCTTCGGGTCTTTGTATTTTCTTCCTGCATGCTGGCAGGTGCAAAGAAAAACAGCTCTTTGTAACGCTGTTGGTATGCATCCACAGTCATCTGGCCCTAATATAGACTCAGGAACTCTCTCTCCTTAAAATCTCTAAAACTTCTGGGGAAGTACTTCTCAAAGAATGCATCTTTATATATAACCCACATCAATTGGGTGTGCTTTGTTAACAGATAAGTCCGTGTGGACTTCCACCAGTGGTGTGCATCGCCTTTCAGCATGAAGGTTGCACACAGTACTTTCTCCTCCTCATTTACCGTCATCATCATGAAATTTTTTTCTATTTCATCAATCCAATGTGCTGGCCACAAATTATCTGCTGGCTTACCATTATATTCTTTGGGTTTCATCTTCAGAAAATGCTCGATCAGTCAGGAGTGGTCCAACTGATATGGAGCATAGGCCCCATACATAGGTGGTTGATACTGGTAACTGCCTTAAGCTACCTCAGGATTCTGCACTTGAGCCGGCATGACTGGTATTTGAGGTGTGTGGGGTACCGTGTTGCTTCCCCCTGGTACTATGCTAGCCTGCCCTGCTGGCATAGGTGTCGTATGTGCAGCTGGAAAAGCCATGCCTATAGCAGCCTACATATTGGCTTGCACCTGCTGTATTTACTGCAGCTATTGTGCCAAGTTCATTATCGATGTAGTCAGATCTGTAGGTGGGGCTTGGCAAGTTTGTAGGATTTGCCTAGCCACTAGCCACTGGCGGTGCCATATTCAGATTCTCCTACGCTTCATGATTTACGTGGTTGTCTTCCTCCACAGGTGGTGGTGGTGGAATTGGGTTACGGCCTCGTCTGGTCACCCTTCGCCCAGCCATTTCCTATTCTGGTGGTGGTGGTGTCTGAAAACAATCATAGCACATGTGAGGCAATCAATATAAGTTGTTCTTAAGTAAAAAATCCAACTAATCAATATAAATTTCCAATTTTTCAAATAATTCTGACAAAATACTGTATTTTCCATCGTAGGGTCGTTGGTAGGGTCAGTCCTTTTGTGACCCTAATAAATCCTGTCAGCTTACCGAGAGCCTAGGGTCGATCATAGGGTTGGTAAATGTCCGACCCTAGGTCCGACCCATGGTTCTCTGTCAGATCATCGAGAGCCTAGGGTCGATGGCAGGGTCGGTAATTGTCCGACCCTAGGTCCGACCCATGGTTCTCTTTCAGATCACCGAGAGCCTAGGGTCGATGGTAGGGTCTGACATAAGGTCATACATTTTGGTCGAATTCTGTGACCCTACGATCCAAAATTAGGTTTTTAAACCCAATTTTGGATTCATTTCCCATTTTTTCTCCTTTCTTCCAACTCAACTCGTTTCCCTGAGTTGCTACAGTATCGATCCCTAGTGTTTGGTGATCATTCCTTCCGTTCGCGACTTCCTCATGCACCTTCTCTTCAGGTATGCTCTTTACTGTTTCACATTTTTAAACTTTTCGAACTAAGTTTTTTACCCATTATATTGATTTCATCAAATTAAACTTTTTCCAACCGTAAAAATTTAATTTTTATTGGGGGCTTTTGCTATTGGTCACCCAATGGACGAAAGCCCTCAAAAAATATTTGATTTTTATCGGTTGGTTATCGAGAAACTTGAAAATTTCCATTTTTGACCTAATTTTTGAGATTTTTTGAATTTATTGAAATTTCTTCAAATTCGATCTTTCTAGATTAAATTTCCAACTGTATGAGCCTTGCAGGATGGTTTGGAACCTATGTAAGTCCTCCTGTCCAGTTATTTGGGTGAAAAGTGAAGCTTTTGACCAAATCATGCCGTTATAGTGTCGAAATTTTGAGTTTTTCACCATTACTAATATCTTGTTTGTTCTTCTGTGTCTTGACAAATAGTATGGCTCGTACCAAGGTTCCTAGGGCTCATGACCCAGTTCGTTTCCGCTCCAACAAGGCCTAAGCTCAGTATGCTCGCTATGAGCGTAAAAAAATAGAGGGGGGTCGCTGTGTGAACTTGGCTAGTGTAGCCTTGTTCAACGTGGAGGGGGCATTTGGTGACATGGGCTGGCTCCCTGTGATCACCTATGAGGCTTGTACCCGTCCTGATTTGGTGAGACAGTTCTATTGCAATCTCCAGGTAGTGGGGAATCGCAATGACATAGAGAGAGGTAGGGAGCTCAGGATCACGAGCTACGTCAAAGGGGTGGAGGTCTCATTTAATTGCCAACAGTTGGCTGATCTTTTGGGCATATCAAATGATGGCCCCTTGGTGTATTGTGCTCCCAAAGAGCCTCAGTTCCTATCCTTGGAGATACGTGCTGAGATTGATAGTCAGCTCATCAGAGATGATCGTTGGGAGATGAAAGCGATCAACCTACGTCCAGAGCCTCGGGTGTACTGCAAAATTATCCAGCACAACCTGATACCCTAGAGTGGACATTATGAGAGGATCTCCCAGTTGACTCAGTATGTCCTCTACTGTATTTGCACCAGACAGCCTGTCTGCCTTTCTTAAATTATTATCCGGATGATGATCCGCGCTACGCTGCTTGGTCAGTTGGGCAATCTACCCTACGAATGTCTGATCACTACATTGCTCACCCACCTACACGTTGATTTAGTAGATGAGAGGATTCAGGAGAAGACGTTCTCATCGGATCTTGACTGGGAGGCCATCTGTAAGATGGGTATGCGGGATGCTCAGGTCAGTGATGATGAGAGGAACGCTCTGGTGCGTCCTCGTACTCGAGTAGAGGTAGCAGATGCCGTGGCGGCAGCAGCAGCAGCAGGAGCAGGGGTCCATGGGGGTGATGCTGAGGATGAGGATCGTATGTACATGAATGTAGACTCCATACCTCCTCCATCACCTCTACATTCTACTGGAGCTGGTCCATCTCGGGCTCCTTCACACATGACTGATCCTTCATAAACACCCTCTGATGATACGATGGGGCTACTGCGTGAGATTAGAGAGGCTCAGCGCGTGACTGATCTGAGAGTAGGAGAGATTCTAGATGCTCAGTGCATAACTGATGGGAGAGTAGGCAATATTCTAGATGCTCAGCGTACGTCCGATCAGTGGATGGCCGAGTTGACAGCTAGTCTCCAGACGATCTAGACTCAAGTAGCTTGGTTGACTAGAGTGTATGCTGAGGACTACGACAGAGATCGCGAGGCACCTCCTCCTACAGCACCTCCAGCTCCATGATGTACTTTTTCTTTTATTTTTTCTTGTACTACAAAGTAACTATCCAGATTGTGGACTGTACTCTGATTTGGATATATATATATATATATATATACGTTGCTTTTTACTCGAGTGTATATGAAACTTGTTTCTCCTTTTATATATGCATTATTCTCTTTCTTAATTTTTTTTTTGTCTCAAACAACCCAGGTGCTTATGTTGTGTTATTATTACAACTTTTAAATTTTATCCTAACTCAGTTCATGAACTTTTATGGAAGTATATTGGTTTAATAGACAGGACCTGAGAGCTCTGATACCAAGTTGTCACACCCCAATTCTGTACTATTTAGAATGGTGTGATGAACCACTAATAAACCAACGATTCAACCAAGATCTCAAGTAGGCTGTGTCCGTTTGCTTAAACCATATACATCTACATCCATAATCAGAGTAAATAAACAATAACGGAAGTCTTATATATTAAATGAACTGAGAGTTTAGCTGTGATAGATTAAACAAATTATCCAATTATCTCCACAAGGACTAAGACATAAATTAGAATAATTAAATCAATTACATTGTCTGTATAATTTAAACCAAATCTAATCGAAAACATAAGAGTTGCACTCGCATGACGAATCATGCTACACGCTCCGAGACCACCTCCTCTGATGCCCTACGACGTAATAGTTCTGCTATGGTAATGACGATACGACAATGTTAGTAGACAAGACTTGAGTAGAGATACGGCTAGAGTCTGGTGACCAGGATGAACCACAGTATCACGTCCTCCCCTTGATGCCCCACTCGCATCAAGTACACTAACCACACACATACATTCACATGCATATTCCTAGCATCATCATCAACATCATATTATAAATAAACAGAAATTAAATATGCATGAACAATAATAACATGAATATTGGATGGCGTGTTAAATGCACATTACAATCATACAAGTATAGAATCATTCATGGTATTTGGACTCAATAAATAAAATAGTTTATTATTAGCCAATTAGTTTAGGTCTTGTTCCTTCACCTTTGATTGAGCGTAGATCCTTGTTCAAGCTTTATGAATCACTTTTAAAATCACTAGAAAGACCTAACAAGTCGATAGATTTTAATTAGAATTAATTCTAATAGATTTAGACTAACTGAAATCATAGGGTCATAGGTAGGGTAGCACCTAGGGTAGCAGTTTCTGTGACCCTAGGGTGTAGGGTCGGACGTGGGGTCGGATACCATTCGACCCTACGTGTGACCACACCCTGCCTGGGACTTCTCGAGGGCATGTGGTCGATCCTGTGGTCTCGTAGGGTCGGATATCATTCAACCCTATGTGCGACCATACGTATTCTGAGTCGACCTTTCATTCTAAAGTCCATTCTTTCATTTTTGGATCCTTTAGCTTACTTTCATGGTCCACTCTATGATCGTTCTATGGCTCAAAACTCTAAGTTATACACTATTCATTGTCCATAACGATTTTCTCCATGAAATCTCTTGGAACTTGTCCATGGATGGATGATTTGGGTTTTTCCTAATCCTATGTTCTTCATAACTATTCTAGGATCTCTTATTCAGGTAAGGAATTAGGTTCATACCTTTCTTCAGAGGTTTCTCTGAAGTTTCCTTCTCTTCCTTAGTCTTCTTCTTCAAGTTTCCTTTTCTTCTTCTCTTCCTTCTCTTTCTCTTTCTCTCACTTTCAATTAGGGTTGTAAAGAGTGAAAGAGGCTAAGAGATGTCCTATTTATAGAGGAAAATCCTCCATAATAAGTCCCAATGAGTTTAGGAAAGATCCCCTTGGAATTAGAAAAAGTTTTCTAATTTTTGATTTCTGTCTGTCATTGTAGGGTCAGACGTAGGGTCGCAGGATCCATCGACCCTACACCTTCTTAGTTATCCGACCCTACGACTAAAAAGTCATGGGTTGGACTTCTGTTGATGTGGGGTCGACCCTACCTGTTTAGGCATGCGACCCTACCCTCACATTTACTGTTTTTGGGTTTGACTTCATACCTGGTCTTGTGATTTCTTTACGCACTTGGTCTACTTGGATCAACCATGATAGGTAGACCTGGTACAAGGTGGTAAGACCGTTTAGTTCGATACGGGTCTTACAACTTAATCCTCTCAAAGAATGCTCTGAGTGCTAGTACGTGGCCTTCGTGGGTGACGGACTTCACAATCATATCATCAATATATACCTCAAACTCTTTGTGGATCAGATCATGTAGTATGGTTGTAGCCATCATTTGATATGTTGCCCCAGCATTCTTCAGCCTAAACGACATTACAGTGTAGGAGTAAGTACCCTAATTTGTCTGAAGATAGTCTTCACTTTGTCCTTTGGAGTCATCTTTATCTGATTGTACCCTGAAAATCCATCCATGAATGATAACAATCTATGTCCATCTATGTTGCCCACCAATATGTCAATTTTAGGTAGCAAAAAATCGTCTTTAGGACTTCCTTTGTTCAGGTTTCGATAATCTACGCATACCCTTAATCGTTCGTCCTTCTTTTAAACTATCAAAACATTTGCCAACCATTCAAGGTATTTTGCTACTTCCAGAAAGCCTGCATCGATCAGTTTCATGATATCCTCCTTGACCTTCAATGTCTATTCAGGTCGTAGCTGTCTCAATTTCTATTTTTATGGCCTTGCTTCCTGGAACAAAGGTATCTTATGTTGTATAACTTCAAAGTCGATGCCTAATATGTCCTCATAAGACCAAGCAAACACTTCTTGAAATTTCATCTGCAGTTCTATCATTAGAGCAGCCTCTTCTTCAATCAGAGTAGCACTGATCTTGATTTCACGAGGCTCTTCAGCTGTACCTAGATTGATTACTTGGAAGTCTTCACCAACAGGTTGGGCCTTCTTCTCTTCCGTGGTTTCAACTTGTCATAGTATTTCAATGGGGATTTCATCGTGTTCATCACTGTTAGAGTTAGAGTTTGGAAACAGAATGGAAGATGTAGACACAAAGTAATAAAAAATAGGAAAAATTTCACATACACCCCAATAAGTATCGCTAACATCATCTACCACCTATAAGTTTGGAAAAACATCAACCGCACCCACTTAACTGACTTATAGTTTTACCCTTCATATTATAAATTGAAAATTTTTAAAATTAAATAGAATTATTAGTTTAACTTTGTAATGAACTTATTCCCCAAATCGAGTTTGTCCTTGTAATGAACCTATTCCACTATCTCATTCTCCGTTGTTCTCTCTCGCAGTAATGAACCTAATGCTGCTGCTACCGTTGAAACCCAAGAACCCTCTTCCCCTAAGGTCACCTATATTGGTCAAGTTTGCGTATGAAGATCCAAGCAAGCTGAGGCTAAAGCTCAATGAACCAGTACCATTACCACCAAACGTCGATTCTGGTGGATTTGTAAGGCTCTTTTCTACGACTCCATAAGAAAACTCAAGCTAGGTTGTCTTGCCCTAATTGGCGGAGATGGTTTCTGTTTCTGCAAATGGGGTTTAGGAGAAAAGTTGATTCAGCTATGAGGTTTTAGGAGAAAAGTCTATTTAGCTAAAGATTCTGCGTTGAGAGAATCTAAACCAGAAGAAATTGATGAAAATTTTGACCGAGGAAATGAAGTTGAAGAAGAGGAAGCTAATGTTATTGTCTCATCTTCCCCACCAAAAAACGCTTTGCTACTCATAAGAAGCAGATCAGCGCCATACCGAGCTTCCTCTTTGGCTTCTGGGGTACACCCTCTCTTATTGAAGATGCTGCAAATGGGAAAAAAGAGCAAGAAGACGGAGAAGAAGAACAAGAGAGACCCACATCGGCAAAAGAAATCATTAGCAGAGATTCAACTACAAAATCAAAATTTCCACGCTTCTGCTTCTAATCAAGTTAAATAAGTTCATACTGCTAGGGAGAACAAGGGAGAGGAAATTCGAAGAGAACAGGGGGGACCTTACCTGAGTTGTGACAATGGCTGCCTCACCGAAGTGCTGGGCCACCGGGACAAGGGCTTGACAGTGCAATCGCTAGAGAGTCATTGCTGAAGAAGATTTTTAGAGGAGATGAAGAAGAGCTGAACCGTGGTAGGGTAAAAATTGAAAAAAAAAAAAAAAAAAAAGGTAACATCATCTTTTAACTCAGCTCAAAGGGTAGTATTATCCATTAATGGTTCCATTTCAACTGACATTAGCAAATACTAGGAATTTATGGACGGAATAGGCATATTTGATTAATGGTGCAAAGATTTGTGTGGTAGATGATGTTTTTGCAAAGTTACGAGTGGTAGATGATGTTAGCAATTTTTCTTGGGGTGTATATGAAATATTTTCGAAAAAATAGTATCTTTATTGATCTGGGAAAACAATGGTACAGAAGAAATGGCTCCTAATGGAGTGGACTCAAATCTGGAAAAGGACTCAACCCTATCTATTGATTCTTTTATTATGGGCCCAGACATTGTCGTACTATTAGGAATACATGACATAGCATCGGTATAGAAAAAACTATTTAAGCAGCTCAAGTTTGGAATCACGTCGTTGAAGGGATTATTCATGTAAGACTCGTATCGAACTAACTGGTCTTACCACCTTGTATCAGGTCTACCTATCTTGGTCGAGCCAAGTAGACCAAGTGCGTGAAGAAATCACAAGACCAGGTATGAAGTCTAACCCAAAAACAATCGAATATGAGGGTAGGGTCGCATGCCTAAACAGGTATGGTTGACCCCACCTCAAAAGAGTCCAACCCATGACTTTTTGGTCTTGAGGTCGCATGACTAAAAATCGTAGGGTCGACGGATTCTTCGACCCTACGATAGCAGACAGAATCCAAGAATTAGGAAACCTTCCTAATTCAAAGGGGGTCTTTCCTAAACTCATTGGAACTTATTATGGAGGGTTTTTCTCTATAAATAGGACGTCCCTTAGCCTCTTTCACTCCTTTAGAACCCTAATTGAAAGTGAGAGAAAGAGAAAGAGAAAGAAGAGAAGAAGAGAAGGAAACTTGAAGAAGAAGACTAAGGAAGAGGAGGAAGTTCAGAGAAACCTCTGAATTAAGGTATGAACCTAATTCCCTACCTGAATAAGAGAGCCTAGAATAGTTATGAAGAACTTAGGATTAGGAGAATGGATAGATTCCAAGAGATTCCATGGAGGAAATCATTATGGACAATGAATGATGTATAAATTATAGTTTTGAGCCATAGAACAATCATAGAATGGACCATGATAGTAAGCCAAAGGATCCAAACATGAAGGAATGGACTGTAGAGTGAAAGGTCGACTCAGAATACGTGTGGTTGCACGTAGGTCGAATGATATCCGACCCTACGAGGCCATATGATCGACTATATGCCCTCGGGAAGCCCCAGGGAGGGTGTGGTCGCATGTAGGGTCAAATGGTATCCGACCCCACCTGCGACCCTACACCCTAGGGTCGCAGAAACTGCTTCCGTAGGTGCTACCCTACCTGCGACCCTACAAATTCAATTAGTTTAAAACATAACGGAATTAATTCTAATTAAAATCTATCGACTTGTTAGGTCTTTCTAGTGATTTAAAAGTGATTCACAAAGCTTGAACAAGGATCTACGCTCAATCAAAGGTGAGGGAACAAGACCTAAGCTAATTGGCTAATAATAAACTGTCTTCGTTTATTGAGTCCAATACCGTGAATGATTCTATGCTTGTATGATTGTAATGTGCATATCACATGTCATCCACTATTCCTATTATTACTGTTCATGCATATTTAATTTTATTTATTATAACATGATGATGATGATGATATTAGGAATAGGCATGTGAATGTATGTGTGTGGTTAGTGTAGTTGATGTGAGTGGAGCATCAAGGGGAGGACGTGACACTGTGGTTCATCCTGGTCACCAGACTCTAGCTTTATCTCTACTCAGGTCTTGTCCACTAACATCGTCGTATCGCCATTACCTTAGCAGAACTATTACGTCGTAGGGCATTAGGGGAGGTGGTCTTGGACCATGTAGTCTCTGACTCTGTCGGGGGGTCTTAGCTCTATCTCTGTGGACGTATTGAGGAATGATGGGGTGAAGCCTTGGATACACTGTTTGACATTAGGATTGGTTAGTTGCGAGTCCAGTTTGCAAGCCCTCGTCAATAGGGGCATACGTGTTGGTATGGGTAGAGCATCAGGGGAAGTGTGATGCGGTGCGGTCCTAAGCACTTTAGCTCTATCTCTATTCCATGGTGGGTGCATGTGGGGGAGGCAATGGTGTTTGATCCATTGAGCGGTTCCACACATTCGTGTATAGAGGTGAGGCGGCCACCGAACCTTTCTATAGCACATTGC
The DNA here is from genome assembly GCA_028583415.1 of Protea cynaroides. Taxonomy (NCBI): domain Eukaryota; kingdom Viridiplantae; phylum Streptophyta; class Magnoliopsida; order Proteales; family Proteaceae; genus Protea; species Protea cynaroides. The sequence goes on along the minus strand of CM053275.1, from coordinate 27,011,067 downwards.
AAACTTATGAACCAGACCAAAGATATGATTGAATGCATGTATATGTTTGTTGCATTGTTTTATTTGCTCACTGAACTGTGATGTGTGCTCACCCTTTTTGAATTCGAATATTTTTAGTTGATGACGCAGGTACGACAGTGGAAGATTATATGAATGCTCCAACATACGGGCATGCGGCGGCAATGGAGGCAGAAGTGATGATGGAGTCGCATGATTCATCATGCGAGTGCAATTCCTGTGTTTTTTATTAGATTTTGTTTAAGTTATACAGATAATGTAATTGATTTAATTATTTTAATTTATGTATTAGTCCTTTTGGGAGATAATTGGACAATTTATTTACTTTATCACAGCTAGACTCTCAGTTCATTTAATATTAAAAACTTTCGCTATCGTGTATTTATTCTGATTTTTTGTTGTGGATGTGTATGGTTTAAGCAAACGGGCACAGCCTATTCAAAATCCTGGTCGAACCATTAATTTATTAGCGGTTCATCACACCATTATGAATAGTACGGAATTGGGGTGTGACAATTCAATTGTTGTGGACTAGGATCTTTGTCTTGGTCTCCTCCGTTGAGCGTCATCACATAATCCACGTCAAACAAATTGCGGATGTCGACTGTATCTACCTCATATCATTGCTCCTCGCTTTACTCCTTTGTTCTTGTCCTTTCGACCACCTTCCAGTCAGTGGTACATTTGAAGAAGATTTCAAAGCCGGGCCATCGTCTCTGGAATCCACCATCAAACCAAGGCTCAGGAAGGCCATGGAAAGGTGAGTCATCTCCTTCCTTAATGAAGTACCCATTTAACATTTTGAAGTATGGTGCATCTTCTTGACTATACAGTCCATCGACTAATACTTGGTTGATCTACATGTCCGTCCTCTGCTATTGCCACTTTCCTCTATTAATGTATGTTGCCTATATTGTACTAGTGTTATCATATATGCTATTATTTTTGTACTTCTTCTTCTTGAGCTCAAAAACCTTTGATCGGCTCCCCACTATTTTTGCCCTATCAGCTCTAAGTCCTATCTGTTGGGGACGTACCCCAATCCAAATCTGTGCTCATGAATTGGCCTACGCTACAAATCGATCTGACTTAACTTAGATAGGTTTAGATCTTCTTGTAAAAAAGTACTCAATTCTCGGGCGATATGTCTACCATCTTCCTAGTAGACATGAGCCTCCTCGTAACCCTAGCTTCAAGGAGATCTACGTCTATGAAAAGATGTTGGTCTCCGGATTCTAACTTCCTTTCCTGATAGAGATTGTTAGAATTTTGAAATTTTAGGGCCTTGCCCTGGGGCATCTGCTCCCAAATTCATGGTGTCAAATGGTTGCCTTTGTTGTATTCTTTAGACATCGCAAGCGTGAAGCTTCAGTTGACCTTTTTAGGAGTATTTTCAGTCTGTGGTGTGCCTGAAAATGTGATTGATAAATGGGCTTTTGAAACTCGATTTGTCGTAACTAGAGGTATTGTCTCCGCCTTTTCAAGTGGGGATCATCTCTCAAGTGTTATGATCCTGTTCGGTAGTGGCCTAAGGCTCAATGATTGATCTTTTGTGCTAAGGCTAGCATCCCATCTTTCATCTTATTTTATTGCTTTGAGCTCTTTTCGGGGAAGTGTCAAAGTGTAACCGCCTAAAAATAGGTCGAACTGATCTACGACCAACCAAGCAACGGAATGAGCGCGCGCGAAAGCCGTTGCGCGGTAGCCCGCGTAGTAGTTTGATTGCTTAGCACGCGCAGTAGTTTGATTATTGCGCGTTAGCGCAACGGTGCTCTACGATCAGCTTACTCAAATAGGGGCGAAAGGTAGCCTCCTTCCGGTCGCCTTGTAGATAAGGCAGTGGTTGCCGATTCCACTGAGAAATTTCCCACCGGGTGGTATTATTTCAACAAGCGACCAAATGCCCCATAGATGTTGAGTACAAAGAGATCCTCGGTCCATGGATGACACAAAAAAAAATTTCTTCATTGGATGAGTTGGTAAGGTTGATATGCTTGTTAGCAACATTTGGAGCTTCCATGATGCAAAGACGTTGAATTGGAGGCCGAAGTTATCCAAATATGACTTTGAGTTTTATACTACTGCTTATGACATAACTCAAGGGTAAAATTGTAAGCCACTATGAGTTAATGAACTATCAATTTTATTTCTTTGATTCTTGAGAACTCTTGGGTGGAGATGATATGTACGATGAGTTCTTAGAAATTAGAATAGAAGACCTCAACCTTCCTCCATTAGATACTGTCTTCTCTCATCCTTCTGTCCAAGTTGGATTTGTGCTGTCTTTCTATCAGATCGACAAAGGTGACGACTTTGAAGATATTGACAGGTGGGCCGGTGATGACAAACCCACTTACTCTGGTAAGTCTTATAAGCTTTCTAACTTTCTTTCCACTTTATAGTTGACTTGTAGACTGATGTTTGTTTCTTTTACATTTTGAAGTGGTAAAACCAAAGGTTGATGTGGGATCCATAAAGAGGAAAGGTAAAGGGATTGTTGAAACTGAGCTTGTAACGAAGCAAAAGACAATCCCTCAGGATCTTCCCAGAAAGGAATTATAATTAGGACTTCTCCTCGGCCGGCACCAAATCCTCCAACTCAAAAAGGTTCCACAGAAAGAGAAGTATCTCAAGCTGAAGCCTTGCACTCTAGAAGAGAAGGCCAGAGACATTGAGGTGGAGGAGTAGTGGAACTCAGTTAGAGAACAGTTGAAAGACAGACCAAAAAACCATGATAGAACCGAGTTCTCAGGCTTACCCTCTTTCTGCTTCTGTACTTCCTCAAGTCGACTTAATCGAGACTGAAGAGGACAAGATATATGTCCCAAAGTGGACAGTGAAGACCACTGATCATGGTGCAGGCAGCTCGAGGATTACGCGCAAGCTTGTTAGTGGAATCAGCTTGCCAAAGGATCAGGAATACCTTTACCCTTACAATATGAAAGAGTTAAATGATGTTTCCTTCCTTTCCCACACTTACGTAAGTATAACCCTGATTTCATATAATTGTTTGATTGAATTTTTCCTTTGAATAACCAAGTTGTTGCTTGATTTCAATTAAACAATCCTCTGTACAAGGCTACACTGAGGTCTGAGTCTCTTGAAGATGGTCGGATAGAAGCCATCAAGTAGTGTGAGGCTTTCACACAAAATTCGAGATTGATAGAAAATGCCCTTGCGTGAGAGAAAGAGAATGTGGAGATGGAGAAGAAGAAGATCGGTGAGGAAGAGTCGAAGACTGCAGTGGAGAAGGAAAGGGCAAATAAAGAAAAGCAAAGAGATGATGAGGCTTTAAAGGAGAATTCAGAACTGAAAAAGGAGAAGGCTAACTTGGAAACTAAGCGTTGAGTAGTTGAAGAGAGTATCCCGGGGAAGATTGAAAAAGCGGTAGCCGAGTTCAAAGGCTCAAAAAGCAAGTTGACTTGATCTGCAAGTCGAATGAATTTGAAGGAGTTAGGATCGACATCGCACATGTGACCTACAAGCGAATGATCTATGATCTTCGAGATTATGTTCGATTGAAGAATCCAAACTTTGACTTCTCGGACTACAGATATGATGTTGTTGTCCCAACTTCTCCTGATTCCAAAGGCGACGAGGATACCCATTCCGTTGAGATGACTAAAGCTATAGCTGACTTACAAAAAATGGAAAAAAGTCTCATCTGAAAATGTATGAGAAGTTCCTCTTACTCCTGGCAAGAATATGGGGCTTGATTCCCCAAAGAGCAAATGATGTCTCCTTTTTTTCTTTTCTCTTTTTTTACTCTTCTGTAACTAACTTCATTGAAGTCATCTGTAATTGCTTTTTATGAATGGAAAATAGACTTCTTTTTTAATTCATGTGTCTATGAGTTTGAATCTTTATGATATGCTTTCCTGATGTTACTGCAGTTATGACTTTTGTACAGAACTCCTTAATGAGAACAATGATACTGGAGGAATCCCAAGATTTGAGAGAAATTCAGTCTATAGAAACTGTGTTGGGGAAGTCGGTAAAATCTGCTAAGCTTGAGAAGTCAGCTAGGATTGCCAATCTTGAGAAGTCAGCCAACGATCAATTTGAAATGGTAGTCGATCTTCTAGCTGAAGTTGAAGCACTACAATCCCAACTTACTGAGTTCAAGGAGAAGATCAATGTTCCAAAAGAGATCATGTCTTTATGCTCTCGACTTGCCAAAGCTGAAAAGGAGAAGAAGCCAACAATTGAAGCTTCGAAGAAACTGAAGGGTGAAAATAAGTCAGCTTCTAAAGAGTTTGAGACTATAACCGACTTGTTAGCAGAAATCGAAGCACTGCGAACTCAACTTGTTGAAGGAAATAAGGAAAAGAAAACTACAACTTCATCGAGAAATAAGAGTCATCAGTCTCTGAATCATTTGGTATTACTTCTGAGTTAATTGCAAAAATCAACATTTTGAAGACCCAACTTTCGGTAATCCCAAAAAGAAGGAAACTCTTATGTTGAAGCTTTGAATAAACTTGGGTCATATTAGTCTTGGGAAGTAAACGAGCTGCGAACCAGAGCTAAGGTTGCAGAAGAAGATAGAAACTTATATCATTCCCATTTTGTCATTTCGTAAAGCCCGATAACTTAGCCGACAGTCGTCTAAAGTACATCTGTAAGATGAGGAATTCAATTGCCAAGAGAGTAGTTTACGTCTAACTGCCTAGCATAGGATGGGGCTCTATCAAAATAAACTAAAGCTTTGTCAAAAAGCTTTAGATAAGGCCAACATGAGGCTTAACCAAGTTGAAGGCAAGAAAAATAACAAAGAGTTCAACTTCTTTCTTGACTCCTTCGTAAACAATTTGACAGCCAGTAATAAAGTTTTTTTTATTTTTTTATCTCATCTTTGCGAGTTTCCTTTGCTTTTAATGATCTCTATGAGTTTGTTTTTGATCTTTTGCCTTATGAATGAATCTCAAGGCTAGTAATACATACCATATACCCCCAAGTTCATTTTGAATGCATAAAATACATTAAATATGAAGTCTTGCAACTTAGATTTTATGTTTAGGTCGAGTTGGACCCCCGTATCATTCAAGTTGTATATAACGAGTAGAGCGATAAAGATTTGCTTTTGAAGAGAAAACATAGAATGTAAAGCATGTAATTCATTAAGAATAATGACTTTATATCAATGGTAGAATTTCTAAAGATTTTTCAAATGCCAAGGCCTTGGTATGGGTGTGCCATACATTTTACATAGATGATATGTACTAAATTGAGTTGCTCGAACAATTCCATATGGCCCTTCCAAATTCGGTTGTAACTTGCCTTGTTGAATAGGTTGAGATAGAGATGCTCATCGAAGAACTAAATCTCCAAACTTGAAATTAACGAGTTCTAACTCGTGAGTTGTAGTATCTTGCTACCTTTTGTTAATAGAACAAGATCTTCAAGGTTGTCGAATCTTGAACTTCTTCTAGCAGGTCTAAGCTTGCACATGTCCACTGAGTTGTTTTCTTATCATAGTTGAAGGTTTTGTATGTGGGATGCATGACTTCTACTAGTAGGACAACTTCTGCCCCATACACCAACATGAACGGGGTTTTACCTGTTGGAGTTCAACTTGTAGTCCTGTAGTACCACAATACTCTCGGCAACTCATTGTACCAGACTCCTTTTTTGCCTCCAAGTTATTTTGCAAGGCTCAGCCAACGGCCTTGTTTACAACTTTTGTTTGACCATTGGCTTCTAAATGATAAACTGAGGTGAGGCGATGCTGTATTTTGAATCTAGTAGAAAGTTCATTGAATTGCTTTCCATTGAATGGAGATTCATTATCTATCACCAAGACTTGTGGGACTCCAAACATGTAAATAATTAATAAATGGATGAAGTTTTCAACCCGTTCTGCATCTGTAGATGTGACTGCCTTAGCTTCTATCCACTTTGAGAAGTACTCCACTACCACTAGTAAATAATTCTTCTTTGACGGAGATGCATGGAAAGGACCAACAATATCAATTCCCCACATTGCAAATGTTAGGAGGTTGATAACAACAATAACTTGAAGGGAGATAATTAAACTCCGCATGCATCTGACATTGCTCACAACCTTGAGCATACTTTTCACAATCTACTATCATTATAAGCCAATAGTATCATTGCCGTAGGATCCTATGGCTCAAGGTTCAATCCCTCAAAGTGGTTGTTGTGCTTTCATTGGAGTTAGGCACCATAGCAGTGGTCTTGTGAACGACTTCTTGTAGAAAAGTCCTTTGAATATGACATATTGCTTTGATTTTACCTGAATTCGACACCTTTCTTTGTGTTCTTCAGGAAGAGTTCTATCTTACAAGTACGACTTGATAGGATCTATCCAAGTCGTCTCTATGCTGATATGTTGTACCTCATGTTCTTCTTTCACACTAGGATTGGCCAAGACGTCTATATAAACTGACTTGTCCAAATTTGTAAGGTCATTTGTTTGTAGCCGGGATAATACATCTGCTTCTGCGTTGTCATTCCTATCAATGTTCTGAATGTTGTACTCTTCTAACAGAGATAGAGCCGACTTTGCCTTGTCAAGGTACTCCTGCATATGTGTCTGCTTGGCCTCATATGGGTCATTTATTTATCTTACTGTAAGCACCCCATTTTTACCATTCCCCGCATGTAGAAGTCTAAATGAATCCATATGACAAGTTTCTGGCTTTTAACTCAAGATTTTACAATTTTTTCAACGGACCCCACAGCAAGGTCATGGGCTACAACCTACTTGGATGCGTAAGTCATGAAATTATCTTCAAAATGAGACTGGAATCACCCAATTCTGACATCAAACAAGGAAGGTATCACAGTTTTAGTCGGTTTAAAAGTGCAAGGGGCATTTATATAATTATCACAAGTTGCATGCATGAATTATCATTGAATTTCAAATCATCATATCTTGATCATCCGACGTTCGAATCAGGTGATTCAAATGCCACTGTTCTTTATTTTCTGTACTCTTCAAAATGGACATGAAGAATCCCAGGTAGAGGTCACCGGTGGGTCCCATGCAAGCTTGCATGCAGAATTATCGATAAAACTTCAGTTCTTCATATCTTACAAGTTTTACGTCGAAATCAGGTGATTCAAGTGTCAGTGTGTTTCATTTTTAATTCCCTACAAAGTGAATGTAAAAAATTTGGGATAGGGATGTCGGAGGATTCCATGCAAAGTTCAAAGTTACAAGCCGAAACAGCCCATGAAATGATAAAAAAGAGGGAAAAACCCAGTCAACCTAGCTCAATTAAAGCCAATCTCAGCCAACCCAGTTAACCCAAGCTAGTCCAGTCCAGTCAACCTCGACTAGTCTTGCTTGACCCAGCCCGGACCAGTCCGGACCAAGTCACGTCGGCCCATGTACATGTATTTCTTTTATATATTAGTTATATATATTTATATAATGTATAATATATCATAATATATCATATAATATATACATATATCTTATATGTATATTATATTATATATTAATATATTATATATTTATATGTATTTTCATAAATAAAGAACAAGTAAAATCTGTTTGCGAGAGAGAAAAATCAAATAAGAGAGGGACAGAAAGGAAGGAAGCCGAGGGAGATTGGATGACAAGGAAAGGGAAAAAAAAGGATTGCATGGCTGGGTTGGCGGCTCTGGATTGGAAATAAATTTTGGTGGGTTTTAGCTTAAGATGGAAAGAAACACCTAGGCTAGCTAGTGATGGAAAGAAGTGGGTCGGTTAATAATGAAAGATGGGAAAGAAATTTTAGTGGGAGCTAGCATAGCATGGAAAGAAGAATGATCAGATTAGACACAAGGAAAGAAGGGACTGAATCAAAGGAAGAGAGGTCGGTGTGAGGTGACTTTAAGAAAGAGAGAGAGAGAGAGAGAGAGAGAGAGAGAGAGAGAGAGGAAGGGAGAAGATTAAGATGGGGAGGACTAAATCAAGGGAAGAGAGATTGGTGAGAGGCGACTCCAAGAAAGATAGAAAAGAAGAGCACTGGGGAAAAAAGAAAAAAAGGAGAAAAGGTAGAAAAAATCGAAGAAAGAATTAAGAGAGGAAAAAAACCAAAGAAAGAATTAAGAGAGAGAAAAGAGAGGAGAGCTGAGAGGGGGAAAAAGGATATGGAGAGACAGACGGAGAGACAGGAAGGGGATCGAGGAGAAGAAGCTAAAAGAAGAGGAGGGAGAAGAAGATTCAGGTAAGCCACTGCTACCCTCTTCTCCTTACTTTATTTTTTTTATTCTTCCTCTCCTATTGCTCTTAGTCAAGCACTCCACTCATAAACCTGCACAACACTTAATCTGATCATCACTCACATGTGTAGCCATTAGCCAAGCCTTCCACCTCCATGTTACCGTGCACCTCTACCACACTCCATGCACATCACCAACCTACTTTCCATTAACCCATTAACCAACACCTACACCATCCATCCCTCAAGATCCATTGATCACATGTGATGTTAAATTTCAAAAGTGATTAATGTGAATTCAAATTTTTAATGTAATTGATCTACTATGATTGGAAATTTTTAATGTAATTGATCTACTATGATTGGAAATTTTTAATGTGATTGATCTACTATGCTTGAAAATTTTATGAAAATTGATACCATCGGATGCTTAGAATTTGATGTTTAATTTTAATGAGATGAAATCTGATCTGTAATGTTCGATTTTAATGAGATGAAATCTGATCTGTGATATCCAATTTTAATGAGATAAAATCTTATCTATGACATCCAATTTTAATGTGATGAAATTTGATCTATAATGTTCGATTTTAATGAGATGAAATCTGATCTGTGTTGTTCAATTTTAATGAAATGAAATCTGATCTTTAATGTCCAATTTTAATGAGATGAAATCTGATCTTTAATGTCCAATTTTAATGAGATGAAATCTGATTTGTAATGTTCAATTTTAATGAAAGAAATCTGATATGTTATGTTCAATTTTAATGAGATGAAATCTGATTTGTGATGTCCAATTTTAATGAGATGAAATCTGATCTGTAATGCTCGATTTTAATGAGAGAAAATCTGGTCTGTGATGTTCAACTTTAATGAGATGAAATCTGGTCTGTGATGTTCAACTTTAATGAGATGAAATCTGATCTGTTATGTTCAATTTTAATGAGATGAAATCTAATCTGTGATGTCCAATTTTAATGAGAGGAAATCTGATCTTTATTGTTCAATTCTAAAGATAGAAAATCTGATCTATGATGTCCAATTTTAATGAGATGAAATCTGATCTGTTATATTCGATTTTTATGTGAAAAATCTGACCATTTGATGTTGAGCCCTTGATCTTAAGTGTTATGTGAAATTTGCCATAGATCATGGAATCTGAACCATTGGATCTTAATTTGAACATGATATGCATGATTTGAGCCAATATTTGTGTATCTATGATGTTTATATTGCTATATATGCATGCATTACCATGTTTAGATAGAATATTTTATTTTTGGCAATAATTTTATTTTTGCAACACCTTACTCGAACTGTCATACTTCTAGAAAACAATCTAGGCGTGGGGACATGCATTTAAGCACCCACATTCATGGGAAGGGTATAATGAAAAATAATTAAAGTCTTAACAAAGAAAAAGAATTCCTTGTTAAACCTTTCAAAATTAGAGCTTAGGATAAAATGGTAGTTTAAGACGATCCCTACCCCTCAACATACTTCAACCTAGAACAGGTTGCTCCTTAACCTAGAACAGGTTTTAAATTCTCAACCTAAAATAGATTTTTAATCCTTAACCTAGAACAGTTAGCCCTTTAACCTAGAATAGGTTATCCTACAAATTTCGAACTACACGGATCTTGATTCCTAGGGCAAACCTTAGGATACGTAGGCAATTTGGGAGAATCTCAAATTTGGATCTGCATTTTAATCCACACGAACTATCCATAAAACCACTAGGATATCCATCAACATTCAACCCAGAAAGGGTTATCTACATTTCGACCCAGAAAGGATAATCTACATTTCAACCCAGAATGGGTTATCCATATTCCAACCCAGAATGGGTTATCTACATTTCAACCCAGAACGGATTATCCACATTCCAACCCAGAACGAGTTATCCACATTCTAACCTAGAACGGGTTATCCACATTCTAACCCAGAATAGGTTATCCAGGTTTTCAACTAATTTTCACCCAGATTCTTATCCGACAATCGAACTACATGGATCTTGATTCCTATGGCAAACCCTAGGATACGTAAGCCATTTGAGAATATCCAAATTCGGATCCATGGTTCACTTGGACTATCCATTCACCCACTAGGGATATTTAGTTCAACCCGCATGGGTTATCCATTCTTAGATCCACTAAGACTATCTATCAGTCAATATGGACTATCCAGAGCCTAGCCCATAGGGTTTCTTACCCTTTCAAGCATAAACTTCAACTTTAACAATAAACTTAATCATGTACAATCATAAATCATAGCCATAAATTTTAATCACACCTGAACTACGATGGTGAACTTGATTTTCAGAAGAAGTCCGAGATACATAGGCAATCTGGAAGGATCCAGATTTTGTTCAATGATATCAAACCACTTGGTTTGGTTCGGTTCAATAAATAGAGTCTAGCTTAGGAAAAGCATAAGAGACCGATCTTGATCGAACGATTTGGGTGCCTAACCCCTTCCTATAACCGTAACCTGACACTTACCCAATCTCTGATGGACCAAAAAATTGATCTAAGGGTCATGAGTCAATTGAAGTCTTACCTTGGGGTGAGACTATATTTTCGAGGTCCTAGACCTTAATCTAGGTGGCGACTCCAAATCCATTTGTCCACATATTTACAACAACTTGTGAGTCGCTAAAAATATCAAGTTGTCAAACTATGAGTCTCTTTGCAAGTCGCAATCCGACTAGCAGCACTTCATACTCAACCACATTATTGGTGGCATCAAATTCAAATTTGAGAGTGACTTAAACTTTGAAGTATTTTAGACTGGTTAGGATGATTCCTACTCTGCTCTTAGCCTTCTTCTCTCAAACACTTCTATTTCCAAGCTTTTGTTTACCTCTGAAATTTAATCTGGAGGCATTTCGAGGATGAAGTCGGCTAAAGCTTGAGCTTTAATAGTTTTCCTTGGCTAATAATCAATCTCGAACTCGCCGAGTTTAATTTTCCAATTCACTAACCAACCTGAGATATCAGGCATTGCTAGTATCTTCTTCAGAGGCTTGTCGGTTAACATAGTAATTGTGTAAGCTTGGAAGTACAGTCTTAATTTTCTTACTGCCACTACCAAGGAAAGGGCTAGTTTTTTAATTGGTTTATATATTGTTTCTACATCCAGCAATACTCTGCTGACATAGTATGTAAGACCTGTATCGAACTAACCGGTCTTACCACCTTGTATCAGGTCTTCCTATCATGGTCGGGCCAAGCGGACCAAGTGCGTGAAGAAACCACAAGACCAGGTATGAAATTGAACCCAAAAATATTCAATTATGAGTGTGTGGTTGCATACCTAAATAGGTGTGGTCGACCACACCTCAGATTAAAATGACCACAGAAATTTGGGTCGTGTGGTCGCATGTTTCTGACTGTGTGGTCAACGGGTTCTACGACCACACCTGCGACCACACGAACCCAGTCAGAAACCGTGATTAGGAAACCTTCCTAATCCGAAAGGGGTTCTTTCCTAAACTAAGTAGGACTTATTATGGAGGGTTTTTCTCTATATATAGGACATCCCTTAGCCTCTTTCATCCTTTTAGAACTCAAACTGAAAGTGAGATAAAGAGAAGAGGATGAAGAGAAGGAGAATTAAAGAGGAAGACTAAGAGGAGGAAATTCAGAGAAAACTCTGAATCTTCAACAAGCTTAAGGTATGAAAACATTCCCCATGTCAATTGAATGCCTAGAATAGATCATGAAGGAGATAGGGATTTAGGTGAGACCCCAATCATCAATCCATGGACAAATTCCAAGAGATCCATGGAAGGAATCTATTAAGTTGATGGATTGTGTAAAAATACTAGTTCTGAGTCATAGAACAATCATAGGAAGGACAATAATGATAAGCCAAGGAATCAAAGCATGAAGAAATGAAGTCGGGAGTGAAAAGTCGATCGTCACATGTGTGGTCGCATGTGTGGTCGCATGATATGCGACCACACGAGACACACATATTCGACCAAACACCCTCAGGAAGTCCAGGAAGGGTGTGTGTGGTCGCATGATATGCGACCACACCTTGCGACCACATGCCCTCGGGAAGTTCCAGGGAGGGTGTGGTCGCATGTGTGGTCGCATGGTATGTGACCATACCTTGTGACCACACACCCTGTGGTCGCAGAAACTGAGACCACAGGTGCTGCCACACCTGCGACCACTCAGTTTCTGTTAGTCTGAATTGCTGGGAATAAATTCTAATTTAAAATCTATAAATTTGTTAGGTTTTCAAGTAGTCTAAAAGTGATTTACAAAGCTTGAACGAGGATCTACTATTGACCAAAGGTGAGGGAACAAGACCTAAATTAATTGGCTAATAATAAACTGTTTTTATCCATTGAGTCCAATGCCATGAGTGATTATATGCTTGTATGCTTGTAATGTGTCTTTCACATGTCATCTAATATTTCTGTTATTACTGCTCATGCATATTTAATTTTGTATATTTATTACATGATGATGATGCTAGGAATAGGCATGTGAATGTATGTGTGTGGTTAGTATACTTGATGCGAGTGGGGCATCAGGGGGAGTACGTGACACTATGGTTCATCCTGGTCACCAGACTCTAGCTCTATCTTTATTTAAGTCTTGCCCATTGACATCGTCGTATCGCCATTACCTTAGTAGAAATATTACATCGTAAGGCATCAGGGGAGGTGGTCTCGGACCGTATGGTCTTTGACTCTGCCGAGGGGCTTTAGCTCTATCTCTATGGACGTATTAAGGGATTTTGGGGTGAGGCCTTGGATACACTGGATGACATTAGGATTGGTTAGTTGCGAGCTCAGTTTGCAAGCCCTCGCCAATAGGGGCTTACGTGTTGGTACGGATAGGGCATCAGGGAAGTGTTGACGGTATTTGATCCGGACACTTTAGCTCTATCTCTATTCCATGATGGGTGCATGTGGGACAGTAATGGTGTTTGATCCATTGGGTGGTTTCACACACTCGTGTATAGAGGTGCGGCGACCACCTATCCTTTCTATTGCACATTGCAAACTTATAAATCAGACCAAAGATATGAATTGAATGCATGCATATGTTTGTTGCATTGTTTTGTTTGCTCACTGAGTCATGATGTGTACTCACCCTTTCGACATCGAATATTTTTAGTTGATGATGCAGGTCCTACTGTAGAAGATTATATGAACGCACCAGTGTATGGGCATGTTGCGGCGATGGACATGGAAGCTATGGTGGAGTCGCATGATTCGTCGTGCGAGTGCAACTCATGTATTTTCAATTAGATTCACTTATTGAATTATCGGATCATGTAATTGATAAATTTATTTTATTTTATGTCCTAGTCATTTGGAGATAATTGAATTATTAATTATGTTATCACTGTTAGATACTCAGTTCATTAATATTAAAGACTTCCGCTATTGTTTATTTACTCTGATTATGGTTGTAGTTGTATCTGATTTAAACAAATGGACACGGCCTATTCGAGATCCTGGTTGAACCGTTGGATCATAGACGGTTCATCACACCATTCTGGTTGGTTCAAAATTGGGGTGTGACATGGTAGATCGATCTCTGATTCTTCTCTACTTCTTTAAGTAAGACTACACTAACAACCACTATTGAGGTCACCAATTAAAGCTGTAAATGATCGTTGACTTTTGGCATTGTTAGTATTGGAGGAGTCGGGAGATATCTTTTTAACTCATCAAAGGCTTGTTGACATTCCTCTGTCTATTCAAACCTCCTCGCTCACTTCAAAGTTTTGAAGAAGGGAAGGCATCGGTCTGCAGATCTTGATATAAAATGCCCCAGATGTCACACCCCAATTCTGGACTAACCAGAATAGTGTGATGAACCATCAATAAACCAACGGTTCAACCAGGATCTCGGTTAGGTAGTACCCACTATATCAAACCACACACACATTCCATGGTAATAATTAGAGATAATAAACAATTAAGTGGAAGTTTGTATAATTAATGAACTGAGTATCTAACAATGATAAAATAAATATTTAATCCGATTATCTCCACGTAACTCAAAACATAAAATAATATAATCAATTACATGTCCGTTAACAAAAATATAACTAAGCCAATCAAAGACGCATTGGTTGTACTCGCATGAAGAATCATGTGCATCTTCAACCGCTTCTACGTCCATAGCACCATGTGTCCATACGACGACGCATTCACATAATCCTCGACAGTAGTACCTGCATCATCAACTAAATTCGACCTTGAGAAGGTGAGTACACATCACGGCTCAGTGAGCAAAACAAACAATGTAACAAACATATGCATGCATTCAATTCATATCTTTGGTCTGATTTTTAAGTTTAAAATATGCTATAGAAAGGATTGGCGGCCACCGCACCTCTATATACGAGTGTGTGAATCCGCCCAATGGATCAAACACCATTGTCGTCCCACTTGCACCCACCATGGAATAGAGATAGAGCTAAAGTGTATGGATCAAACACCGTCAACACTTCCCCTGATGCCCTACCTGTACCAACACGTAAGCCCCTATTGGCGAGGGATTGCAAACTGGCCTCGCAACTAACCAATCCTAATGTCATCCAGTGTATCCAAAGCCTCACCCCAACATCCCTTAATACGTCCATTGAGATAGAGCTAAGGCCCCCCAGCAGAGTCAAAGACCACACGGTCCGAGACCACCTCCCCTGATGCCTTACGATGTAATAGTTCTACTAAGGTAATGGCGATATGACGATGTCAATGGGCAAGACTTAAATAAAGATAGAGCTAGAGTCTGGTGACCTGGTCAAAGACCACAGTGCCACATCATCTCCTTGATGCTCTACTCACATCCAGCACACTAACCATACACAAATAGTCACATGCCTATTCCTATCATCATCAATCCACATGGTAGCAAATAGACAGAAGTAAATATACATGAGCAGTAATAACAGTAATTTTGGATGACATGTGAGATGCACATTACAAGCATACAAACATAAAATCAATCATAGTATTCGACTCAATAAAATAAATAGTTTATTATTATCCAATTAGTTTAGGTCTTGTTCCCTCACCTGTTAGCAAAACTTGATCTCCTTCCAAGCCTTGTAATTCTCTTTGAATCAATTTATTGACTTAAAAGTTGTATAAATTTAAGTTAGGATTCATGTGTAATGTGTTACAGTAGTCGAAAATCCAAACAGATCATTGATAGGCCCTATGGTTGCATGCTGTTGTAAGCACCCCATTTTTACCATTCCCAGCATAAGTGAATCCACATGACAAGTTTCTAATTTTTAACCCAAAGATTTGTGATTCTTTAATGAGCCCCACAGCAGGATCATGGGCTATACCTACTTGGATGTATAGGGCGTGAAATTATCTTCAAAATGAGACCAGAATCATCAAATTCTGACAGGTATCACAGTTTGAAAGTGCAGGGGCATTTACGTAATTATCGTATGATGCATGCATTATCGTTTGAACTTCAAATCATCATATCTTGATCATCCGATATCGGGATCATATAATTCAAGTACCAATAGTCCTTATTTTCAGTCCTTTTCGAAGTGGACGTGAAAAATCCCGGGTAGAGGTCACCGGTGGACCCCATGCAAGCTTTCATGCAGAATTATCGATAGAACTTCAATGCTTCATATCATTGCCATTTTACGTCTGATTAAGACGATTCAAAGGTCATTATTCTTCATTTGTGGTGTTCTGCAAAGTGGACATGAAAAATTAGGTACAAAAATCTTCGAAGGGTCCCATGCAAAATTACATGTCGAAATGGTCGTTTAATCTTTGAAAATTCATATTTTGGTCACCCCACATCCAAATCAGGTGATTTTAGTTTCAATATGTTTCATTTTTAGTACTCTACAAAGTGGACATAAAGGATTTCAGGCAGAAGTCTCCGAATGATCCCATGAAGAATGGTTAGCTAAATTATCGTAAATTGGTCTGCTTAAACTTCAAAATTTTATAAGTTGGCCATTTTATTTTCAAATGAGGTGATTCAAGTTCTAATATTCTTTATTTTTAGTGTTCTACAAAGTGAACGTAGAAAATATGGGGTAGAGGCTATCGAAAAATTTCATGTGGAATGGTGACAGAAATGGACTATGAAATGATAAAAGAAGTCAACTTTGGTCCAAACCCAGCTCAACCCAACTTAGTCCAACTCAGTCCGGCCCAGCTCAAACCAATCTGGGCCAAGTCACGTCAGCCTATATGCATGCATTTCTTCTATATATATATATATATATATATATATATATATATATATATATATATATATATATATATTATATTAATATATTTATATATTTATATATATTATAGAAAAAAGAAGAAAAAAGGAAAGAAAAGAGAAAAAGCCGAGAAGAAAGAAAAGAAGGAAAGAAGAAGAAAAGGAAAGAGACAAAGGAAAAAACATGGAGAGTGAGATTTTCTAGAAAAAGAGAAGAAGGAAAGAAGAAGAAAAGGAAAGAAAGAAAGGAAAAAACGTAGAAGAGGAGAGGGAGATTTTCTAAAAAAAGAGAAGAAGGAAAGAAGAAGAAAAGGAAAGAGAGAAAGGAATAAACGTGGAGAAGGGAGGAGATTTTCTAGAAAAAGAGAAGGAAAGAAGAAGAAAAGGAAAGAGAGAAAGGAAAAAACGTGGAGAATGGAGGAGATTTTCTAGAAAAGAGAATAAGGAAAGAAGAAGAGGAAAAAAAAAAGAGAAAGAAAAAATGAGAGAGAGAGAAGAGATTTTCTAGAAAAAGAGAGAAAAGGGAGAAACCGTGAGAGAGAAGAGAGGCAAAAGAGAGAGAGGCCGAGAGAGAGAGAAGAGAGAAGAAGGAAGAGAGGAGAGGGAGAAACCGTGGGGGAGAGAGAGAGAAGAAGGAGAAGAAGCCAAGGAGAAGAAGAGAAGAAGAAGATAAAGGAGAAAAGAAGAGGAGAGAGAGGAAAAGAGAAGGGAGAAACACTCACCATTGTCATCCTCTCCAAGCAAGCTGCAACCAAGGATTCATCCATCGTCAGGACAATGTAAGAAGCCTAAACTCATGTCTAAGTAATTATTTTTTTTGATAATATGAGTTATTGAATAGGCCATGTGCATGATTTACATTGATGATACATGTTTGATCAATTCTGTCATGATTTTTGCCATGTCTATGATTTTTCTCTCATGATATGAGACTCCTCTGGTTCAGAACTAAGCTCCATCCATGGAGGTTTGCTTAGCCAAACAAATCCATGAGTGGAACACCAGATTTGAAGCACCAGATTTGGAACTCAAATTAGGGTTTCAGTTTTAGTATATTAAAATTAATCTAATGACTCTCTAAATTCTACCTTAGATTCATCTATGAGTCAAAACGAACTCTTGAAAGGTTTGGATTTATTGCGGTGGATTAATTTTTTTTTTATGAACATTGAATTTAACATTGATTTTAATGGCCTTATGATAACATTAAAATGAATTTAACATTGAATTGGTATTAATGGCCATGAAAGTGTTTTGCTATTTATTTTCATTCAACGTGTCATGCATGCTATATTTTTACAATATTTGGCATAACAATCTCTAGATTACTTGCCATTATTGTTTTTATATGTTATTTCTATACTTGGTATGATAGATGTTTCTTACCATGTATACACATACTATAATTGGTGTTTGTCACATGTCTATTGTGATATCTTACTATCTTTTAACCTTTCCATACATTAATTTCTTACCATGTTAGGTCTTACCATGCTTAGAAAATAACATATAAGATCTTACCATTTTTTGATAATTCAAGCTATATTTGCATTCTATATTTGGTACTTACCCTATTAACATATAGAAGCATACATTAATTTCTTACCATGTTAGGTCTTACCATGTTTAGAAAATAGCATATAAGATCTTACCTTTTTTGGATAATTCATGTCATATTTGCATTCTATGTTTGGTACTTGCCATATTGACATATAGATGCATATATTAATTTCTTTCCATTTTTAAGTCTTACCATGCTCAGAAAAATAACATATAAGATCTTACCTTATTTGGATAATTTTTTCATATTTACATTCTATGTTTGGTACTTGCTATATTGACATATAGATGCATATATTGATTTCTTGTCATATTAGGTCTTGTCATGCTTAGATTAGCATACTAGATCTTGCCATATAGGTTCTTGCCTTATTTACAATACATGCCATATTTGAGAGATTTTTAACAATCTTGCTATATGTGTATTTCTTACCATAAATGTATTATATGTCATATTTAGATGAATAATTTATTTTTGATAATAATTTAATTTATGCAACACCTTAGTTGAACTGCCATATATGCATACTTCTAGAAGACAATCTAGGCGTGGGGACGTGCATTTTGGCACCCACATTCTTGAGAAGGGTATAATGGGAAATAATAAAAATCTTAACAAAGAAAGAGAATGTTTTGCCAAACCTTCCAAAATTAGAGCTTAGGATAAAAAGGGTAGCTCATGACGATTTCTGTCACTCAGTAAATCCTAAACCTAGAATAGATTCTCAATCCTAAACCTAGAACAGGTTTTCAATCCTAAACCTAGAATAGGTTCTCAATCCTAAACCTAGAATAGGTTCTCAATCCTAAACCTAGAACAGGTTCTAAATTCTAAACCTAGAATAGGTTCTCAATCCTTAACTTAGAACAGGTTATTTCAACCATTTTCGAACTATGCGGATTCTGATTCCTAGGGCAAACCCTAGGATACGTAGGTCATTTGGGAGAATTTCAAATTCGGATCCACACCTTAGTCCACTCGGACTATCCATAGATCCATCAGGATATCCATCCATATTTTGACCCATAAAGGGTTATCCATATTTTAACCCATAAAGGGTTATCCATATTTTAACCCATCAAGGGTTATCCATATTTCGACCCATAAAGGGTTATCCACATTTTTAACCCAAAATGGGTTATTCATATTCCAACCCAGAATGGGTTATCCATATTTTGACCTAGAAAGGGTTATCCATTCTTAGATCCACTAAGACTATTTATCAGTTCGTATGGACTATCCAGATCCTAACCTATAGGATTTCTCATCATTTCAAGCATAAACTTCAACTTGAACAATGAACTTAATCATGCACAAGTATAAATTACAATCATAAACTTTAATCACACCTTAACTACGATGGTGAACCTGATTTTTAGAATAATTTTGTGATACGTAGGCAATCTGATGGATACAGATTCGGTTCAATGATATCAAACCACTTGGTTTGGTTCGATTTAATAGATAGAGGCTAGAATAGAAAAGGTATAGGAGATTGATTTCGATCGGGCGGTTTGGGTGCCTAACCCCTTCCCATAATCGTAACCTGACGCTTACCCAATCTCTGATGGACCAAAAATCCAATCTAAGGGTCATGAGTCAATCGAAGCCTTACCTTGGGGTGAGATTTCACATTTCTAAGGTCCTAGATCTTAATCTAGGTGGCGACTTCCAAAACTCCATCTTTGTCCTCACAGCTGTGTCGACCTTACCACGTACGAACGATAACCTAGGGTCGCACTATATGCAACCATACCCTGTGACCATACATTTCATGAATTCTTCCCGAATAGCTATGGTCGACACTATGGTCATCCTATGGTCGACCGTAGATGCGACTATACGATTACTGATCATAATACTTTTAATCCAAACTCTTCCTCTTAGCTCATCAGTAGGGTCTTTCCTAATGATCATTCTAAGGTCCATTCTCTTAGTTTAATCAACTGATTACTCTAATCCATTCTCTATGGTCTCCTCTTGAGGTTTGCTCAGAGAATCCCATAATTGAATATTTACATTGGGTTTGGTATTACAATTTACACTAGAGACTTCTAATCTTGATGTCCTAAGGTTATAGAGATAAGGTTCATACCTTACTTGTTGTAGGGAACAAGTAGAACTCTTCTCTCAGCCTTCTCCTTAGTTTTCTCTCATTCTCCTTCTCTTCCTCTAGGATTTTCTAATGTTCCAAAAGAGTGAAAAAGGATTGAGGGACATCCTTTATATAGAGAGAAACCTTCCATATAGAGTTTTCCAATATTAGGAAAGAAATCCCCCCCCCCCCCTTAATTTGGAAAGTTTCCAACTATGAGTCTAGTTTTGGGGTTGTACGATCGGATGATACGGTCACATAATCCATCGACCATACGCTCAAAAACATCTATCGTACGGTCACTATTTGTATGGCCTTTCTTTCTTATCGTATGGTCGACCATACCTACCTAAGTAATCGACCATACACTTGATTTTAAGTGTTTTTTAGTCGATTCTCATACCTGGTCTTGTGGTCCATCTTCACACGGTCAGTCCACTTGATCCAGCAATGATGGAAAGACCTAGCATGACACGGTTAGACCAGGTTAATGGAGTGCGGTTAAACCGGGTTAGTGGAGTGTGGGTCATACACCAGAGGTGTAACTCGGCTAGTGAGCTCTTTGCTGGATTTGCTTCAATTCCTCTCTAGAAGACCACGAAATCAAGGCATTTGCCTGAAAGTACTCTAAAGGCACAGTTCGTAGGATTTAGTTTCATTTGATGGCTTCGGAAGATTTTAAACACTTCTTTTAAGTCGTCCAGATGACTTGAATTCTTCTTACTCTTGATAAGGAAGTCGTCTACATACACTTTCTTTTTTTGGGTAAGTACATAGACTCCCATGTTCCTATTGCTTTGATTTTCAAATACTTTGTTGACCAATCACTGGTATGTTGCCACTGTGTTCTTCAAACCGAAGGGCATGGCAGTGTAGTAATATAACCCATTTTTTGTTATAAAGGTGCTACTCTCCTCATCGGGCTTGTGCATCTTAATTTGGTTATAGTCAAAGTATGCGTCCATGAATGTCAACATCTCATGGCTTGTTGTAGCATCGATTAACTGATCAATGTGAGGAAGAGGATAGTAGTCTTTATGGCATACTTTATTTAAGTCGGTAAAGTCAATACAGATGTGCCATTTTCTGTTGGATTTATGCACCATTACAACATTCGATACCCATTGGGGGTATTTGACTTCCCTTATAAACCCTACCGCTAGGATCTTGTCGACTTTGTTATGGGAAAAGTTTTGTTTCTTCTGTTGGACTGGCCTGGACTTCTTGTCCACGGCCAGCTTGTGCTCCATCAGACTTCTTGAGATGCTTGGCATGTCGGATGCTAATCATTTGAAGACATCTAAATTTTCCTTAAGGAAGGTGATTAGATCTTCCCGCTGTTTACCCTAAAGAGATGAACCAATTTAGAAAAATATCTCAGGTTGTTCTTCTAAGATAGGGATTTGCATGAGTTCTTCTACAAGAGTTCCTCTCTCTTGTTTGAGCTCGTCTCTGAGATATTCAATAACTATGCTTTGTGTTGGAAGCTTATTCTTGCTAGCCTACAAGTCGGTCACATAGCAACACCGAGATAGTTTCTGGTCTATTTTCAATAGCCTTCTCCGAACTCAATTGAAAACTTCATTATGAGGTAAAAGGTTGAAATACAGGCTCTCAAGGCATTCAGGCCTGGCCGACCTAGGATGACATTATGATTTGATGGAATGTCTACCACCAAATAAATAGTGATTTTTCGTCTACGCGACTTTGTTTCAACTCGGGTTTCAAGTTGAATTCCTCTTTGACAAGTACTGAATCTCTGAAGAAGCTAATGAGTGAGTAATTGATAGGTCGTAGTTTCCTATCATCGATCTTCATAGCTTTGAAGGCATGGTAATATAAGATATCTACAAAACTGACTGTATCTACCAATGTCCTTTCTACCTCATTTTCATGGTTAATAACCATGGTTATCACTACTGCATCATCATAGGGGTAGTCGACATGTAGCATATCTTCATCACTGAATGTGATGACATCTCCTGTTGCATATGAGTTACTGGAGGTGGAGGTGCTGCAGATGTTTTTTGCATATGTCAGTCTTCTTGTTCTTGACAAGTTGCCTACAGCAAGTCATTTAATGATTGCCCCAGTTTAATGTTCAGGGATGGCCATTCTTCTATAGTAATCCCAATAGGAAAACTCATTTTCAATGAGCACTAGTTGGAAATTTTCTTCTGGTTCTCCTATCTTTCAAAGAGGTGGATTCTTACATCTTTTTGAGGGAATGGGTGGACACATGTACACAAAGGTAATTCATTAGAAGTAGAAGTGGAAGCAAAGTCACTTACAACAGATTTTTTCAAGGTACATTTCTTAATTTGTTCCTCTAACATTGCCAGAGTTGTGTAAATCCTCTATTGATGAGTTGGAACTCACCCTCTTGATTTGCTAGATTGGAAAGGTGAAGCGATTATCATTCTGATATTTCCTCTAGGGTCTCCCACTTTATGAAGTGGAGATTCCTTTGGATCATCCTCTAGATCGTCCCTATTTGTATGACTTGTCTTCTCTGCAGCATCTGCCTTATAGTTGAGGGGTTGTTTCCTCAAACTCTGGTAAAGGTAGGTAGCTTTTTCTTAACAGTCGCCCCCTCACATACTCCTTCAGGTGTACCCATTAGATGAGTTGTTCAATTGCTATGCGCAGTGCCCTGCACTTGTCAGTAGTGTGACCGTAATCACGGTGGACCTTGCAATATTTGCTGGTGGTTTTCTTACTTGGATCTGCCAACATCTGTGGTGGTGTTGGAATTTCCAAATTGGTGTCTTTCAAATTATACATGATTTTTGTCATGGGAGTGTTCAGTGGGCTGAACGAATCCCAATCGAAACTACTCTTGCCTGACTTAACGGGGAAGTCATTTTGCCCAACTTCTGCTTCTTGTTTGTTGCCACAGTTGCCGGTTTATCTGCTTTTGGTTCAGATCTCTTCTTTTCTAAACCTGCTATTCCTTTCCCTTTTGCTTTACAAGTTAAATGGCTTCATTTGTTGTTGCATACATCTCACATCTAGCTCTCAAGTTGGAAAATCAACAAGTGTTCTCTTGTAGACGGATCTCAACAAGTTGAGATTCAAAATTGCTCCCAGTAAAGTCGTATAAATCATGGACTGATCCAAATTCTTAACTTGGAGAACCTCATTGTTGAAACGAGTTAGGAAATCTCAAAGAGACTCATTTGGCTTTTGCTTCACAGTCAATAAACTAATTGTTGTCTTTTTAGGTCCTGTCTGGATTTGGAAATGCTAAAAAAAAGCTATCACTAAGTTGATCAAAATTTCAAATGGAATGAACTGAAAGGTTGTTAAACCAAAGTCGGCTAGGGCCTTTCAGGGTGGATGGAAAGGCTTTGCACAAGATGGCAACAAAATAGCCATGAAGAAGCATACTATGTAAGACCCGTATCGAACTAACCGATCTTACCACCTTGTACCAGGTCTACCTATCATGGTCGAGCCAAGTGGACCAAGTGCGTGAAGAAATTACAAGATCAGGTATAAGTCTAACCTAAAAACAGTAAATGTGAGGGTAGGGTCGCATGTTTAAACAGGTAGGGTCGACCCCACCTCAACAGAAGTCCAACCCATGAATTTTTAGTCGTAGGGTCGAATGACTAAGAAGGCGTAGGGTTGATGGATCCTGCGACCCTACGTCCGACCCTACGATAACAGGCAAAAACCGAAAATTAGGAAACTTTCCTAATTCAAAGGGGATCTTTCTTAAACTCATTGGGACTTATTATAGAGGGTTTTCCTCTATAAATAGGACGTCCCTTAGCCTCTTTCACTCCTCTACAACCCTAATTAAAAGTGAGAAAAAGAGAAAGAGAAGGAAGAGAAGAAGAGAAGGAAACTTGAAGAAGAAGACTAAGGAAGAGGAGGAAGTTCAGAGAAACCTCTGAATAAAGGTAAAACCTAATTCCCTACCTGAATAAGAGATCCTAAAATAGTTATGAAGAACATAAGATTAGGAGAAACCCAAATCGTCCATCCATGGACAAGTTCCAAGAGATTCCATGGAGGAAATCGTTATGGACAATGAATAGTGTATAACATGTAGTTTTGAGCGATAAAACAATCATAGAATGGACCATGAAAGTAAGCCAAAGGATCCAAACATGAAAGAATGGACTTTAGAACGAAAGGTCGACTTAAAATACGTGTGGTCGCACGTAGGGTCGAATGATATCTAACCCTACGACACCACAGGATCAACCATATGCCCTCGGAAAGTCCCAGGGAGGGTGTGGTCACACGTAGGGTCGAATGGTATCCGACCCCACGTCCGACCCTACACTCTAGGGTCGTAGAAAACTGCTACCCTAGGTGCTACCCTACTTGCGACCCTACAGGTTCTGTTAGTTTAAACATGTTGGAACTAATTCTAATTAAAATCTATCGACTTGTTAGGTCTTTCGAGTGATTTAAAAGTGATTCATAAAGCTTGAACGAGGATCTACGCTATCAAAGGTGAGGGAACAAGACCTAAACTAATTGACTAATAATAAACTGTTTTTGTTTATTGAGTCCAATACCATGAATGAATCTATGTTTGTATGATTGTAATGTGCATATCACATGTCATCCACTATTCCTGTTATTACTGTTCATGCATATTTAATTTCCGTTTATTTATAATATGATGTTGATGATGATGCTAGGAATAGGCATGTGAATGTTTATATGTGGTTAGTGTACTTTATGCGAGTAGGGCATCAGGGGGAGGACGTGACATTGTTGTTCAGCCTGGTCACCAGACTCTAGCTCTATCTCTACTCAAGTCTTGTCTACTGACATCGTCGTATCGCCATTACCATAGCATAACTATTACGCCGTAGGGCATCAGGGGAGGTGGTCTCTGACCGTGTAGACTCTGACTCTGCCGGGGGGCCTTAGCTCTATCTCTATGGATGTATTGAGGGATACTGGGGTGAGGCCTTGGATACACTATTTGACATTAGGATTGGTTAGTTGCGAGTCCAGTTTGCAAGCCCTCGCCAATAGGGGCTTACGTGTTGGTATGGGTAGGGCATCAGGGGAAGTGTGATGCGGTGCGGTCCTAAGCACTTTAGCTCTATCCCTATTCCATGGTGGGTGCATGTGGGGGCGGCAATGGTGTTTGATCCATTGGGCGGTTCCACACATCGTGTATAGAGGTGCGGTGGCCACCTATCCTTTCTATTGCACATTGCAAACTTATGAACCAGACCAAAGATATGAATTGAATGCATGCATATGTTTGTTGCATTGTTTTGTTTACTCACTGAGCTCAAGTTAGAGAGCTGACCCTCGCGCACACAATTCTTTTTAGTTTCTGATGTTGCAGGTATTACGGTTGAAGATTATGTCAATACGCCAACATATGAACATGTGGCGGCTATGATGAGCAAGTTGTGGAGGACTATTATGATTTGTTAAGTGAGCGTTTCAACTGTGGATACGCTTAGAGTTTAATTTTCATTTTTGGATATTTTTAATATGTATTAAATTATGTTTTGGTTACTTGGAGATAAATGGAATATTAATTATTTATCATGACTAGACCTCAGTTCATTATCTGTAAGACTTCCGCTATTTATTTTATTATCTCTGATTAATGTGGAATGTGTTTTGGTTTAACATGGTAGGGATAGCCTATTCGAGATCTTGGTTGAATCGTTGGTTTATTGACTGTTCATCACACCATTCTGGTTGGTGCAGAATTGGGATGTGACAACTTAGTATCAGAGCTCTCAGGCCTTGCCCATCAAACTTGAATACTTCGACTAGAATCCATGAACTGAGTTAGGATAAATTAAAAGGTTTAATACAAACACACCATAAGCACATGTGTTGGTTGAGACAGAACTTAAACAAGACAATAATGTACATATAAAAGGTGGAACCATATATATACTCAAACAGAAAGAGAAAATTCAAAATTTATCTTGATAAACAAATAGTATAGGGTACTATCTATAAGTTGGGCAGTTGCCTAGGTATACAAAGGATATAGTACAGTAACAAGAAGGAAGCATCTGTAAAGCAGAAAATTAGAATACCGAGTTGGTACTCACAAGATGTGAAACTCGATTTATGACAAAAGAAGAAGAAACATGGCTAGTAACGCCTAAATCCTTGCAAAGGTCAAGGAAAAGATTTAAGGTTAAATCCAACAGAGATAGGAGAATAATGGTCATACATTAAAAATGAGAGTAACTATAAAAGAAGATAAAGCTATACTCCTGGGTGACGTGGAGACTCAAAGTGAGATCCGCCATAAGCTGATCCATTGCTCGCTGAGCATTAAGAGGATGTTGCAACTTGCCCCCACCACTATTAGGGTCGAGAACAGATAGTGAAAACTCATATGATCAGATGCTAAATAATGATAATCAGATTGGAGCAAATCAAAGGAGATGAACAACCAGGCCACTCCAGCCAATCTACTTGGACTACCAAGTACCTTGGCCACGGTTGTAATAAATTTAGCCAGACAAAATACATGAGCAACAATAGACGATATCGACTATGCAAGTTGCCTTGGGAATCACTACACAAGTTACCAATGCTATACCAATACCTCCAGGTCAGGCCATGTACAGTACCAATTGGTATCAACACTGTACCCCCAACACCTGTTACCTATAACACAGTGCCTACCATACAGCAAGTCCCAGTAATGTACACCCCAGTGTAGAAGTTGGATGCACAACAAGCAGTGTATCAAGGTGGTTACCCTTATCAGCCACCGATGTATGGGATAGCTGCATCATGGCAGAATGATCCAACCAGGGTTAAGGAATATTTTCTGAAGATGAAGCCTCAGACGTTTTCAGCAAAGGATCAAACCTATTGTGGTCATATAACTAGATAGGTTTATATAGGATGCGGTGCATTATTGACTTACTCTTATGATTATAGAGGATGCACATACCTGATTTTAAATTCTCGTGTCTTGACAGGATACCTTCTTGATTCAACCTGTCAATTGGAGTTATAGATATTGTTTCTTTAGTATTAGTCCTGATTATATCAATCCGAGCCACTCTCATGATCGACAACATGAATAAAAATATGAACTGAATGAATAGTTAAATGTTTAATCATGTTGAGCGTACATCTTACGATTTATACCTGAATTATTGATGTACCAAAACTTTCTCTAGATTTATTCCTATAGTTCCTTGACCAATGGCATTATATATACTCGATGAAACTTGTAACCATGAGGTTAAGAACTGTAAAACCTCTATGTATTTGGACCACCGTGCAACTTAACGACCTTTTTGATACCGGTTGGATTACCACAATTTTACTCCTGATCCTTTAAACTTAAGTTCATTAGATAAAGGAAGTGTTTGTCGTCATACTAAATTTGAAAGAAGGAAGTGAATTGCTTTTGGACAAACTTTTTGATTCTTACATTTCTCGACATCCATTGATAAGATGTTTAGTGAATAAGAAATTATGGGAAGTGAGATGATTGGATTCAGATAAATCTCTATAGCCAAGAAACATCAGATGAAGTAAGAAGAATCTGTTTCGAGATTGTTGAATGGATGGATATGGTCATGTCTATAAAAGAGTGCATGAGCAAGAAAGTAAGTAATAATCACAAGATATTTTTTGAGGTATATGAAAGAGAGATCAGGGTAGAACAACAATGATAAAGAAGGTGTAAGCTAATAAGCTTTGGGATATATGAGATTTTAAACAATAGTCTTTGAAAAAGTAAGAAATTAAAGAGCTAGATGTGCTCTTAAGACCTTATACCAGATTTTTCTAGTTCAAGCCCTTTTGGACTAGACGTTGTATTGGACGAACAATGTTCAAATCATATAGATGGATAGAAGTTGGATGCAACCTAAATCGACTTGAGATGACAGACTTTGATGTCATCTTGGGAATAGACTGGTTGTCTCAACACTCTACAAAGTTGTTATGTGCATAGAAGAAGTTATCATTCAAGAATAAAGACGGTATATAATTTAGTTTTATTGGAAGCATGTTGCCCAAGAAGTAAAAGTTGATCCTCTCTATGCTAAAGGCGAAGGTATGCTTTGAAGAGAAAGAATTGGATATATGGTATCTGTGGTATACGTTACCAAAGAAGCACCACAGATGGAAGATATTGATGTGATCCATAAATTTCCCGATGTGTTTCCAGGAGACTTACCTAGGTTACCATCTGATCATGCGACCGAGTTCGTCATCGACTTGTTACCCAGGGACGATGCTTGTGTCAAAGGCACCTATAGAGTAGCTCCTATGGAGTTGAAGGGATGGAGACACAACTACGGGAGTTATTAGACAAGGGTTCTAATAAGCTAAGTATTGCATCACGGGGAGCGCGAATGCAATTCAGAAAGAAGAAGGACGGTAGTGTCAGATTATGTATAGAATACCGAGACTTAAACAAGTTCACGATCAAGAATCAATATCTACTACCCCAGATCGATGACTTGTTTAAACAGTTGTAAAGAGCAAAGGTATTTTCTAAGATTGATCTTCAGTCAAGATATCATCAGCTGAAGAAGTTGGACAATGATATCTCGAAGATAGCTTTTAGAATTGGGATTGGACATTATGAGTTCTCGATTATGACGTTTGAATTAACCAATGCCCTTACATCTTTTGTGGAACTGAGAACTGGGTGTTTCATGACATGTTGGACACGTCGGTCATAGTTTTCATAGATGATATTTTGGTTTATTCCAAGAATGAAGTAACTCATTCAACGGATCTTAGAACAGCTTCACAACAGTTGAGAAGGGAAAAGCTTTATGCCAAGTCTAAGAAATATGAGACCTGATTAAACAAAGTGATCTTCTTAGATCATGTAGCATCATAAAAAGGAATTAAAGTGGATCCTAGCAAGATTGAAGCTATTGTGAAGTGGAAAGCACCTAAGAGTGTTGCAGAAATTATAAGTTTCCTAGGTCTAGCTGGGTATTATCGACGATTCGTGGAAGACTATTCCAGAATTTCCGTACCTCTCACCAGTTTGACTAAGAAAGGAGAAAAGTTTGTTTGGACTGATAAATGTGAGAAAAATTTCCAAACATTGAAGGCTAGATTGATATCTGCTTCGATCTTGACTATTCCTATTCCAGGACAGCCATTTACCGTGTACACCGATGCGTCTGGATTGGGTTTAGGATGTGTACTTATGTAAGGAGAACAAGTAATTGTATATACCTCAAAGGGAAAGTATTCAATTATGGTAATGAGCAGTTCGTGATAGATGCATTGGGTGGATCAACCAACCAAGGGTTTATTCATCGATTTTCAAATATGTTCGCAACATTGAAGATTGTACCTGATATAATTGATGAAGTGAAAGCTGTTATTAAATCAGACCCTTATCTAAGAACGGTACAAGAAGACATCGAAAAAGATAGGACAATTCCTGAGTTCACCTTGGACGATAAGAAGGTACTGAAGTACAAAGAAAGAGTATGTGTTCCTGAAACGGAAAATTTAGACATTAGACATCGACTAATGAAGGAAGCTCACACCACCGCCTATTCGGTACATCCTAAAAGTACAAAGATGTATCATGATTTGAAGAAATTATATTGGTGGAGAGGAATGAAAGAAGATGTAGCTAAATTTGTGTCTCAATGCCTAAATTGTCGAGGGTGAAGGTGAACGGCAAAGACCTGCGGGATTGTTGCGCCGCTGCGGAACCGGTATGGAAATGGGACGCATCACTATGGACCGTCACGGGTTACCATTGACTCCTCGAGTAGTTGACGCGGTCTGGGTGATTGTTGATCGTCTGACTAAGACAACTCGTTTTATAGCTATACGACCACAGTATACCCTGGAGAGGTTAGCCAAGCTATATGTGGATAACATTCTCAGATTACATGGTATACCTGAAAGCATTGTGTCCGATAGAGACCCATGCTTTACTTCAAAGTTTTGGGAAGGATTGCAAAAGGCTATGGGTACAACGTTGAAGTTCAGTACTGCATTCCATCCTCAGACAGACGGGCAATCGAAGCATACTATTCAGATTTTAGAAGACATGCTTCGAGCTTGTGTAATTGATTTCAAAGGCTCATGGGATGAGAAACTACCATTGATCGAGTTCACTTATAACAACAGCTATCAGGCTACTATACAGATGTCACCCTATGAAGCATTGTATGGTAGGAAGTGTCGAACTCCTTTGTTTTGGAATGAAGTGGGTGAACGGAGTATCGTTGTACCAGAGTTTGTCGAAGAGACTTGTCGTGTAGTCGACATTATTAAGGAAAGAGTTAGAACAACTTAGAATCGTCAGAAACAGTATGCAGATACTCGACGTCGAGACCTTGAATTTGTCGTAGGTGATAAGGTATTCTTAAAAGTATCACCTATGCGAGGTTTAAAACGATTCAGACAGAAAGGGAAGCTAAGTTCGAGAGATATCGGGCCATATAAGATTCTAGCTAAACGTGGAAAAGTGGCTTATCAGTTAGCACTACCACCATCCATGTCAAGTGTGCATGATGTATTTCATATCTCATTATTGAAGAAGTACGTCAGAGATCCAACACACATTTTGATAGCAGATCCACCAGATTTAACTGATGATTTGACATTCGAAGTAGCACCAACTGAAATCACCAGCCGAAAGGTTCAACGTCTACGCAACCGTGACATATACTATGTTAAGGTCACCTGGAGGAGCTGAGAAATAGAAAAGATCACATGGGAAGAAGAGAATGCTATGCGGAAGCAATATCCTCACCTTTTTTACTCGAAAGGTATGTACAAATTTCAAGGACGAAATTTTTAATAAGAGGGGGGGAAGTTGTAAGACCCGTATCGAACTAACCGGTCTTACCACCTTGTACCAGGTCTACCCATCATGGTTGAGCCAAGTGGACCAAGTATGTGAAGAAATCACAAGATCAGGTATGAATCTAACCCAAAAACAGTAAATGTGAGGGTAGGGTCGCATGCCTAAACAGGTAGGGTCAACCCCACCTCAATAGAAGTCCAACCCATGACTTTTTAGTCGTAGGGTCGGATGACTAAGAAGGTGTAGGGTCGACGGATCCTGTAATCCTACGTCCGACCCTACGATGACAGACAGAAATCAAAAATTAGGAAACATTCCTAATTCAAAGGGGATCTTTTATAAACTCATTGGGACTTATTATGGAGGATTTTCCTCTATAAATAGGACGTCCCTTAACCTCTTTCACTCCTTTACAACCCTAATTGAAAGTGAGAGAAAGAGAAAGAGAAGGAAGAGAAGAAGAGAAGGAAACTTGAAGAAGAAGACTAAGGAAGAGGAGGAAGTTCAGAGAAACCTCTGAATAAAGGTATGAACCTAATTCCCTACCTGAATAAGAGATCCTAGAATAGTTATGAAGAACATAGGATTAGGAGAAACCCAAATCGTCCATCCATGGACAAGTTTCAAGATATTCTATGGAGGAAATCATTATAAACAATGAATAGTATATAACTTGTAGTTTTGAGCCATAGAACAATCATATAATGGACCATGAAAGTAAGCCAAAGGATCCAAACATGAAAGAATGGACTTTAGAATGAAAGGTCGACTAAAAATACGTGTGGACGCACATAGGGTCGAATGATATCCGACCCTACGAGACCACAGGATCGACCACATGCCCTCGAGAAGTCCCAGGGAGGGTGTGGTCGCACGTAGGGTCGAATGGTATCCGACCCCACGTCCGACTCTACACCCTAGGGTCGCAGAAACTACTACCCTAGGTGCTACCCTACCTGTAACCCTACAGGTTCTGTTAGTTTAAACATGTTGAAACTAATTCTAATTAAAATCTATCGACTTGTTAGGTCTTTCTATTGATTTAAAAGTGATTCATAAAGCTTGAATGAGGATCTACGCTCAATCAAATGTGAGGGAACAAGACCTAAACTAATTGGCTAATAATAAACTGTTTTTGTTTATTGAGTCCAATACCATGAATGAATCTATGTTTGTATGATTGTAATGTGCATATCACATGTCATCCACTATTCCTGTTATTACTGTTCATGCATATTTAATTTTCGTTTATTTATAATATGATGTTGATGATGATGCTAGGAATAGGCATGTGAATGTTTGTATGTGGTTAGTGTACTTTATGCGAGTAGGGCATCAGGGGGAGGACGTGACATTGTGGTTCAGCCTGGTCACCAGACTCTAGCTCTATCTTTACTCAAGTCTTGTCCACTGACATCGTCGTATCGCCATTACCTTAGCAAAACTATTACGCCGTAGGGCATCAGGGGAGGTGGTCTCTGACCGTGTAGACTCTGACTCTGTCGGGGGGCCTTAGCTCTATCTCTATGGATGTATTGAGGGATGCTGGGGTGAGACCTTGGATACACTGTTTGACATTAGGATTGGTTAGTTGCGAGTCCAGTTTGCAAGCCCTCGCCAATAGGGGCTTACGTGTTGGTATGGGTAGGGCATCAGGGGAAGTGTGATGCGGTGCGGTCCTAAGAACTTTAGCTCTATCCCTATTCCATGGTGGGTGCATGTGGGGACGGCAATGGTGTTTGATCCATTGGGCGGTTCCACACATCGTGTATAGAGGTGCGGTGGCCACCTATCCTTTCTATTGCACATTGCAAACTTATGAACCAGACCAAAGATATGAATTGAATGCATGCATATGTTTGTTGCATTGTTTTGTTTACTCACTGAGCTCAAGTTGGAGAGCTGACCCTCATGCGCGCAATTCTTTTTAGTTTCTGATGTTGCAGGTATTACGGTTGAAGATTATGTCAACACGCCAACATATGAACATGTGGTGGCTATGATGAGCAAGCTGTGGAGGACTATTATGATTCGTTAAGCGAGCGTTTCAACTGTGGATACGCTTAGAGTTTAATTTTCGTTTTTGGATATTTGTAATATGTATAAAATTATGTTTTGGTTACTTGGAGATAAATGGAATATTAATTATTTATCATGACTAGACCTCAGTTCATTATCTGTAAAACTTCCGCTATTTACTTTATTATCTCTGATTAATGTGGAATGTGTTTTGGTTTAACATGGTGGGGATAGTCTATTCGAGATCTTGGTTGAACTGTTGGTTTATTGACGGTTCATCACACCATTCTGGTTGGTGCAGAATTGGGGTGTGACATACTAGATGAAAAGTTGTCAAGATGGAGTTGGGGGTGTGATGTTCCATTATATGGATCAATCTTGGGCATGGTGAAATGCTTAGGAAGGAGAGTATTCATAATTTCTAGTGCGAGTGCCATGTCGGCATTGTGATCTTTCTTTCTTGAAGGGGCAGAAGATCCTACCCTATTCTTTTTATTCTCTCTCAGACAAGACTGGAGACTCTACAATAAATGTTTTATGCTTCCTGATTGTGGTTGTACACTAGACACTAGAAGTGTCTACGGAATAGACTATTGGGCTATAGATGCTAGAGGAATAACTAGTGTTATCCCTAGTGTTGCTGGGGGAACAATTGTTGTTGGTGCGATGGCAGAGACTGCTGCTGCTGCATTGACTGCTACCGCGTTGGCCATTGCTGTAGAGGCAGCTGACTCGGCTACAACTCTCCTTGCGATCAATTTATCTGTTGCAACCCTTTCCACTACAAGTCGGTTAGTGGCTGCTCTTTCTACTCTTGTCGCATCCAAGCGGGCTTGTACACTGGCGTGAATTGAGTAGTTTCATGAGATCGTTGGGGGGCTACTTTTTCCCCAAGCCTCTCATGAACTGATCGCGGAGTAACTTGCTCTCCGAGTCTATCATGCACGGATCTTCCAATCCTTTCGTGCACCGACACCTGATTTGTTTTTGAGTGCTTGGTTGAACTGCTGGTGGAGGATGTTGTGCTCCCCTCCTGATGGTGAATAGGTGGAATGACTGATTGAGGAATTTGTACCTTCCTCTTGCTTTGATGATGACTTTGGTGAGTTGTGAATGGATTCACGAGGTCGACTTGAACCTCTGACCTCATAATTTGAGAGATGCGAGTGGCTGCCCATGCACTAATTTGCTTGACATGCCCCATGTGGTATGATCATCTTGGAGATCTCCGCTAACTTGGTAGTAAAGAGTTTATATTGCTCTTCTATTGCTCTGTAACTTGGAGGTGAAAGTTTTACCGGTGGTATGCTTAGAACATGCAAGTTGACTATACTAGTTTTGTTTTAGAATTCACCCTAATTGGTCTCTTGCCCAACTGGATCGACTTCTTGTTGGGATGTGTTCCATTCAAAGTGTTACCACTTCGTGTTGTCACCATTGTTGTGAGACTTAAAAAGAGATTAAAAACTTGAAAAAAGTTTATTTGAGAAATGACTAAAATGGGCCCCACGGTGGGCGCCAACATGTTGATGCTGAAAACTGATCTAGCTAACTTAGAGGCCTTGTTGGCTGAGTTGTACACGATGTAACCAAGTTGTTGATGTTGTATCCGAGTTGACCACGTAGTAATCGACTTGTCTTCGTTTATAGCCGAGTTGTAAAAATGATTCTAAAATCAAAGTGAAACTCATGGGGAGGCGGATTGGGTAATCCAGTGGCCCCTCTAATGATTAAGTCAGTTCTCAGTACAAACGGTATGAAGTATAAAAGAAAATACTTCTTTAAGAATGGGGTAAGGTTTGAGTAGAGTTTAGATAGAAAATTATCCGTCCACGTTCCTTCGTGTTCTTGTATATATATAGATGTGTGTAACTGGCTGGAGTGGTCCGAAATACCCAATTAGTGGTGGACAATTGATAACTGTGTCTTTGGCAGTTCACCATCGGATGGAGATCCAACGATCAATATGAGAGCGGTTGTCAAGGTAATAATGGCCTGCTAAGTTCGACTTATGGGCATTGATTGACCAAAATGGAAACCACTTATTTGAATTAGATTATGCCACGTGTCTTACATGTGTGGTGATACTAGTACCCCTGAATATAGGGACACATATTGCCCTATCATTGCCGGACAGGAGTTGGTATTAACAGGTGCCAAAAACCCCCTTCCCTGATAAAATAAAGGTGGCCCAACAAAGAAGGAATGGCTCACATGGTACACCGAGATATGGGCAACTAGATTTCAAGTTTCTTTACTCACATGTCAAAGTGTAAAAAAAAAAAATAAAAAAAAAATAAAAAAATAAATAAATAAATAAAATCTAGAAAAATGAAGTATTAATAATTTCAATACCACCAAGAGGACTACCAATGGTTATCTGAGAAAATAAACTATTGAATTTGAACTAAAATTTAAAATGTGAACAAATCCAAATTATTCCCTAAACATCTAAACGGTTGGAATGCCAACTCATCTTTTCACGTGGTAAAAGCAAGAAAGGATGGATCATGATTATTCCAACTAGGAATCTTTTATTTAGAAATCCCAAAGAAAGAGAAGTGGAACAGGCTTATGATGCTTTGGTCTTAATAATGTCATTAAAAGGATATAATATGAGGGAAGGGTTCATTAGTGGTCCACGGTTCTTTAGGGATCCTCCTCCTGCATTGTGGGATACTTTTTATTAGGGGTGTTAATTTGGGATTGAATTGTCCGAATTAACCTAAAGTACACTAGGATCGAACTGATAGTGGACTTGTTTTGGATTATTTTGTTATGATACTTATCTGTCCTTGTCCGGTCCGGACTAGCTTGAAATTGAACCATTAAGGTGGACTGGTCTAACCTAGAACTGAATTTCAACCTAGTCCAAATTAAACCGAATGTCAAAGATTTGGACATATAGTGGTCAATTCTATCAGCACCAAAATAAGATGGCATCCCTTCCGAGTTAATTTATAGCCTTCTCTTTCATCCAATTAACCACCCATAAAAAAATGCTCTCCTAACAAACTCTCCCCCTTTCTAAAATACCCTTTTAGGTGGAACGAGATTTCATATAACTGCATGCAAAACCGAACAACAAGAAAATTCCTACTACACTTTGCAGGAAAATTTTGCTCGAAATCTACCTACCTTCCTTAATTCATTGAAAGATGTGACCCATCTTTTTAGAAATCTTGGGCCTTAGAATATTAATATATGGAAAAAATCCCCACAACGAAGTAATATGTAATCACTTGCCACAACCTCTTATATTTTGGTTTTTCTTTCTTTCTTTTTTGATTATGTGGACCCCAAATAATTATACCATTTTTTATACTGGCATCCATGTGTTGTGGGTGATCCCCCACACTGGCACTATGAGAAATTTATCTTATTAATATAAGAGATAAAGTTTTATGTCCGATTGTATCCCCTATGCCCTTTAACATGGGGTGAAATGATCATTCCACCCCTTATCATTTCACCTCTCATGTGAAAAGGCACAAAAGACACAATCGAAAAAAAACCCAGGTCCTAATTAATATAATAAGAAAAAATCCCACAACATCATTTCGGGATTTCTTTTCCACAATTTTTTACATAATTTATTCTTTCTTTCCTCCCTACTATGTGGACCCCATCGAAAATATACCTGTTTAAACAGTATGGAAGATTCCCACCAGGCTCTGTGGAAATCCTCCCCCATATAATAAACATTGAATGTCGGTTTTCGTGTGATTCCTTCTTAATAATTTATAAAGCCCCATTTGTAGTCTGATGCATGTCCTTATCCTACTGCACTAAACAAACTTGAAATATATTGTTTCCTTAACTTTGAGAACTTTATAGTGTTAAAAGGCTGATCAGGTGCACTACCATGTGTTTAAGTCTCACATTTTAGTGATAAATATATCCCATTGTCAGTATTTATTGTTAGGTTTGATCCACTTTTCAATCTCGATAATGAAATGATGAATTAAATATGGGAAAAGAATTCTCACAAGATCACTTTGGGGATTACTTTGGGGATTATTTTTCATAACCTTCATTTAATTCATATATTCTCTCATTTTGACAATTTTTTTCTCCCCCAGACCATGTAGACCCCATTGAAGATACCAATTCCAACATACCTATTTGTACATTATAGGAAATTTCCCACATGTTTTGTATGTTTTGATATAAAATTTTATGATAAATTTTACGTAAAAAATTTTATATGTTGAAGAAAATTTCAATTATTGTTTTTTGTAGGTAAAAGAAAGACGAAATTCCTTTTTCATCTCCCTCAGATATCACTATATTTTACCTCTTGAAAATAAATATTAGATTTTTTTTTTCACATATAAAATGTTACATGTAAAATTTTACATCAAAGCAAACAGAGCAACAGTAACATTGTGGGGATCCCTCCCGTTAAAAATATGCACTCTGTTGGTCTAGAGTTGAGTTTGACAGTCAAATAATACGTGATATTTTCTTCATATTGGATTATTCATATATATTGTTTAAATTTCATGTTTCATGGTAGAATTTGCCCAACTTTTATCTTTCTATAAGAAAAAATAGCTTGAGTTGAAGGTATGAGTAACACAAATACTCACTTTCTCTTCCATGCCACCTATTGACGAATTGGATCGACACTTCTAATTGAATGGTAGTTTATGCCAACCTGGCAATTCAAAGAACATGAGATCCTTTTTATTTTAAGGGGAAAGTTTCTCTCAATTAATATTCTGGGTTACACCTAGAGGAAAGAGAAAAAGTAGGAAAAAAAAATGGTATAAAAATAACAATACTATCGTAGCACATTCATAATATTTTTCTTTTTATATTTTCTTCTTTTTTTTCATTGGTTTGTCTTTTTATATTTTAAGCATGTGCTATTACCATTTATTTAAATAAAAAAAAATCTTATAAAGAAGTGTAAAATACTCCATAGAGAACTTTCTATGTTATTTTGAAAGCTGGTATGTCAATTTTTAGGGTAGTTATAGATGTAAGAATGGAATAATGTTTATGAAAATCACAACATAAATTTGAGCTATTCATCTTTAATGTGTTTTTAATCTAAATCGGTTGTTCACGTTCTAAGTTGGAAGAGTTATACAATAATATTTAGATTACTTGTACACATACAAGAGTCTTACATGAGATGCATGCTCTTGTATAAAGGGAAAAAAAATTCCTACAAACCGAACAAACTGAATCCTATTGCTCGGTTTCGTTTGTAGATCTAGAATCTGTTCCTTTCCTTTGAGTTGACAAATCCCTCAATCGATTTATAGTATTTTCTAATTTACCCTTTTAACTGAAACTAGATTCCATATGGGTGGATGTGAAACTAGGCAGCAGGTCCTACTGCCCGATTTGCAGGAGAATTTCATCGTATACAAAGATAGTATTTGATTGAATTAGAATTTGAAATTTGATATGTTTGATGGCCACATCATGGGTGAGCTAGTCTTCTTATCCAAACCTTATTCAGATTATCATGGATATAGTCTTCTTATTCAAATCTTATCAAGATTATCTTGTTCAGTACATTGCATTCAAATTGTTTCTTTATATTATAGGAAAATAGATTATATGAATCAAGGAAATCTTATTTTTCCAAACTTGTATTAAGGAAATCATATTCCTTAGACTGTATATATATAAACACATCTTGTACATGAATAAATATCATCCTTTTAGAATACAATCTCTTTCTTGCAATGTTAAAATTCCTACTACTCGATTTGTAGGAGAATTTTGTCAATTATAAAGTGGGTATTTGATTGAATTAAAATTTGTAACTTTACATGTAAAAATTCCTACTCTGTATAAATGGGTATTTGACTGAATTAAAATTTGAAACTTGATATGTGATTAATCAAAAACATTGCTTTATGAATTCGGATCACCTGTATATACATGTACTCATCGTAAGATCCCATCACTGTCGAGTTGGTATGAGACCACTGGATATGGATGGTGATGAAATCCTAAGAAAAGTATATGTACATGCAGATGATCTGATCTCTAGTTTTACTATCCAATAATCAAAATGAACATGTCATGATGGTATAAGAGATACGTTGTGGGGTTAGAATCTTGTATATAGCACTTAGGTGTAACAGTACTAATCTTGACTATTGAAAATACATCGAAACATCTGACGAAAGCATATTTTATGGCCAGATCTGCACTCTTATATCAGTGCTACAGACGATTTTTTTTCTACCTTTCGACATGTTGAAAAATGACATAAATAATTGAGCTTAATGATTTTCCCTGTTATATCCCTCACTACACATCCATCCTTCTGCAACAAATTCAAACCAATGAACAGATGACACGTATTTTTTCATACTGAGAAATGCAGCGCCTTCGGACACGATTTTTCTACTCCTTTGCTCTTTAAAGCCTACTGGCGTGATTCAACTTCGCAGAGAGAGAGAGACACAGACTCCCATCTCTGTTTTGGTTTCTTTAGCAGTTACTGGCGTTTCCTCTTTTTTCTGGTTTCTGCAACTTCTAAGCATTTTCGAGTTCTTTCTAAACTCTTCTCGGAGATTAACAATGGCGACTGTGGTCGTACAACATGCAACGGTTTCCGAGAAGATTAATGGCATAGAGAATGGTTGTTGCGGCAAGGGACCAGGATATGCGTCTCCTATCGAAGCCATGTCTGGTCCTAAAGAATCTATTGTGTATGTGACTTGTATTTATTCAGGTATCCGTAAGAATTGTGTATGTAGTTGTAATTAGGCAGTTGTTTTCTATGTTGGGTTCAAAAATTAGTATCCTTCTTCTTGATTGAAATGCATGCAGATCTAAGCTAATATTTGCTAAGAAACTCTTCTTGAGTTCTAGTGTTCTCAGGAAAAAAATAAAAATAAAACAGCATCAGAAACAACAACAACTGGTTTCTGCTTAGCTCTGAGGATAAATTTCATAAAGCTTATCATCCTTCGAAATGGGTTGGATATTTGTGAGGAAATTCATATTTTGAAAAGGGTTTTTTGAGGAGTTGTGATTAGGGAGCTTTCTTTGATTATCTTGTCTAGCTAATGAAATAATTCATTTAGAACTCTGGTGGGTTTTGTTGGTATCTATTGGTTTGATCCAGTTTACGGGAACCTTTTTTGGTGGACGGTACCATTGGCTTTTCGTCATTGTTTATCGGCAGCACTGCTTCGTGAAAGTTTGCAATGGACCACTGTTGTTTAAGATAAGTGTTTTGTTGTACAGACTTTATTCCAGACTGTTAGTTAAATAGCAAACAACAAGATTTTTCCAATTTGGAGGCGTTGTGCTTGATTTGATAATTGATATCCATGGGAACATGAAATTGGAAACCTCATGTTTGTTATCCTCTGTTTTCTTGGCTTCTAGAACGGGTTTTGAATTGATGGGTGCAATATTTTACGATTTGTGGGATCTTTGCAGTCACCATTCTATTATTGCTTAACTTTTTGAATTGAAATTTGTGATGCACAAACTCAACGGGTCCACAAGAATAAGGAATTGCATGCATAAAAGAATCTCATTTATCAGTTCAAATTTTAGTTAGGATTTTTGGGAAACAAATGATTATCAAATTTATTTTTTATGTAGATTGTCATGGTTTATGCCATCCATAAAATCAAATGGGAAACCAGAAGAGTAGAATTTTGTTATAATCTTTTGTTCTGTTCTTCTTAGGAAAGTGTCTTGTATTGATCATGAAGCCAATTCCAATCCGGATTGGGATCGGCCTAGGATCAATTATGTTTGCCCTCAAAATTGCCTTACCTTGCTACTTTAGCCTCTTGGAAACCATTCCAACTTGCGTGCTGCACAGGACTGGTCCTGGCCGATCCTGATCCGGATTGGCCGATCCGATCCCTAAATCCCTGCTCTATGCTTTTCATGCACCTACTCCTGGTTAACTTTTATAGGGAGATATTTAATTTTCACTTGTCCTTGCATTATTTGTGGGATTGCCTAATTAATGTTACATTTAAAATAAAAAAAATATGTATTACCATATTATATTATTTTTGAGCTTGCTATATAAGTAACAAGGTTTTCTGACTGATGATGAATTGACTTTGCCTGTGTGACTTTTATCACTCATTATTTATACTCAATGTTACAATTATTTGGGTTTTTTATTTATCCAGTTTTGATGTTGCGAGTTGTAATTATGACTT
Organism: Protea cynaroides; assembly: GCA_028583415.1. Taxonomy (NCBI): domain Eukaryota; kingdom Viridiplantae; phylum Streptophyta; class Magnoliopsida; order Proteales; family Proteaceae; genus Protea; species Protea cynaroides. Next base: position 26,970,024 of record CM053275.1, on the reverse strand, counting down.
ATAATATGCGCAGGAACAGGAAGAGAAAAACCTGATTACTTGGCTACAGTGGATGTAGATCCAAGTTCACCCACTTATTCAAATGTTATCCACAGGCTGCCTATGCCTTACTTACATGATGAACTACATCATTCTGGTTGGAATGCCTGCAGTTCTTGCTATGGAGATCCAACAGCCAACCGTCGTTTTATGGTCCTGCCGTCATTGGTGTAAGAAACTTGATTTTTATATTGCAGTAGAGACAAACTTTTTGAAAAATAAGGTGAAATGTACTCATGTTAGTCATGGGACACAATTTTTGGATCTGTAACTAATACATAAGGTGTAGAATATAATCTTGCAGACTCTGTGGTATATCATAACAAACATAGATACAACAAACCTCCAGAATAGGTAAATCCATAATAAACAAATGAAATGGAGTCAAGAGGCAATTAATCAAGGTCCAAAAGCAACAACCACACCATGGAACCTTGGGTCTATTCCTTTAAATTCTAAATTTTGTGTTGTGTACCTAATGATCAATCAGAACTTGTTTGCTATAAATTTTCATTAACTTTGATGTACTACTTATTTAGACACTTCAAAGCGGAAGCGGTATCCATGTTGGGTACTTTGCTGAGAAGGTGTTAAATGTGAAATGTTACGACCAAGTCATGCCTTTGCTGTATCTCCTTTCCCTTTTCTGTAAGAAATTCTTGCCACATAAAGGGAGAAAATATTAGAAAAAGAAAGGGAAAGAAAGTTCTGTTTGTTCTTATGTATCTCCTGTTGTCTGGTAAAAAAATATTTACAAGTTTCATGCAGAAGCAAAACACCAGCAGCAGAGGTGTCCTGGCTAGTCAATCCCTAAAAGCTACTTTGTCCAATCATATAATTAGAGTGTTAAGTCTGCAACTTGGTTCAATTTTTTTGCTCTATTTGCAATCATCCAGTTTCTCCCTTTGATTATATTCATGAGATTTTCTTTTGTTTACATTTTATCTTTTCAATAATTTTTAATGTTTTCTAGAATATTTGTTGTCTTTTAATATCTTGATGAGTTTTTGTGAAGGCAGAAACTTGAAGTGTCCTTTCTGCTTGACCAGTTGGAAATATGGTCCCTTCAATTGACAATGATTATATTAACTTAGATACCTATTTCCTTAATTTCTAAATAATCTTTAGTGGAATTTGAACCATTGCATGTCAATTCTTTCTTATAGTTCAGGTCGCATATATGCAATTGACACAAAGAATCCTAGGGCTCCATCTTTGCACAAAGTTGTTGAGCCTGAAGAGATTGTGGCAAAGACTGGATTAGGATATCCCCACACTTCCCACTGCCTTGCAACTGGAGATATGTTGGTGTCTTGCCTTGGAGATAAAGATGGAAATGCTGAGGGGAGTGGGTTTCTTCTTCTTGACTCAGACTTCAATGTGAAGGGGAGGTAATAAGCCTATGTCATTTAATTCTGCACCATTCAACTATATGTACTACAGATGGTTGTGATTGATAGGTTGAGGTTGCATGTGGTTCTGTTGGATTCTACATTTTATTTCACCTTAGCTTTGAGCTTATTTGATTAGGTTTCCTCCATCTTTTGTTATAAATATAGTGGGATCCTCAGATGTTTATTGTATCGTTGTATACTTTTTCTATATTTTGACTTAATCTTAGTTCTTACTAATTTATTTCTCTATATTTGAAAAATTAAAATAAATTTCTGCAAATGGAACCCAAAATCAAAACCTGATCAGGCCCAGTTAACAGTGGGGTGGGCGAGATTAGCCATTTAATATAGTCCCATTGCCCATCCTCCATATGTGGAGCAGGTAAAAGTAGATTTGAAAAATCTAACTAGGCTCCTATTTTTGGGGTCAGCCTTCAGGGGAAATTGTGCTCTAAACTTTGGAAAGTGTGATCTTGAATTCCATGTTCTTGAAGTATCACCCTTAAAAATACTTTAGGTCACCTTTTCTCTCTCTCTCTCTCTCTCTCTCTCACTTATGGGGTTAGAGTGGGGTGGTTTTTAAAATAGTGGAAGTGGCTGTAGTAGCAATGGTGACTATGAGTTCAGAGTGTCTGTTTCCTGTGTGGGAGCAGTGCCAAAGTTAAAATTTTATTTGATGAATTGGGTTCTCTCTATTGTTTCTTGCCTTTTTGTGTCATTTTACCATCTTACATAAAGTAATCGTTTTTTGGATTCCTATGCCAAGGAGGTCCAGGACTGCAGATCTCCAAGGTTATCATATCTCCTTAAATAATTTAATGTTGTGGTTTTCTTGTGTTAGTTCTGAGACAAAGATGCTAGATAAGGTGGCTGACTTGTCACACCTTTTCTTGAGAAATTATCTAAACATTTCTGGACATTATTACACAGTTCTATATTTGCAGCTTATGTAACATTATCTGTGAGTCCATTGATTGTGATTGCTTTCGCTGTTTAATTGCATATTCACCATGATTTTCTTACTTCATAATTCCTTCTTGACAACGCAGGTGGGAGAAACCAGGCCATAGTCCACTCTTTGGATATGATTTCTGGTACCAGCCACGCCATGGGACTATGATAAGCTCTTCTTGGGGTGCTCCGTCTGCTTTCACAAAAGGATTCAATCTTCAGCATGTTTCAGATGGTCTGTATGGAAGTCATTTACATGTATACAGCTGGCCTGATGGTGAACTAAAACAAACCATGGATCTTGGCAATACAGGGCTACTACCATTGGAGGTGAACACTAGAAAGTAGAAACATCATTTACTGTCACTTCTTAATTTCTAGGAGACTTTGATCTGTTTTTTTTTTTTTTTTTTTTTTTTTTGAGTTTCCATCTATTGGGATGAAATATATCATGTGAGGACCTTTACATGAATCAGTTCTCACATTTGCAGACCAGGTTCTTGCATGATCCTTCAAAAGATACAGGATTTGTGGGGTGTGCCTTATCAAGCAACGTAGTCAGATTTTTTAAGGCTGCAGATGGATCATGGGATCATGAGGTTTGCGGATTCTTTGTGGCCTGACAGTGCTTGTTTTAGTAATTTTTGTAAGCAATTACTAACATCCCTTTTCTGATATTCATTTTCAGGTTGTGATTTCTGTGCAACCATTGAAGGTGAAGAACTGGATTCTTCCAGAAATGCCTGGGCTTATAACAGATGTTCTGATATCTCTTGATGATCGTTTCCTCTATTTTGTGAACTGGCTGCATGGGGATGTGAGGCAATATAGCATTGAGGACCCTAAGAAACCCGTATTAACAGGCCAATTGTGGCTTGGGGGACTAGTTCAAAAGGGGAGCCCTGTAGTGGCTGTAACAGAAGATGAGGCAGAGCAACAATTTGATGTCCCAGAAATCCAGGTTTGTCCCACATGTCCCGTGAAGTTTATGTCACGGTCTCTCATGTTGTCCTGTACCATCCCTACATTCTGTTGCTGGGGATCCTTGATCCACAGTTCTCTCTGTTCCAAAATTGAAGAGCAGAGTGCCAACCATGTGTCTCTACAACTTATCTAGGATAAACTAGGAAGATGATTCACACACACACACACACAACAGCTGTGATATGGTTGCAGGGTGGTTGGAGTCGTTGGACTAGGGTCAGTCCAAGTCTTCAGCATTTTTGCACAAAAGCTGCTCTCGGACATGAATCCATGTCTTCATGTTGGCAGCCTGAGCCTTTTACCATCACACCAAGCGATAGCCCCCAACAGACATACATACAAACAGAAGCCAGCGATTTGGTTCCAAACTGATGGTGGGACATAGTAAAGTAGTTTGTACCAGTAGTATTATAACTCCATTCTTCGTACCAAAAGCATAATGCAATGATAGTAATCGCTTAATTCTGTTAATTTCCTTAATTTTCTGCATCATTTTACAGATATATCTATTGTTCACACTTCCAAGTAGTAGTAGTAGTTAATGACAAACTCACTCTTTTCAGGGTCATCATCTGAGGGGAGGGCCTCAGATGATCCAATTAAGTTTAGATGGAAAGAGGCTCTATGTTACCAACTCACTCTTCAGTGCATGGGATCGCCAGTTCTACCCAGAAGTAGTAGAGAAAGGTTCACACATGTTACAGATCGACGTTGACACGGAGAAAGGAGGCCTAGCAATAAACCCGAATTTTTTTGTGGACTTCGGAGCTGAGCCTGAAGGGCCTTCCCTGGCACATGAGACAAGGTATCCTGGGGGTGACTGTACTTCTGATATATGGATCTAAGGATTGTGAAAGGATTGTGAAAGCTGTTAAGAGGAATGGGGTAATTTTATCTTTCACCATCTTTAAATTAGAAGCAAGTGGATGGAAAGGGGTTGGACTGTTAGTGATGTTGCATGTTAGCGTAACCTTGTTGGATGAAATAATAAATGTCATCTGAATATGAGAATAAAATCATGACAATGTTTATTTGGTATGGTTAGAAACTTCATTAAAACGATCATCCTTAATCCATTTTGAAAATGTATTTGGCGTGGCCGAAACCTAATGTATACCAATTTGGATTGAGTATGGAGCCAATGGTTGTGCGATACATGGCTGATCCCAATAACAAAATAATGAAAAATATGAAATAATTGATATCAGATTGGGATCGGTCATGACCAAAATTGATATGAATGGCCGATCCGATCGATCCGGTAAGGATTACTAAACCATGATTGCAGACACAAATGGGTTTCCCTTTCTGGTAATGTAACTTGAAAGTTGGAAAATTCAGATGTTGGTATGTAATTGTTGTATGTTAGGGAATTATACCACGTGGATGATACAACCTCGACACGTAGGACTCGACCAACGAGCCACGTGGAGATCCTCTATTCGACGCCAGAAAGCTCCTTCACCAACTCAAATACAAGAGCAAAGGGCAAAAGCGGTATTTGAAAAATATGCACTATTCACTATAAATAGGGCAAATCCTGAGATTTTAGGTACGAGAATATTTATTACTTACTGCTCATTCTTGAGATTAACGCTCTGACACCTGGGACGGAGAATTTCATCTTACCCCACACATCTTTTTAGAATATCTTCGTGGGTTTGATACTGAGCTCACTGACTGTTCACAGAGCCCTAACTTTGGCATTAGAGTGGACCCGGGGCATCCGGCCTGCCTCCCCTTGCCTTTGCTTGTCTTGCAGGTCTAGTCAGTTTGGTGGACCCACAGGACGGATCTGGGCCGAAACAGTTTGGCGCCCACCGTAGGGCCCTGAGATTTAACGTCAACAGATTAAAAGCCAGAGAGAAGTCTTAAGTTATGAGTCCGAGAAGAACCCGAAGCCAGATGGTTAGTCCCAACCCCCCTATGATCGACCAACGGATAAATCTCGAAGAAGGAGATAGGTCCGAGATGCGACCTAGCAGGGACCGAGGAAAACGCGTGGCTGACCCAGCACCCGCGCACGAAGCCTTTGTCACATATGAACAATTTGAGACCGTAGCACAGTAGCTTGCAGTGTTAACTCGGTTTGTACAAGACTTACAGCCCCCAGTCGCAGAAGCTACATCTTGTCCCCCCATCGGAGTCGTCCCGCCAACGTACCCACGTAGGGAGACTGACCTCCCCAGAGAACCCAGTCACCACCTAGGGCAAAGCGGAGCTCGACCCGCGAGACCAGGAACCAGCGCTCGCCCTGTCCCAGAGTTGAGTGGGACAGGATCAACGTCGTAGCATGGAAGGATCCCTGCTCGAGAAAGGCTCGGCCCTCAGCCTGGAGCAGCACCTCGACTAGATGAAGACGCTATGGATGAGCTTTTGGTTCCGCGGCATATAACGCTACCAGAGGTTGTCATGGGTGCAGACAAACAAAGCACTCCCATGAATCCAGAGGTAGCGACGACAATAGCGGACCAATTAGCAGCATTGCACCGAAAGGTCGAGACCATGGAGAAGGTCGGAGTCACACAGGACGAGGATAGGGATTATTCAATAGACAACCCTTTGACCGACATTATCATGAGGGTCCCCTTGCCCAAGCGGTTTACCATGCCGCCGGTAGATTCCTATGATGGATCCACAGACCCCGTCGACCATCTGAACAATTTCGTGGGCGCAATGGTCCTCCATGCGAACCCTGACGCCATTATGTGCAGAGCCTTTCCCCTTACACTAAAAGGCGTGGCTCAGATGTGGTTTAACAACCTACCACCGCGGTCTATTGACTCTTTTAAGACCATGGGGAGACTATTCAGAATGCACTTCCAAGGAAGTAGAGTGCAGCGGAAGACAAGCGCACACCTGATGAATATGAGACAGAGGTCCGGTGAGACCCTAAGGGCCTTCTTGGCCAGATTCAACCTCGAAGTACTACAAGTAAAGAACATCTACGAGGCAGTTCATTTTGCCACGTTGAGAGCAGCGGTCACTGACCCGAAGTTCAGATTATCTATAGCTAAGAAGGAACCAGCAGACTTGCAGGAACTCCTGGCACGGTGCGAGAAGTTCGCCACTGCCAACGAAATCTACAAAACCAGCAAAGGCCTAGTTGATGCTCCACACAAGCGAACGGATGAGAGGCAAGACCTCACACGGCCGGGAGAGAACAAGAGGTCGAGAAGGGAAGAAGCACGGGCTAGAGGGTTACTCCAGAAAAAATTTGGTGATTATACCCCACTCAACCGATCCCTCGGGGATGTGTACACCCTCATCGCTAATGACGGGTTTCTCCAGAGGCCCCAGAAGATAGTGACCGAAGCGAGAAGGAGAAACCCAAACAAGTACTGTCACACCCCAATTCTGATCCAACCAGAATGGTGTGAGTGAACCGTCATTGAACCAATGGTTCACACCAGGATCTCGAATAGGCCGTGTCCACTCGTACAAACCATTACACAACCACAATCAGAATATAAATAATACAGCGGAAGTCTTTAAAATATAATGAACTGAGAATCTATTGATAAATTTAAATAAAATATCTAATTATTCAAATTCAAACATATAATATAATATCCTTACATCCATTTAGTCCAACTGAAATTAACTGAAATAAATAAATAAAACCAATCAAAGGTACACGCAGAAAGGGCACTCGCATGAAGCGTCATGCTCATCCTCTCCTGCCTGTACGTCCAACGCCGCAACACCACCATACACAGGAGCATTCATATAGTTGTCAACAGTGTAACCTGCATCAACATCTAAAAACAATGTACGTACAAAGGGTGAGCTCACATCTTAGCTCAATAAGACAATCAGACAGTTTCACAAGATTATGCATGAGTAACAATCAATTTTATGCTGTGGTATGGTTTTAAGTTTGCAATGTGCTATAGAAAAGTTTGGTGGCCCCCGCACCTCTATACACGAGTGTGTGACACATCATGGATCACACCCACATGCATCCATCATGGAATAGAGATAGAGCTAAGATACCCACGTACCTCCCCTGATACTCTACCCATACCAGTACCTAAGCCCCCCTACGGCCGGGGCTCGAAACCTGGGCTCGCAACTAACCAATCCTATATGTCATCAATGTATGCTTTATCCCAAAGACAACCGTCTACGGCATAGAGATAGAGCTAAGGCATTCCCACACCTCCCCTGATGCCCTATCCGCAACTAGACCACTAGGATAGAAACATAACGCAGGTAGACCCTATCCCAACATAACTCCCTACGGCATAGAGATAAAGCTAAAGCATCGTGGACAAGCCAGCGTCGACTCGGAGACCACAGTGTCACATAACCATGGCCAGGCCAACATCAATATCGGAGACCATCGTACCACGACCTTCCCTTGATGCCCCACCCGTACCAAGCATGTTAAGATAGAATACTACAAAAATGTGCTAGTGTGAGGAGCGATCTCAGGCCCATGCCTCACTCCACACACTAACGAAAACATTCACATGCCTAACAATCACATCCTATCAATGCATGAACAATAATAATAACTGAAAGTAAAGGATGACATGTGATTATGCACAAACAACACATCATATATATTCAGGTTATTTACAACAATTTACTGTCCGTTAATTATTAGGTTTAGGTCAAATTCCTTTACCTGATGCTCGTTTGTTAGCTTGCTTCACGTCGCAAGATCCAAATGGGAAGTCGCAAAGTTCTACAATGTTATTAGGGTTTCATTAGAACATATTTCTTAGGGTTTCATATTGGTCGGAAACCAACAAAGTCCAAAACCAGCCTTTCAGAGCTGACCGGTCTTACCATACCGGTCGCAGCACTGTGAGCAGACTGTCAACCGGTATGGTCGACCGGTATGTCTCCGGAAGACCATACACTTGATTTGTCGACTGCCGTCAATCAATCTCCATGGATTTTCAGGGTTTCTCTTATCCATTCTAAGTCTAAGCGTTGAGTTAGAGTTATCCCCAACTCATTCAAGTCTTGTTTCGATGAATATCATCTCGAAACTCGAATAAAAGGTTTGACGGCAACTTAGAGTTTATTGGCCAATTTAGGGTTTTAGATCAATACCTACTTTGCATGGTATTGATCCACCCATACATTATCCTAGAGTCATAGAGTAAGAAGAATGGTTAAAACACTTATCGTTGACTAGCGTAATGAGAGCGTCGTCGAACGGTAATGGCGGCACCTCCTTCTTCTTCCTAACTCCTTCTCCTTTCCAACCTCTTTCTCATCTCTAGGGTTTGCGAGAGATAATGGAAAGGACTTGAGGAGGTTTAAGGGTGTATTTATAGGCTAAAATTAGGGTTTAGTAACCCTATTAGGATTAGAAAATTTCTAGGATTCGAAATAAGAAAAGTGGGACCCGTAGAGACCAATTTTTGGATTTCCGCACTTAGCTGCGCAGACCATACCGGTCGACTAGTACCAAGACCGGTACCATCGACCGGTCAACATAAAATGATGACTATTTGGTCGTCTTTGGTCCGATTTCATACCTGTATGTCATCCGCTCGTCCCGTCTGGCCCGGTGATGATCGGAAGACCTGCTACGACACAAATCCAAGGTTTAGACCGGGTTTACGGAGTGCGGGTCTTACAACTCCCCCACCCTTAAAAGAAATTTCGTCCCGAAATTTGCATGTAGGTTTCACAACTCCCCCACCCTTAAAAGAAATTTCGGCCCCGAAATTTTAACGTACCTTGATCGTTGAAAAGGTTAGGGTACTCCTTCCTCATTGCGCTCTCCTCTTCCCAAGTAACTTCCTCAACATTTTGGCTTCTCCAATGCACCTTCACATAATGGATATCCTTGGTTCGAAGTTGCTGGACTTTTCGACTTGAGAGCATCACAGGCACCACTTCGAATGTTAAGTCTTTAGTCAAGTCTTGGGGATCAGCAGTCAAGATGTGCGATGGATCTCTGACATACTTCTTCAGTAATGATACATGGAACACGTTATGAACGCTTGACATAGATGGTGGTAGAACCAATTGATATGCTACATTACCACGTCGGGTCAATATCTCATATGGTCCCACATACCTGGGGCATAGCTTCCCATTTTTACCAAACCGTTTCAGTCATCGCACCGGTGATACCTTCAAGAATACTTTGTCACCCACTGCAAACTCGAGATCTCGACGTCGATTATCCGCATAGTGCTTCTGTCGAACTTGAGCTGTCTTTACTCTCTCCTTGATCTGATTAATCACTTGGCAAGTTTCTTCAACAAACTCCGGTCCTACAATTCTTCTTTCTCCCACCTCGTTCCATAACAGAGGTGTACGACACTTCTTCCCATAGAGTGCTTCATATGGGGCCATCTGAATTGTAACCTGATAACTGTTGTTATAAGCAAACTCGATAAGTGATAGCTTCTCATCCCAAGCTCCCTTGAAGTCAAATGCACACGCTCGGAGCATGTCTTCTAAAATTTGAATAGTCCTTTCTGACTGCCCGTCTGTCTGAGGGTGGAAAGCTGTACTAAACTTCAACTTCGTTCCCATAGATTTTTGTAATCCTTCCCAGAACTTTGATATAAAATGGGGATCTCTGTCAGATACTATACTCTCTGGAACGCCATGAAGTCTGACTATATTATCAACATATAACTTGGCCAGTTTCTCCATGGTATAATGAGGTCTGACCGCAATAAATCGAACTGTCTTGGTGAGTCGGTCAACTATAACCCAAACTGCATCCACTGACCTTGGTGTCAAAGGTAAGCCCGTGACAAAATCCATGGTAATGCAATCCCACTTCCATGCAGGTTCTGGTAATGGCTGTAGTAAACCTGCGGGTCTCTGCCTTTCCGCTTTAACTTGTTGACAATTCAGACACTGGAATACGAAACGAGCTATATCTGCTTTCATACCCCTCCACCAATATAGTCTTCTTAAATCATGATACATTTTGGTACTTCCTGGATGTACCAAATATGGAGTGTAATGAGCTTCAGTCATAACTCGATCTCTGATATCGCAGTCTTCACTCTCAGGTATACATAACCGTCCACGATACCTGAGTACCTTGTCTGAATCCAAGGTAAAGTCAGGATTGCCCGTACCCTTCTCTAAGTCTTCTTGCACTGTCTTGAAATGTGGATCCTGTAGGATTGCTACCTTGACTTCATCAACTAGATCCGGTGAGATCTTCAAAGCGGCGAACATCATGGTGAACTTATGAATTAAGCCTTGCTCAACTGGATCTTCTGCAGTTTCAATTATATACTCTTCATCACCTTCGACTGAACTAGAGGCGGCACACAATGCAGCATTTGTACTTGGTCCTGCCTCAGGTTTCGATGCCCACTTTCTGCTTAAGGCGTCAGCCACCACATTTACTTTACCTGGATGGTACTGTATGTCACAATCATAATCTTTCAACAATTCCAGCCATCTCCTCTGTCTCATATTCAGATCCTTCTGAGTGAAAAGATAAGTTAAGCTCTTGTGATCTGACTTAATCTGAAACTTCTCACCGTACAAGTAGTGTCTCCAAGTCTTGATTGTATGTATAACCGCTGCTAGCTCCAAATCATGCGTAGGATAGTTCTTCTCATGCTCCTTTAACTGTCTTGATGCATAAGCAATTACCTGTTCTCCTTGCATCAATACGCACCCAATACCCAACCCTGAAGCATCCGTATATAAAGTAACGGTACGCTTGGTTCTGGGATGGTCAAGATAGGTGCAGAGACTAGTCTTGACTTCAAAGTCTGAAAGCACTTCTCACACTCATCTGTCCATATGAATTTCTCTCCCTTCTTGGTCAATCTGGTAAGTGGAACAGCGATCCTAGAGTAGTCTTCCACGAGCCTTCTATAATAACCAACCAACCCAAGGAAACTACGAATCTCCGCAACAGATTTTGGTGCTTCCCATCCTACTATAGCAGCTATCTTACTTGGATCAACCTTGATACCGTCTTCAGATACAACATGGCCCAAGAAAGCTACTTCCTTCAGCCAAAACTCGCACTTCTTGAACTTAGCATAAAGCTTCTCTTGTCTCAGCCGTTGTAGGGCTGCCCTCAAGTGTGCTGTATGAGTCTCCATGTCCTTAGAGTAGATCAATATGTCATCGATGAATACGATGACCGAAGTGTCCAACATATCATGAAACACTCGGTTCATCAGTTCCATAAACGACGCTGGAGCATTGGTCAACCCGAAAGACATAACTAGAAACTCATAATGCCCATACCTCGTCCTGAAAGCAGTTTTCGGAATATCTCCGACTTTGATCTTCAGTTGGTGATACCCCGATCAGAGATCAATCTTCGAGAAAACCTTTGCACCCTGCAATTGATCGAACAGATCATCGATTCTAGGCAAAGGGTACCGATTCTTGATCGTCAACTTGTTCAGTTCACGGTAGTCGATGCATAGCCTTACACTTCCGTCCTTCTTCTTAACAAATAATACCGGTGCCCCCCAAGGTGATATGCTAGGTCGTATGAATCCCTTATCTAACAATTCTTGTAATTGGGTCTTCAACTCCTTTAACTCGGTAGGGGCCATCCTGTATGGTGCTTTGGACACCGGCGCCGAACCTGGCATAAGATCTATTACAAACTCTGTAGCCCTATCCGACGGTAGACCTGGAAGCTCCTCTGGAAATACATCTGGGAACTCTCGAACCGCATCTATATCTTCCATCTTGTGTGACTCCGCCGTGATGTCGACTACAGATACTAGATACCCCACTCCCCCTTTCTCTAAGCATCTCTTAGCTTTTAGGGCGGAGAGAATCAGCTTTCGTTTCCTAGATAGCTTGATCCCAGCGAAGCTATACTCCCTTCCCTCTTTGTCAGTAAGCACAAGCTTCCTTTCACCACATAATAGGACGGCTGAATGATGGCCTAGCCAATCCATTCCCAAGATGACCTCAAAGTCTGCCATCTGGAGTAGTACTAGGCTTGCTTCTAAGTCTCGGCCCTCAATACATACAGTACATGGTCCATAATATTCGGTCAAAGCCACTTCGACTCCTAGCGGAGAGCGAACTATCACGCTTGGGTTCAAGTGCTTGATCGGTAACTCCATTCGCTTTCCAAAGGAAATAGAAACAAAGGAATGCGTGGCCCCAGAGTCAAATAATACTCTGGTGGTATACCAGCTACATTTACAATTCCTGGAATTTATTGTCCCTTAGTTCTACATACTCATACACAATGAAATAATAAGCTAAATAGTAAGGGATAGAATCGTACCAGTGACCACATCAGGTGATGCGACTGCCTCTTCAGTGGTGACCGCATATACTTTTCCTTGCTGGGGAGGTTGCTTCCTAGGTAGAGTGCAGGTCCTTGCAATATGACCCACTTGCTGACAGTTGAAACACTTTATATTCGGGTTGTATCCGGCATTCTGTGGCACAGGTGGTGCCGTGTTGTTCCTCGCAGGTACTGTAACGGTCTGAGCCCTGTATGGGCGGAAGGGTCTATTGTTAACACCACCCGAACTCTCAATAGCGGGTCTCTTCACCCCCCTGTTCTGGGCGAAGAAGCTGTCCTTCTGACTGGACTCTATCACCCTCGCAACCTGCACAGCCTCATTATATACTTTCTTGTCCAGCCCCAATATGTGTTCTCTGATGCTTCCACGTAGTCCCATAGTGAACCTACTGTCTTGGTCTCTTCTTCTTGCATACTTGCCGGTGCGAAGAAAAATAACTCCTCGTACCTCTGCTGATAAGCATCCACAGTCGACTGAGACTGTTGTAGATTAAGGAACTCCTTCTCCATCTGATCTCTGAAGCTCTTCGGAAAATACTTATCGAAGAAGGCAACCTTGAACACTTCCCAATCCACCTGTGCATATTTCGTCTCTAGATATGCCCGTGTAGAATTCCACCAAGCATTTGCGTCTTCTTTCAGCATATGGGTGGCAAATAAGACATTTTCCTCCTCTGTACAGATCATCAATTCGGAAGTTTTTCTCCATTTCTGCAACCCACTATGCTGGCCACAATGGTCTCCCTGTCTTACCGGTGAACGATGAAGGCTTCAACTTCAGGAATCTATCCACCGCTCTGCTCAGATCATGCTGTCCCTGAGTGTTCATTCTGTACCATGGTGGTGGATACGGATAGGCTCCCGGGTACGCAGAAGGCGACGAAAGCTGGTGCGGTGGTGGTACATTCTGTGCTTGGCCCATCGGCCTTGGGCTACTCTGCATCGGTTGTGAAGTATTTTTCTCTCCAGACTCAGGCGTACCTCCAGTGGGAATAGAACCCGGTGGCCTGAGCATCTTTAGTATCTCGCTCAGGAATTCTTTCTACTGAGCTTGCATCTGATAGACCAGGTTTGTAACAATGGTCTCAGAATTTCTGTGAGGTGGGCCAGGTAAATTTGTCGGTACCTCTGGAACCTGTTCCTCCTCAACTTCCGGACTTGGCTCTCTAACATGGCCTTGTTCGATCTGTTCTTCTTCTTCGAGGCGCATCCTAACCTGGTGACGCTTCCGACCCCTACGACCGTTTCCGCCCACCATCTCAGACTATTTTGTTTGAATCTGAGAAGAAGACATAACACATGAGAATGAAACAATAGTGGTGTTAGTCTTGAACAATATAAGGCGAAACAGTCATAAAAAAGAGTAATTAAGTCTACTAATTTTTTTTAAAAATTTTTTCAGGGTTTTTCTGGCTTTTCAAGTGCTGACCGGTCGCAACATACCGGTCGACACCCTGTATACAGTGTTGCGACCGGTATAGTCGACCGGTCAGAATTAAAATTCTGACCGAGACATAGCGGTCGCACACCTGGGGAGATACCGGTCGACCGGTATAGGCAAAACCGTCGACCGGTATGCCCAGAATTGACTTTAAAATCGCGAAAAGTGAGAATTTTTCTCACTTTTCTTCTTCCTCTCTTCTCCGGTGGCGATTCTCCTCTGGGTTCCGAGTTGCTACAGTCCGACCGGTACCTTTAGAAGCCGTTTTCTTCCGTTCGAGACATAGAACATCGTCTCCAGGTAAGCCTCTTCCTTCTCTCTCATGTTTTTACAAATTTTCCATATCGTCTATATGTAGAAATTTAGGTTTTTCATTGATCGAGATGTTCCAACCATAGGAACTCTTTTCCTTCGGCTTGGAAAGGGTTTAGGGACCCCCAAGAGCAAAATCCCTCAACCAATTTGAGGTTTCACCGAACGGTTTTCATAAAAATCGAATTTTTACAACTTTTGACCTAGGTTTTCAAAATTTTCAAAATTTCTTGATTTTCCTTAATTTCTTGAAATTTCTTATTGTAATTGCTTGTGATTGATTTGTCGAGGAGTGTGGGGGTTACGTAAGTCCTCCTTCCCATGTTTTTGGGTGAGTTCGAGGCTTTTTCCCAATTTACTGTCGTTATGCTGCCGAAATTTCGACAATTTCTAACATTTTCTTCTTGTTTTCCCTTGTTTTGCAGTTTAAAATGGCTCCCCGACGTGCTCTTGGGAAACGTCCTCATGGCTCGAGTTCACGTGCTCCCCAGCCACCAGTTCCCCAACTTGACGAACACTGGTTTCGTTCAATAGAAGCACAGGCTCGGTTCCCGTGGTTCGATAACAAGAGCATTGAATCTGGACGCCGGGTTAACCTGGATCAGTTGGACCGGTTCGATGTACGAGCGGCTTTCGACAGGCTTGGTTGGTTGTCTGTCATTTCTTACACGGACACCACCCGTCCTAATCTGGTTAAGCATTTCTATGCTAACCTGGAGCTGCATGGAGATGTTAACGATCCCAACCAGGGTAGGGATTTGCGCATCACCAGCTATGTCAGGGGTGTACCCATTTCATTTAACACCCACCAGCTGGCCGACATTCTAGGGGTTCCAAATGATGGAGACCTTGTGTATTGCCCTCCCAAAGCGAAGGGCTATCTGACTGAGGATTTGCACCGAGAGATAGCACATCAGATACTAAACCCTGGAGCTCCTATGAAGGCGGCTAGCTTGAGACCTGTACCTCGGGTATACAGTCGCATCATTCAGCACAACATCGTGCCCCAGAGCGGCCACTATAGTGAGTTATCCCAGCTCACTCAGTACATTACTTATTGCGTCTGCACTGGGGAGCGGGGCTCTCTCCCTTATCTCGTCATCAGGACCATGCATCAGGCGACCTTGGCCGATCAGGCCAGTAACCTTCCATACGGTCGTCTCATTACCTCCCTGCTACGTCGTCTGGGCGTGAGCATGAGAGGCGTGGTGACCGTTGAGGATACTATGACGTCCGACATAGACTGGGACGCCATTCAGAGGATGCAGATGGTTGACCTGCCTGTTAGCGATGACGAGTTGGAGGCTCGCCCTCGCCCACTTGGGAGGGTAGTAGCCGCAGCAGCAGCAGCAGCAGCCAATGCGGCCTATGCAGCCGAGCTTGAGCAGGGTGACGACGAGGATAGGGCCGAGGGTGTACCAGTGCCAGCTCCACAGCCTACACCTACAACACCCCCATCTACCTTTACCACCGGACCGTCTCATCCTTCCCTAGACCCGTTGTTGAGTATGTTCACTGAGATCAAGGACATCCAGAGGGTCATCCTAGAGTCTCAGCGAGAGATGGGTCAGGAGTTGGGACGTCTGGCTCGTAGCCTACGGGTGACTCAAGACCAGGTGCACTAGCTTAGGGTCGCTTACGAGCGAGATTATGATATAGCAGACCCTATTCCTCCCAGGCCCCCTACCCCATGATTGTCCCTCTTTGTTTTCTTCTCCTTTGATTGCTCATATAACAGGGTAACTATCCGATTTGTGGACTGTACCCTGTAGCACTATTTCATTAGCTACACTTTTCTTATTTAATGAAAGTTTTTATGTTTTACCTAACTAGTGTATGTACACATGTTAAGTTCCATATTTAGAATAGTACATTATTCTCTTTCTTAATCAGTCTCAGGTATCAAAAAATGCTTAGGTGTGTTTGTATTAAATTTTTTTTTAATATTTCCTAACTCAGTTCATTGACTTAGTTAAATGCAATATGGTTTGTTGGACAGAGCCCGAGAGCTCTGATACCAAGTTGTCACACCCCAATTCTGATCCAACCAGAATGGTGTGAGTGAACCGTCATTGAACCAACGGTTCACACCAGGATCTCGAATAGGCCGTGTCCACTCGTACAAACCATTACACATAACCACAATCAGAATATAAATAATACAGCGGAAGTCTTTAAAATATAATGAACTGAGAATCTATTGATAAATTTAAATAAAATATCCAATTATTCAAATTCAAACATATAATATAATATCCTTACATCCATTTAGTCCAACTGAAAATAACTGAAATAAATAAATAAAACCAATCAAAGGTACACGCAGAAAGGGCACTCGCATGAAGCGCCATGCTCGTCCTCTCCTGCCTGTACGTCCAACGCCGCAACACCACCATACACAGGAGCATTCATATAGTCGTCAACAGTGTAACCTGCATCAACATCTAAAAATAATGTACGTACAAAGGGTGAGCTCACATCTTAGCTCAGTAAGACAATCAGATAGTTTCACAAGATTATGCATGAGTAACAATCAATTTTATGTTGTGGTCTGGTTTTAAGTTTGCAATGTACTATAGAAAGGTTTGGTGGCCCCCGCACCTCTATACACGAGTGTGTGGCACTTCATGGATCACACCCCCATTGGCCCACATGCACCCATCATGGAATGGAGATAGAGCTAAGATACCCACGTACCTCCCCTGATACTCTACCCATACCAGTACCTAAGCCCCTACTGGCCAGGGCTCGCAAACTGGGCTCGCAACTAACCAATCCTATATGTCATCAATGTATGCTCTATCCCAGCACAGCCGTCTACGGCATAGAGATAGAGCTAAGGCATTCTCACACCTCCCCTGATGCCCTATCCGCAACTAACCCACTAGGATAGAAACATAACGCAGGTAGACCCTATCCCAACATAACTCCCTACGGCATAGAGATAGAGCTAAAGCATCGTGGACAAGCCAGCGTCGACTCGGAGACCACAATGCCACATAACCATGGCCAGGCCAACATTAATATCGGGGACCACCTTAACACGACCTTCCCCTGATGCCCCACCCGTACCAAGCATGTTAAGATACAATACTACAAAAAGGTGCTAGTGTGAGGAGCGATCCCAGGCCCATGCCCCACTCCACACACTAACGAAAACATTCACATGCCTAACAATCACATCCTATCAATGCATGAACAATAATAATAACTGAAAGTAAAGGATGACATGTGATTATGCACAAACAACACATCATATATATTCAGGTTATTTACAACAATTTACTGTCCGTTAATTATTAGGTTTAGGTCAAATTCCCTTACCTGACGCTCGTTTGTTAGCTTGCTCCACGTCGCAAGATCCAAACGGGAAGTCACAAAGTCCTACAATGTTATTAGGGTTTCATTAGAACATATTGCTTAGGGTTTCATATTGGTCGGAAACCAATAAAGTCCAAAACCAACCTTTCAGAGCTGACCGGTCTTACCATACCGGTCGTAGCACTGTAAGCAGACTATCAACCGGTATGGTCGACCGGTATGTCTCCAGAAGACCATACACTTGATTTGTCGACTGTCGTCAATCAATCTCCATGGATTTTCAGGGTTTCTCCTATCCATTCTAAGTCTAAGCGTTGAGTTAGAGTTATCCCCAACTCATTCAAGTCTTGTTTCGATGAATATCATCTCGAAACTCGAATCAAAGGTTTGACGGCAACTTAGGGTTTATTGGCCAATTTAGGGTTTTAGATCAATACCTACTTTGCATGGTATTGATCCACCCATACACTATCCTAGAGTCATAGAGTAAGAAGAATGGTTAAAACACTTATCGTTGACTGGCGTAATGAGAGCGTCGTCGAATGGTAATGGCGGCACCTCCTTCTTCTTCCTAACTCCTTCTCCTTTCCAACCTCTTTCTCTTCTCTAGGGTTTGCGAGAGATAATGGAAAGGATTTGAGGAGGTTTAAGGGTGTATTTATAGGCTAAAATTAGGGTTTAGTAACCCTATTAGGATTAGGAAATTTCTAGGATTCGAAATCAGGAAAGTGGGACCCGCAGAGACCAATTTTTGGATTTCCGCACTTAGCTGCGCAGACCATATCGGTCGACCGGTACCAAGACCGGTACCATCGACCGGTCAACATAAAATGATGACTATTTGGTCGTCTTTGGTCCGATTTCATACCTGTATGTCATCCGCTCGTCCCGTCTGGCCCGGTGATGATCGGAAGACCTACTACGACACAAATCCAATGTTTAGACTGGGTTTACGGAGTGCGGGTCTTACAAGTACTATCAGTATCACCGAGACATCGGTCACACTACCGATGAATGTCGAAACCTACAAGCAGAGATCGAAGACCTCATCCAATGAGGGTATTATAAGCAGTACGTGGACCATAATGCGTCGAGAGTTCTGGCTACTGCAGTCGAGGATCGGTGAAGACCACCTCCCCCACCTCGGGCGAGAACTCCAGAGAGAGAGCCGAGAAGGCAAGAATAACGAGAACCCAGGAGGATAGAAAGAAGAGAAGTTCGAAGAGATCCTCCTAGGGAGGACAGAAGAAGAGATAGGGCAGCTGAACCCCGATACCCAGAAAGGCGCCACAATCAGGAGCCTGGTCAACGTGCAGAAAGAAGAGAAAGAGAACCCACTCCAGCACATCGAGACATTGGGGTCATCCTTTGCCAGTTCGTCCGTACCCCCTAGTAGATACATGAACGGGGCAGAGTACTAAATTCATTAGAAACTCGAGGGAGGACTAATCCTAGATTACCAAGGCGACGCATGGACCAGACTCGGCTGCCGCCTCCATTGCATGTCATCGATCTGCCTTCAACAGAGGACATACCTTATGAGCGCGTATACATGGTAAGGCATGCCAGACCCAGATGTGGCCCAAAGGTTAGCTAGGGCATACCCAATGCAGCGATGATCAACCCAGGGCGCGGTGAGAGTCCATCAAGTAGCCGACCTACATTGGCCGAGACGGCCAGCTTGGCCGCGGCTGACAATACAAAAATTGACCGACCTCGATTGGCCGAGGCGGTCACCTCGGTCTCAGAAGACAGTGAAATTTGTGATCCTTCTACATAGGGGCGGAAGGCCATGACTATCATCGGTGGGCCAGCGGTTGGAAACACTTCAGCCAAGGCCAAAAAGGCATATCCAAGAAGCGTCAAATCAACTAAATGGCCAGGAAAGAGAGCCCGCACAGGGGACTTCCTAACCTTCAGCGATGAAGATCTGTGAGGACTAGAACTGCCTCATGAGGATGTCATAGTTATCACTATGAGAATAGAGGACAGTGATGTTCATAAGATCATGGTGGACACAGGCAGCTCTGCCGACATCATCTACTGGCAGGCCTTCCAGCGCATGGAGATCCCGCTCGAGCGGTTGCTACCCGTGGATTACCCTCTAGTCAGTTTCTCGGATGACCTTGTCAGTGTAAAAGGATCTATTTGATTGCCCGTCAGGACAGGTACTTATCTATGGGAATCGAGGATCACCATGAATTTCCTGGTCGTCGACGTCCCGTCCTCATACAACGCTCTCTTGGGCCGACCCGACATGATTGCTCTTAGGTCGGTGGCATCTCCTTACCACTTGGTCATCAAGTTCCCTACCCAGAGGAGCGGGGGAATGCCGAACAGATCAGCTAGTATCCTGTAAATGTTATTCGGCCGAGCTTACAGATTTCAAAAAGCCGGCCCAAGCCCTACAGGTGCAAATTGAAGATTTGCGGGATGATCCTAAGCAGCAAAGAGGAGCACCCGCCGAGGACCTGGTCCAGGTCCCCCTAACAGAGGAGAACCCAGATAGGATCATCCCTCGTGGAGCCGCAGAGGACTGAGCTTGTGAATTTTCTAAGGGCTAACGTCGATATCTTTGCCTGGTCGACAGCCGATATGCTAGGCATCCCAAGGGAAGTGATGCAGCATTGCCTTAATGTGGACCCCCACCGTCGGCCAATACGACAAAAGAAGCGGTCGTTCGTCACGTCCCGCCAACGGATCATTGATGAGGAAGTGGGAAAATTGCTGGATACCGGATTTATCCGAGAAATTCACTACCCGGAGTGGCTCGCCAACGTCGTCATGGTCCCCAAAGCTGGGGACAAATGGCGTATTTACATCGATTTTACTGATCTTAACAAGGCCTGCCCCAAAGACAGTTTCCCCCTTCCCAGGATTGATCAACTCATTGATGCTACTGTTGGCCATGTGCAACTGAGCTTCATGGATGCCTACTCAAGCTACAACCAGATCCGGATGCACGCAGTCGATTCAGAGAAGACGGCCTTTGTAATCAATCGAGGCCTTTTTTGTTATGAAGTGATGCCCTTTGGCCTTAGAAATGTCGGGGCCACCTACCAGAGGTTGGTCAACAAGCTCTTCGCCGATCAAATTGGCAGAAATATGGAAGTATACGTAGATGACATGCTGGTGAAAAGCCTAATCGGAAGTGACCATGTTCGAGACCTGGAAGAGGCATTCGGAGTACTGCGAAAGCACAGAATGCGCCTCAACCCCGCCAAATGCGCCTTCGGGGTCACCTCGGGAAAATTCCTCGATTTCATGGTCTCCCGTCAGGGCATTGAGGTGAACCCTGTGAAGATCCTGGCCATCCTCGATATGCCAGCTCCAACCAAAGTAAAAGAGGTGCAGGAGCTAACCGGGCGTGTGGCCGCCCTGAGCCGATTCATGTCTCGATCGACGGATAAGTGTCTCCCCTTTTTTCAGACCCTTAAAGGAAATAAGACCTTCCAATGGACGACCGAATGTCAACAGGCATTCGAGGCATTGAAAACATATCTGGCATCCCCCCCACTATTGGTTAATCCTGAGACAGGGGATACCTTAGAGTTGTACTTGGTTGTCTCTTTAAAGGCAGTAAGCGCCGTGCTGATCAAAGAAGTAGAGGGTATCCAGCATCCCATTTATTATGTCAGAAAATTTTTGCTAGAGGCTGAAACTCGGTACAAATTAATCGAGAAAGTCGCTTTGGCGTTGGTGACCTCGGCGCGCAAGCTCCGACCTTACTTCCAGGCGCACTCCATCACCGTTCTAACCGACCAACCCCTCAAGAAAATCCTCTCCAAACCAGATATCTCAGGGCGGGTGATTAATTGGGCAGTCGAATTGGGTGATTTCGATCTCAGCTACAAGCCCCGCACGGCCATCAAGGCTCAAGCCTTGACCGACTTCCTTATTGAATCATCCCCCCAGGAAGAAGCCGGGGAAGGAGCGGACTGCCAAGTCCTGAAAAACACCTCGCAGCCATGGACCCTGTTCGTCGATGAAGCCTCCAACAAAACCCAGTGTGGTGCTGGATTCATTTTTACCAGCCCAGAAGGTTTCCAAATTCGGTACGCCCTTCGGTTCATGTTTCAAGTATCCAATAATGCGGCAAATTACGAGGCACTGATCACGGGACTCCGCCTGGCTAAAGCGGTAAAGGCAAAGAGGGTCGAGGCGTCCAGCGACTCTCAATTAGTGGTGAGGCAAGTAAACGGGGAGTACGAGACCAAGAAGGTGAGCATGTCCGCATACTTGAAGAAAGTCCAAGAGGCCGCATCGGCCTTTGAGTATTTCACTCTGTGCCACATTCTCCGAGGCCAAAACACCCTGGCGAACTCTCTGTCCAAATTGGCCACTTCAGATTTGAACGATTTAGATCACTCAATGTATATTGAAGTTTTGTCTCATTCATCGGTGGATCCCAGCTCCAAAGCCATACTACCAGACACATCGGAGCCATCGTGGATCAACCCAATTTTTACTTTTCTCCGAGAGGGTAAATTATCGGAGGATAAGAAGGAGGCGAGGTGGATGCAATCAAAGGCGACTCACTACGTAGTGGAAGCCAAAATCTTGTACAAAAAAGCTTTCACGTTTCCCTTACTGCGGTGCCTACGTCCTTCTGAAGCAGCACGGGCCATCCAGGAAGTCCATGAGGGTATATGCGGTGCCCATCAGAGAGGAAGGGTCCTTGCCCACAAAATATTACGCCAAGGATATTAATGGCCAAAAATGCGCAAGGAATGCATTGACTACGTCAAGAAGTGTGCCAAATGCCAAATATACGCACCGGTCCCTCACCTGCCAGCCGCCCCACTTCGCTCTATCGAAGCAGCCCCCATTCTTTTCGCCACTTGGGGTATGGATATCATTGGACCATTTCCCTCGGCACGCTATCAACGAAAATTTGTTGTGGTCGCAGTGGATTATTCACTAAGTGGGCTGAGGTAGAGGCATTGTCCAGTATACCTGAGAGCGCCATCCGGGAGTTTTTTATCAAGTCAGTTGTGTATCGATATAGTATCCCTAGGGTACTCATCACCGACAATGGGAAGCAATTTAACAACAAACCCTTCGCGGCGTTCTGTGCGGAGCACCGCATTGATCATTGACGAGGCACCGTGAAGCATCTGCAAACTAGCGGACAGATAGAGGCTACCAACAAAATCCTATTGAAAGGGATCAGATCCAGGTTAGATGGGGCTAAAGGTCAATGGTTGGACGAAGTACCATACATTTTGTGGGCAGATCGCACTACCCCAAAGACGGCCACAGGAGAATCACCATTCCGACTAGCCTTTGGAACGGAAACAGTTGTCCCGTTGGAAGTAAGGATCACCTCACACCGGATCGCCAACTACGACCCACTTTCCAACGAAGCGGGCTTGCGCACCAACTTGGACCTCCTCGAGGAAGTACGAGACCAAGCCCAGATCTAGATCGCTGCCCACCAACAGCAAGTGGCCCGGCATTACAACAAGAGGGTGTGTCAACGATCGTTCAAAGTAGGGGACCTTGTCCTCCGAAGGACCATCGCATCCGACCCCACCAATCAAGGCAAGATGGCTCCCAACTGGGAAGGACACTATCAGGTTACAGAGGCGCTAAGGAATGGAGCGTATCACCTAGTTGACATGGATTGAAAAGCCCTCCCTAGGGCATCGAACGCAGAGCATCTCTGTAAATTTTACCAGTGAAATTTTCAAAGATTATAATTTGGTCGTTGCGGCCACCCATTCGTTAATGAAAATCCCCATTTGGCTTCTACTCCTGTCTCCAAACCAACAACTTTAAAGCTACAACAAATTGCGAAAGTGGAACCCATGCGGCCAAGAGTTCACTCGAACACACTTGGCCGAGGAGGGTAGATCGGCTCCGAGCCCAACTGAGACCCATGCGGCCAAGAGTCCAGAAGGATAGGCTTGGCCTAGCAGGGTAGATCGGCTCCGACCCATGCGGCCAAGAGTCCAGTAGGACAGACTTGGCCGAGGAGGGTAGATCGGCTCCGAGCCCAACTGAGACCCATGCGGCCAAGAAATCAGTTGAACATACTTGGTCGAGGAGGGTAGATCGGCTCCGAGCCCAACCGAGACCCATGCGGCCAAGAGTCCAGTAGGACAGACTTGGCCGAGGAGGGTAGATCGGCTCCGAGCCCAACCGAGACCCATGCGGCCAAGAGATTAGTTGAACATACTTGGCCGATGAGGGTAGATCAATGCCGAACTCATATGAGACCCATGCGGCCTAGAGTTCATTAGAACAGACTTGGCCAAACAGGGTAGATCGGCTCCGACCCCAATGCTCCGAGCCCAACCGAGACCCATGCGGCCTAGAGTTCATTAGAACAGACCTGACCGAGGAGGGTAGATCAGCTCCGAGCTCAATTGAGACCTATACGGCCCAAAGAGTTCACCAACTGCTAAGCACATTGGGTCGAGGAGGGTAGACAAATCACCATGCCGAGGTGATATCCGTACGGCACTGTATCACAGTGAGGCCCATGCGGCCAAAGAGTCCACCAGAACACTTTGGGCCAAGGAGGGTAGATTAGCTCGACATACAGTCAATTCACTTTATCACATCAGGTATAAGGAAAAGAGGAAATAACTACACAAACTTAGGTTGCGGCAAAAAAACTTTCATTAAACAACAAGTCTACATCGGCACAACAAGCCAAAGAAAAAAAAGTTACATAGGTGAAAAAAAGAAAAAAAAAAGACAAAGTTACACAAAATTTTCTCTAAGTGTTCTCTACTGGGGGATTCCCCCCGCTGCTACCTGCTTCGTCCACGCTTCGGGGAAGAGAACCGCCAGGGGTGCGAGGAGGGCCCATAGGAGAAGCCATACCGTATTGGGGGGTCGTCGGAGTCTCATCCGCATCAGGAGAGGCAGGAGGATCGTCACCCTCAAAGACCTCGTCCAGCCGACGGAGCATCTCAGTGTCATCCAGCTCTGAAATCTCAATCTCCGAGTCCACGGGGACCAGGCACTCAGCTCCACTATAGTCCAGCCCAAGCGCCTTCTCATCAACATATTCCATTTAGGCCTGCACACCCAGGGTAATGCTTTGCAAAGAAAAACGCCCCACCAACTCTTTGAAATCCTCAGACTTCTGGTAGTGTAAGGCCCGCACTCCATAAACCCGGTCTAAACCTTGGTTTTGTGTCGTAACAGGTCTTCCGATCATCACCGGGCCAGACGGGGCAAGCGGATGACAAACAGGTATGAAATCGGACCAAAGACGACCAAATAGTCATCATTTTATGTTGACCGGTCGATGGTACCAGTCTTGGTACCGGTCGACCGGTATGGCTTGCGCAGCTAAGTGCGGGGATCTGGAAATTGGTCTCTGCGGATCCCATTTTCCTGATTTCGAATCCTAGAAGTTTCCTAATCCTAGTAGGGTTACTAAACTCTATTTTTAGCCTATAAATACACCCTTAAGCCTCCTCAAATCCTTTCCATTGTCTCTCGCAAACCCTAGAGAAAAGAAAAAGGTTGGAAAGGAGAAGGAGCTAGGAAGAAGAAGGTGCCGCCATTACCGTTCGACGAAGCTCGCGCTACGCCAGTCAACGGTAAGTGTTTTAACTATTCTTCTTATCCTATGTTAGTTGTGTGGGTGGATCAATACCATGCAAAGTAGGTATTGATCTAAAACCCTAAATTGGCCAATAAACCCTAAGTTGCCGTCAAACCCTAGATTCGAGTTTCGAGATGATATTCATCGAAACGAGATTTGAATGAGTTGGGGATAACTCTAACTGCAAGTTTAGACTTAGAATGGATAGGAGAAACCTTGGAAATCCATGGAGGATGATCGACGGCAGTCGAAAACCCATGTATGGTCTTCCGGAGACATACCGGTTGACTATACCATTGTATGGAGCAAACACGCAGGGACAGTGTAGTATCGCCATTATCTTAGCAGAACTATCTCTAACTCAAGTCTTGTCCACTGACATCGTCGTATCGCCATTATCTTAGCAGAACTATTACGTCGTAGGGTATGAGGGGAGGTGGTCTCGGACCGTGTAGTCTCTGACTCTGTCGGGGGGCCTTAGCCTTGTCTCTATGGACGTATTGAGGGATGCTGGGGTGAGGGCTTAGATACATTGTTTGACATTAGGATTCGTTAGTTTTGAGTCCAGTTTGTAAGCTCTCACCAACAGGGGCTTACGTGTTGGTATGGGTAGAGCATCAGGGGAAGTGTGATGCGGTGCGGTCCTAAGCACTTTAGCTCTATCTCTATTCCATGGTGGGGTAGATGTGGATGACAATGGTGTTTGATCCGTTGGTGAGTTTACACACCCTGTGTATAGAGGCGAGGCTGTCATCGAACCTTTCTATAGCACATTGCAAACTTATTTACCAGACCAAAGATATGAATTGAATGCATGCATATGTTTGTTGTATTGTTTTGTTTGCTCACTGAGTCGTGATGTGTGCTCATCCTTTTCGAATTCGAATATTTTTAGTTGATGATGCAGGTATGACTATAGAAGATTATATAAGTGCTCCCGCATACGGGCATGTTGCGACGATGGACGCAGAAGATATAATGGAGATGCATCATTCGTCATGAGAATGCAACTCATGCGTTTTCAATTAGATTTTTATTTGGATTATTGAGGAAATGTAATTGATTATTTTATTTACTTATGTCTCAGTGAATAAAGGATAATTAGATATTTTATTTATGATTATCACATTTAGATTCTCAGTTCATTTAATATTTAAGACTTCCGCTATTGTGTATTTACTCTGATTATGGTTGTAGATGTGTATGGTTTAAGCAAACGGACACAGCCTATTTGAGATCCTGATTGAACCGTTGATTTATTAGCAGTTCATCATATCATTCTGAACAGTACAGAATTAGGATGTGACAACATGGGTTGTCTGTGTCGATATACTCAGGTCTTGTAGCATGTCGACATCTTTATTCAATGTAACATGGAGAAAAACATTACTTAGATCGAGTGAATGAGTGATTCAATTGTGGTTGTAGCTATAGATAAAAAGGTGTAAATCGTTGTATGCTTGACAATGGGACTAATTGGTTCCATATAATCAATTCTTTTATGCTGATTATAGTTTGGCAGCAAGACGTGTCATGTATTTTTCAACGGTGTATCATCACCTCTTCCCAAAATCCAAAAGATTCATTTGCAACTAATCACGTTTACCTTATTGGAAGGAGGAATCAGAGTCCAAGTTCCATTCCAAGGCATTCTATTGGTGACATTGCATCACGCCACTCCTTAATCCTTATGTTTGTTGGCTTTAGTGAAGCACATGTGTTCCACCTCATCATTGCTTCCGCTGAGACATGATCGTGATGGCACCATAGGTAGGTTTTCAGATTTGACGGGTCCCTTGGGGAAATCTGCTGCAACTGTCAGAACTGGAGCTGGTTGGTCATCGTTGGTTGGTCATCGTTAGTTATTGTAAGATTTACAACGTTAGTTTCAGTAGGCACAGATGGAGGAATGATACTGTGACACGGTGTTATTAAAGGTGGGTCATTCACAAGGTGTACCTTGTGACGAGCCAGCCGCTGAAGGGATCTGTTGTGGTGGATTGACTGAAGAGGAAACAATGAGCCACGGGTTGGTAGGGACAATTGCCATATGTGGGATAAAGGTCTTGTCATGGTATGGAAATATGTCCACGATAAATGACATGGCGGGCTAGATAAAGTCACTCAGACCTATATGCCAGGTGCTGTGGACAATAACCCAAAAAATACGGATCTACATTGTCTCGTCCTTGAGGTTTGGAAAAGGGGCTACGACTTGGATGGATAATCAACACCTGATTTTCGAGTGAATTCGAGTCATCCATCAGAGTCGACATTTCTATCAGTTTAGTTTGTCGGCTGGGTATCTGCTCAGATGGATGGATTCACCTAAGAATCAGGTGTCGGTCATCCATCAGACTACCATTCCTCCTCCCGAATCTCAAAAAAAAACGATTTGAATCCAAAAAATACATAAGTTATGGATTGATTCGAGAACTTGTGTTTGTTATATGGTTTCAATAGTGGATCAACTGCACTACCATACCTTCAAGAAGGAATAGTTCAGTTGACAATTATATATACATTGGAATGAGGATTTTTTATGGAGGACATTAGTGGGTAGTTGATTAATTTATAAAAAAATACCATAGTTTTAAAAGCATATGACCAGAACTTGAAGAAAAAGGTGCATGAGCTAAGAGAGTTAGACTAGAATCAATTAATTTTTTTTTTTTTACAGTACACTATAAGGGAAAGGGTTTTTTGTGACGGAACTTTGTGACGGTAAAATAAAACCGTCGCAAAATATAGTCATTAACGACGGTAGTTTAAAACCGTCGGATTTAATATTTTTATACGATGGAAATAATATTCCGTGGTATAAACCTAGTATATATGATGTGTATTAGAAACCCGTGGTATATATGTGTATTATATACGACGGAAATAATATTCCATGGTATATATGTGTATTATATACGACGGAAATAAAATTCCGTGGTATAAACCAACAGAAATAATATTCCATGGTATAAACCTAGAAAATATTCTGTGGTATAAACCTACGTATTAGAAACCCGTATAATATACCTGTCGTGTACGAGTCTTTTTTTTTTCCAATTTTTAATTCCCACCTTATTTTCTCAATTTTTAGGTCTTTTCTTTTCTGTTCAATTTTTAATTCTCTCCTTCTCTTCCCGCGAATAGATCGTAACTGCCCACGATCGAGATATCTCTGTATCCTGGTTCGCAAATTCTAGGATTGATGAATTGAAGCTCATCGTCGACGGCCATTGTTCCTGTCGTCTACCACGTCTGCGGTGTCTCCATCGATCGATTATCCCCTTCATTTTGCCCTTAACCGATCCCTAGTGAGGCACCCCCTCTACTTCATTCCCCTTCCTTCCTCAACCCTGGTTGGAGACCAACACCATAGCCACTGTTTGGAGCACCAACAGTACCATAGCCATTGTTTGCAGCACCAACACCATAGCTGCTGGTAATCTCTTCACTTTATCTTAATGTTTGTTGTTTACTCTTTACTTAAGGGAGAAGTAAGTCTACAAACAAGGGAGAAAAAAAAACAGTAGCAGGATAACAATTCGATGGAACTTGTGTGAGGCTTCTTGTGTGGAATCCTCAGGATCATGGCCTGGTATAATGAACAAGATAACAGCTTTGAACTTTATTGTAATCCATGGGGGACAAGAACCTAGGCATTGGTGTAGCTTCTTCAAATTTATTCAACATTCTTGTTCTTCAGAGGGATGGGGTGGCGAAAATGGCAGAGATTTCTTAGCATCTTAAGAGGTTATTTTATTATGCTACTCTATTCTTTATGTTGCATTATCGTTATTCAACTTAAGTGATGATTCATAGTATCAGTTGAAGCCCATCTGGTGCAAGGGTTTTGGTCGCATTCATCACAGACAACACATCTTGGATAATTTCCTCGGTACAGAAAAATTCATGATTGTTAAGTGTCATTCCCAGAATAGTCCTGTTGGCCTAAGAAGTTCTGGTTTAGAAAATCTGTCAATGAGTTGATCATTGATCATGGACTCCATCTGGTCCATGTTGGATATCCACTCATTATCATTCCTCAAAGCCAGTATTATTGTAGTTTCTTCTCTTTTTACATGGCTAAATGGAAGAGTTTGGAGTTAAGCATCTCAGCCTTTAATCCGATCAATTTTTATCTCAGCTTTTGATCTAGTCAATTTTTCAACTTTAGCTTCCAATAATCTTCTTCCATTTTGAGAAGTTCCCATAGGACCTTTTGAACATTCTTCTTCAAGCTCTCTGGATAACTTGTATCCTGGCTGACATGTAATTTCAACTTATCCATGATAGGCTTGTTGCTAGATTCCCAAGAATGTTGAACAACCTTATCTAATCCTGGGTGATGTTACCAAACAAAATTGGAATCTTTATTATTATTATTAAGTTTCTTTCTTCATTTTATCTTAACTAATTTTCTTTTAGTTTCTGAAATTTCAGGCTTGTGGTCAGCAACCTTCTTCCTCCCTTGGTACAACTCAACAAGGTAGAGTATGGAGACTTTCTTTTCTCCTTTTCTTGTTTTCGGTTCCTTTCCCTTGTTGGTATGTACACAGGAGAGACGAGAGAGTCGAGAAATTTTGGTGGGAATATTTCAATGTAGACTTCATAAAATAACAAAATGGAAGCTTATCCATAAGAGGCATGTTGCTAGATCCCAAGAATGTTGAACATCCTTATCTAATCCTGGGTGATGTTACCAAACAAAATTGGAATGTTTATTATTATTATTATTATTAAGGTTCTTTCTTCCTTTTATCTTAACTAATTTTCTTTTCAGGCTTGTGGTGAGCAACCTTCTTCCTCCCTTGGTACAACTCAAGAACAAGGTAGGGTATGGAGACTTTTTTTTTCCCTCTTTTCTTGTTCTTCTAATCCTTCGTTATCCAACTATTTTTATATGATTTTCTGCCATTATTCAACCAATTGTTTGTCTTATGGCAGATTACAATATAAGATTGAACTCTCTTACAAGGGCCTGTGGAAAATCCAGTTTCGTTGGCCACTTGACCAAAATAGAACCAAGTTTCTCCTAATTCAGGTATGTTCCTTGGAAGTAGTTTCACAGCTTATTTATCTTTGACCATGTTTTTGTCCATTGCATGGAGTAATGTCAATGTTCCTTTAAAGGTTGTATTCCTCTTGTGTAATGATTTTGTGGCTCAATGCTGGGACATATCTTCAATCTTTGGGTTTCCATTTGTCTAGTAGTAGGGTAAGAACTTAAGACTTTGATGCAGAAATTAACCAAACATCCTAGAGCTATAAAAGTCATTTTAGAAGCCTTTGGTATGATATTCATATACTGATTGTCCAGTGCTGGTCAATGTGGTTACTCTCTTTCTTGTTTGGTCTTTTTTTTTTTTGGTAGAAAGGACTTAATGGTTTCTTAATTAATTATCACTGTACAAATCTTGAGAAACTCAGATTACTTGCAAGGGGATGAGGAAATACAACAACTGGTGGTGATGTAATAAGCCGCTTATGTTCACCTACAACTAGACAATAGGATGCCAGTTAGCACCATTTTAACTTAAAACAGATGTAAAACATTTTATTTAGTAATTTTGATGACCAAATTTTGAGAATTCAGCAAGCACTGGTAACAGCGCTATTAAACTATACTGTGCAGCCTACAATAGAAGTACGGAGTACCAGTACAGAGAGAGAGAGAGAGAGAGAGAGAGAGAGAGAGAGAGAGAAGAATAGGGAGAGAAAAAGGAGAGCTCAATTCTGCTGAGAAGAGGCAGAATCAT
The DNA here is from genome assembly GCA_028583415.1 of Protea cynaroides. Taxonomy (NCBI): domain Eukaryota; kingdom Viridiplantae; phylum Streptophyta; class Magnoliopsida; order Proteales; family Proteaceae; genus Protea; species Protea cynaroides. The sequence goes on along the minus strand of CM053275.1, from coordinate 26,939,018 downwards.
TAGCCCATTCTGTCCATCTTATTCCATATATATATAAAAGAAGTCTCTCAATTACAATAGGAGTCCCAGTAACCTACTATAACGCAAATAGGACTGTGTAGTATTGAACAGTAATTATCTAGTGGAAGGGACAAAAACCAAAGGACCACGTCACCACAAATTGATCATCTTTGTGTGTGTTATACACATAATACATATATACATATAGTGCATGATGGAAAGTAAGCTACACATGGACATAACGTTTTGAGGAATTTGTTATTATACCTTTGTTTTTCATCTGCAACTTCAAGAGATACCTAGACCTATTGTTTTTGTTTCTGATTTTGCTTAGAAGAAACTATCTCAATCAATGAGAATCTCATTGAATTGGGGGAACAAGAAGCATGTAATGGCCTGTAATGAATAGATTTGTTGTGAGAGATAAGATTATAGTTGCTGGAAGTCAAGGGTGTAAATAAAATTTTCCCCTTTGAGACAATGCAAGAGGATTACTCTAGTTTTAGCTTGCCATGAGGTGCAATCCATGTGGGTAAGCAAGAGCTTGTAAGGAAGTAAACAAATATCAGAAAGTCTGGTATATGAGTTCAAGGAGGAAACACTCATGTTTTCTAAATGAAATTAAATCATGAAGTGAAAAGGAGAAGCATTCTCTAAGTCATTAAAGCTTTACAAAGGGGAAAAGGATGGTAACTTCATATTGGGTCTGGATGTTGGCCTCAGTTTTCTTGGATATCTATGAAAGAGCCATTTAAAGTAGCATGGAATGCAATCTATAGTGCCCATGCCTACAATCTCTTGGATTGGAAGGACTTATCTGAAATTTAATTTGATTTGGATCTAATATGAAGTTCTTTCCACCATTTTGTTCCACTACACGGCTGACCAATTTGTGGTCCTTTTCAATGAGATCTTACAAAAGGGAAGCCAAATTCTCTGTTGGTTGTTGAGCTCATAGGTCCATCTAGAGTTAAAAGAAAGAAGTATAGATCGATATTCAAAGACATGACTCTTAGTGGATGATTTTATCTTTCAGACCGTGGTATATGTAATGTAGGACTATTTTATTGTGATATTTATTACTGTTTTTTGTAATTACAAATATTATCTATTTAAATAGTAAATTAATTGCAAATCCATATATTGCGTATGATATTTACTATTTTGATAAGTTACCCTTTTGAGTCGTATTTGGAGTTTTAAGTCCAGCTGGGACTTAAGTTTTGTAGGTCCTACTAGTAGTACTTCTTTTCCCCCAAATTGGATCAGATTTGATGTATATGAATCTTTACTATTAGAAGTTAAGACAATGGATATCTTCTGATAACAGTTTGATTGTCAAATCTACTACTGTTCATGGAATTGCTTTCTTAATTCCTTATTTATTCTTCATTTCTTCAATACATCAATATGGTCTATGCAAAAGTTTTTTTTTTTTTATATTTATTTATTTATTTATTTATTTATTTATTTATTATTATTATACCTTTTAGCGTTTAGTTAGGGTATATTTGAGTAAGCTTCTAGCTTATAGGCTTCCAAAAGCCAGTTTTTCAACAGGAAAAAGGTGGATCCAATCGATATACTCGGTTAGGAATCTTTACCCCCCCAGCCCCCAACAAAAAAAAAAAAGAAGCATCTTGGCTAAAGGTGATAAAGATATCCCACTCTTAATCAGTTGAAACAAAGTAAGTGATTAATGCAGATCTGGCCTTGAACCAATGAGATTCCGTGTTTTATCAGCTTGCAACAGAATCGTAGGAAAACCAGATTAGGGAAAAGTTTGATGTGGCTGAAATCCTGGTTGAATGGACTGTTCTAAAAGTATAACAGTTCTGCAAAATTAGGTGGTAATCGGATCAGATTCCCAGATATGGAATAATCCTACTGTGAGTAGGACACTATGTTTCTGTAGAATCGCAGGGACTTTAGACCAGAATCCAAAGAATATACAATAAACAGATAGCCAGACACCCAGAAATAAAATGCCAGTCTCAGAGACCCGGATTTGAAACATTGTACCTGAAATATTCCTGAAACTGATAACAGCTACGATTCAAAACCAGAATCCTTTTTTTTTTTTTTTGGCTCAAGGTCAGCAAAATGAAATCTTAAGTAGAAACTGACATCAAATTTAGTAACTTAAAAACATAAAACTGATTTTGTAGTTCCAGAATTTAAGAAACCTAGTTGCAGTAGGATTTTAGGTTTCATTTGAAAAATATCAGATTTTTAAATAAAAACTGTAAGTAGAACTTCAAACAAAAATACTTTTAAATAAAAACTGTAAGTAGAACTTCAAACAGAAATATTGCCTAGTTCTTGGACACTGCACTTTGTTTTGACAAAAAAGGACCTTAGAGGGGCAAGATATGGATTAAGGTTAGTGGTATTCGCCTTCATACGTGGTTGCATGTGGACTTTGTGGCAATAGGCAATGTCTGTAAATCCTTCATCAAAATAGATTTGGTTAGTCAGGGCTGGTTCAGTCTGGTTGGTTTGTTCGGGTCAAATAAGGTTTGAGGTGACCTGGGTTTTTTTTATTTGATTTGGTTTGGTCTGGTATGGTTCAGGTCAGTCTAGGTTAAGGTCTTTTGGTTCAGGTTAATAGGTCTATTTTAGAAGGTCTAGCTTGGTTTGGATGGGTTCAGTTGAGGTTAGAGTTGGGGCTTTGGGTCTGGTTCAGCTAGAAATGGCCAGATCTAGTTGGTTTAGGTGGTTTAGTCCGGTTTGGTTTGGGTGGGTCATATTCAGTTTTAGATTAGGTTGTCTTTTGGGTCCGATATGGTATGACTAGATTGTGTTTAGGTTTGAGTCTAGCTTAATAGGGTTCATGGGCTTTCATAGGCTGGTTCGGGCTTGTTTAGGATAGAACCTATAGAGTTTTGGTTGGGATTATTCTAAGTTGGTTCAGGTTTGTCCGGGTTCATATCCTTAGAATCTGGTTTAGTTTGGTTCAGATCTATTAAGTTTAGATCCATAGAGTCTGGCCTAGGGTCCATTTGGTTTATTCAACCTATGCTTGGTTTGGTGTGGATTTAAGCCTATTTTTATATGCTTATCATGTTGCTGTCCACGTGAGGATTATTCTTTATGGATTTATGTTTTATGTGTGTCGAGCAACGATAGGAATCATGTTTGATCTCCAACCCAGCCTTTACCCAGTTAAAAGACGGGGTAAGAGGTTACTTTATAACTAGAAATTGGCTTATTAGAAGTTAGGAGTTTTCTTTACTTGGTTTCGTGGAGCTACCAACTGGATTAGAAGCCTTTTTTGGTCCCCTCTTATAGCAGCCCCATTATTTGTGATTTTGAGAATGAGACATTGAAGGATAAATCCATCTTGCACTTCACTCCATCCTTACTCCTATTCCACAACTTAGAAGAAGCAGATGCATCCCTTCCACTTTCTCTTATCTTCTCCAATTTATGTTTCATACAATCAAGGGGTATAAAAACATACTTGGGTTAGAAACCATAATTAATTTAATGACATTGTTTGTCAATTTTGTTAGAGATTGTAATAGATTTGTCAAAGATTGTAGTAGATACTATCTGGTCTTATATTTATCCAATCATTTTCTCAGTACTTAATCTCTTTTTCGTTTTCTTTTCTTTTTCTAGATTTTGGTACTTGAACTCAGCTTAAGATATAATCAGCCTGGACATCTATGTGATATCTTATCTGCTTTCAAGATTCTTGGGTTGATTGGTCTGGCTAAGGCTTGCACTTGACCAGAGTTCCAACCAGAACTGGTTATTGGATCTTAAGAGGTCAACAATGTCTAGGAGCAGTTGGATTGATAGAGGTTCACGGAATGCAAGGTTCAGGTTATCTCCACAGTATTTGCAAGAGAGGTAAATTTTTTTATAGAATTTGTCTTTTCCAATAATGCGAATGTTGGCCCAGAGATCTTATGTCCATATGTCAGATGCAAAAATTGATACTGGTATTCTAAGGATAATGTTGAAGAACATCTGGTTGTTGATGGGTTTCAAAGAGATTACATTGTGTGGAATTGCCATGGCGAATCTTCATCATCTCAACTTGTTTCCGATGTAAATCCATCCCATGTAAATCCAGTTGGCATTGATGAAGCAGATACGAATGCCGGTATACACAATATGTTAAATGAGATATTGGGAACACATGAGAATGATGGAGTTGAGGATATAGTAATGGATGAGCATACAAGGAATCAGAGTGTCAAGACAGTGAATATTAGACGGTGATGGAAGATGCTGATCAAGAGTTGTATCCGGGAAGCCGAAAGTTGACGAGACTAAAATTTTTGCTTCGCCTATATCACATAAAGTGTTTATACAAGTTGAGCGACAAAGGATTCACTGTCTTGCTGGAGTTATTGAAAGAGAGTTTTCCTGAGCCAAATTCTTTACCAAATTCTTTACCAAATTCTTTGTATGAAACGAAAAATATCATTAAGGAATTAGGACTCGACTATGATAGAATTGATGCATGCCCGAGAGATTGTATGTTGTTTTGGAAGGAAGCAGCCAATTTGGATAAATGTAAAACGTGTGGATCATCAAGATATAAATCTAGTGGTAATAAAATACCGATTAAGACGTTACGCCATTTCCCTTTGATCCCACGACTGCAAAGGTTATATATGTCATCTAAGATATCAACTGATATGCGATGGCATCGCGAAGAACGTACTGACGATGGTAGGTTAAGACACCCAGCTGACTCTAAAGCATGGAAGGAGTTTGATAATTTGTACCCAGATTTTTGCAAGGAGCCTCGTAATGTTAAGCTAGGGCTAGCAAGTGATGGATTTAATCCGTTTGGAAATATGAGTAGCACCCACAACACATGGCCTGTTGTGGTGATCCCTTACAACGTACCACCTTGGTTGTGAATGAAGCCGTCAAACATGATCCTAACATTGCTTATTCCTGGTCCAAAACAACCTGGGAATGATATAGATGTGTACTTGGAGCCACTAATAGATGAACTTAAAATATTATGGGATGTTGGTGTTCCAGCTTATGATGTACATAAAAAGGAAAACTTCGTACTACGTGCGTCTTTGATGTGGACCATCAATGATTTTCCAGCATATGGAAATCTATCTGGGTGGAGTACTAAAGGCGTTTTGGCTTGCCCAATTTGCAACAAAGATTGTTCTTCTCGGTGGCAAAAGAATGGAAGAAAATATTGTTATTTGGGACATCGTCGATTCCTTCGCAAAGATCACCCTTATCGGCATAATAAAAGGAGCTTTAACGGCCATGAAGAACATAGAGGCCAACCTAAATTGTTGTCCGGTTGTGAACATATGGAGCAAATATGGGATGTACAATTTCCAAATTTTGGGAAAGGAAGTACTAACAAGGGTGTGAAGAAGAGGAAAAAGCTTCAACTACCACTTAACTGGAAGAAGAAAAGTATATTCTTTAGTTTGCCTTATTGGAGACATAACTTAGTCCGCCACAATTTAGACGTTATGCATATTGAGAAGAATGTATGTAAAAGTATCATCTTCACATTGTTGAATGTGACAGGAAAAACTAAGGATAACCTGAATGCACGTCTAGATTTAAAAGATATGAAGATACGTGCTGATCTTCAATTAAAGCAGATTGATGGTGGAAATAGAACCATTTTACCTCCTACACATTACTCAATGTCTAACAAGGAGAAGGACGCATTTTGTAGAGTTTTAAGTGGTGTGAAAGTTCCTGATGGATATGCTGGTAATATCGCACGTTGTGCTCTTGTGCACGAGAGGATGTTATCAGGAATGAAGAGCCATGATTGTCATATCATGATGCAACAACTATTACCAGTGGCCATACGCAATGTTTTGCCCAAGAAAGTTGTAGCAGTATTGGTACAGTTATATGGATTCTTTCGTGATTTATGCAGTAAAGTTGGTACAGAGGATGGTTTCAAGAGTCTTCATCAAAATATTGTTGAAACAATGTGTAATCTGGAAAAGTTGTTCCCACCTAATTTCTTTGATGTTATGGTGCAATTAATTATTCATTTGGGCCATGAGGCTAGCATTTGTGGTCCAAGTGTTGATTTGTTTAGGTTCCTCAAGCAACTTAAAGATTATGTGTGCAATCGTAGTAACCCTGAAGGATCAATAGCAGAAGGATATATTGCGGATGAGTGTTTGACATTCATTTCTAGATACTTTGAAGGTGTAGAAACTAAGTCCAACAAGCCATCTAGAAATGAGGGGTCATTAGGCTTTGAAGATCCATATAATATTTTCTCAAGAATAGGAAGGCCTTTGGGGAAATGCGAGATGGTACGCCTAGACAACATTGAAATGCAGCAGTTGCATCGCTATGTTCTATTTCATTATGATGGGATAGTAGAATACCGAAAGTACGTATTACCTTCCTCATTCATTATGATGGGATAGTAGAACTCCCGAAAGGGAACCAAGAAGGACGGAAGGAAGAGAACCCAGGAGCGTAGACGGAAGAGCAGATCGAAGAGATCCTCCCAGAGAGGAGCCAAGGAGAGACAGGGCAATCGAGCCCCAGTATGCAGAGAGGGGTCCCGAGCAGCAACCTCGTCAACAGGGAGAGAGGCGAGAGAGAGGACCTACCCCGGTGAATAGGGACATCGGAGTCATCCATTGTCAGTTCGTCCCTACCCTTAGCCCAACTCCTCCACAAGTGCATGAACAGGGAAGGGTACTAAATTCTCTAGAAACAAGAGGAAGGACTCGACTCAGAATCGACCCTAGGCTACCGCGGCAACGCAAGGACCAAACTCGTCCGTCGCCACCATTGTATGTTCTTGATTCACCTCCGGTAGTAGAACTGCCCTGTGATCATATGAGTACCGTCGAAACTGCAAGACGAAGGCACGACCCGCTAAGGGCGAAGGATGCATCCAGAATACCGGAGATTAGGTCGGTACAAGAGGAAGATGTAACAATTAACCGACCCTCCTTGGCCGAGGCGGCCACCTCTGCCATTGTAGACAATTTCGTGTATGACCCCTCCAGGCAAGGAAGGAAGGCAATGACTATCACTGGGGGACCAGCGGCTGACAATACATCCGTCAAGGCTCGAAAGGCCTACGCAAGAAGTGTCAAATCTATTGAGTGGCCCGGTAAGAGGGCTCGCACAGGAGACTTTCTGATGTTCAGCGATGAAGATCTGTGCGGTCTCGAACTGTCTCACGAAGACACCATTGTTATCACCCTGAGGATAGAAGACAACGATGTCCACAAGATAATGGTTGATACGGGTAATTCCGCTGATATCCTATATTGGCAAGCCTTCCAGCGCATGGAAATTCCCCACGAGCGTCTATTGCCTGTAGATTACCCCTTGGTCAGTTTTTTGGGTGATCTCGTCAATGTGAAGGGATTTATCCGGTTGTCCGTCAAGGCCAGCACTTATCCTCGAGAATCTCCGGTCACGATGAACTTCCTAGTAGTCGATGTCCCGTCTTCATACAATGCCTTGCTGGGAAGACCTGATATGATAGCGCTCAGGTCGGTCCCTTCCCCGTACCATCTGGTCATCAAATTCCCCACACCAAGAGGAGCCGGGGAATGTCGGGCAGACCGGCTCGTCTCTCGAAAGTGCTACTCACTCGAGCTCACAGATTATAAAAAGCCGGCCCAGGCACTACAGGTGCACGTTGAAGATTTACGGGACTATCCCAAGCAGCGGAGAGGGACCCCCGCTAAGGACCTAATCCAAGTCCCCCTGGTGGAAGAAAATCCAGATAGAATGATCCAGATTGGGTCGTCGCTCACGGAACCAAGGAAAACAGAATTGATAAATTTCCTAAGGGCGAATGCGGACATTTTTGCATGGTCCGCGGCCGATATGCCTGGGATACCGCGAGACATCGCGCAACATTGCTTGAATATTGACCCTCGACATCGTCCGGTACGCCAGAAGAAGCGGACGTTTGCTGCATCTCGGCAACGTCTCATCGATGATGAAGTCGAGAAGTTATTACAGGCTGGATTTATTAGGGAAATCCACTACCCAAAATGGCTTGCAAATGTCGTTATGGTTCCCAAAGCAGGAGACAAGTGGCGGATTTGCATTGATTTCACCGACTTAAACAAAGCATGCCCAAAGGATAGTTTCCCCTACCTTGAATCGATCAGCTCATCGATGCTACAGCCGGACATGCACAGTTAAGCTTCATGGATGCCTATTCTGGTTACAACCAGATCCAAACACGGCTGACTCGGAGAAAACTGCCTTTGTCACCAACCGAGGCCTCTTTTGCTATGATGTTATTCCTTTCGGTCTTAAAAATGCGGGGGCCACGTACCAAAGGCTGGTGAACAAGATCTTCGCAAAGCAGATCGGCAAGAATGTAGAAGTGTACATCGATGATATGCTCGTGAAGAGCCTGGTAGGGGAAGATCATGTGAAAGATTTGGAGGAAGCATTCGGAGTGCTATGACAGCACAGAATGCGCCTCAACCCTGCCAAGTGTGCATTTGGCGTCATTTTTGGTAAGTTCCTTGGATTCATGATTTCCAGCCGCGGCATTCAGGCCAACCCCTCGAAGATTATTGTCATTCTCGATATGCCAGTGCCGACAAGAGTGAAGCAAGTGCAAGATCTTACCGGTCGAGTGGCCGCACTCAGCCGGTTCATGTCTCGCTTGGCAAATAAGTGTCTCCCCTTTTTCCAGACTCTGAAGGGCAACAAGACCTTCGAGTGGACTGACGAATGCCAGTAGGCGTTCGAGGCATTAAAGACTTACTTGGCATCTCCTCCGCTCTTAGTTAAGCCCGAGGCAGGGGACATGCTGGAGCTATACTTGGCAGTGACCTCGAAGGCGGTCAATGTCGTGCTTATCGAGGAGGTGGATGGTGCGCAGCGTCCGATTTACTATGTCAGTAAGATTCTTCTGGACGTTGAAACTCGATACAAGTTCATCGAGAAGGTTGCCCTCGCGTTAGTCATGTCAGAAAGAAAGCTCCGACCGTACTTCCAAGCGCACTCCATTACCGTCCTAACCGATCAGCCCCTGAAGAAAATTTTATCAAAGCCAGACATCTCGGGCCGGGTGATCAATTGGGCTGTCGAATTGGAGAATTTGACATCAGCTACAAGCCTCGCACGGCCATTAAGGCTCAAACCTTTGCCGATTTTCTTATTGAGTCACCCCCTCCCGAAGAAGCAGAGGAAGCAGCGGTCAGCCAAGGCAAAGAAAGCACTTCACGACCTTGGACCTTATTTATCGATGGCGCATCGAACAAGACGCAGTGTGGTGCTGGCTTCATACTCACTAGTCCTAAGGACTTTCAAATTCGATGCGCCCTACGGTTCAAGTTCCAGGCGTCCAACAATGCCGCAAAATACGAAGCCTTGCTCGCCGGACTACGCCTGGTCAAAGCGGTAATGGCAAGGAGGATCGAGGCATCCAGTGATTCTCAATTGGTGGTGTGCCAAGTGAACAGGGAGTACGAGGCGAAGAAAGTTAGCATGGCCGCATACTTACAAAAGGTGCAAGAGGCGGTCTCGGTTTTTGATAGTTTCACCTTGCGCCACATACTTTGGGATCACAACTCACAGGCAGATGCCCTCTCCAAGCTGGCCACCTCGGCTCTATCAGATCTTGATCACTCGGAATACACCGAAACCTTGTTACACTCAACGGTGGATCCCAACTCTAAAATGGTACTACCAGCGGCATCAGAGCCATCATGGATTGACCCGATCTATTCATTTCTTCGAGAGGGCACACTACCGGAGGACAGGAAGGAGGCCAGGCAGATACAATCCAAATCCACCCACTATGTGGTGGAGGCAGACACTCTGTACAAGAACCCCCTGCTGTGGTGTTTGCGTCCATCGAAAGCAGCGTTGGCAATCTAGGAAGTACACGAAGGTATTTGCGGAGCACATCAAGGAGGGAGAGTCCTCGCTCACAAAATATTACGCCAGGGCTATTACTGGCCGAAGATGAGGAAGGAATGCATCGACTACGTAAAAAAATGTGGGAAGTACCAGATGTATGCCCCAGTTCCCCACCTCCCAGTAGCCCCCCTGAGGTCTATTGAAGCAGCCCCAATTCTCTTTGCCACTTGGGGAATGGACATCATGGGTCTGTTTCCCCCTGCCCGCTATTAGAGGAAATTTGTCATAGTCACAGTAGATTACTTTACTAAATGGGCCGAGGCAGAGGCGGTATCCAACATACCGGAGAGCACAATCCATGAGTTTTTCAAAAAATCTATTGTCTATCGCTATGGTGTTCCGCTAGTACTCATCACCGACAATGGCAAGCAATTTGATAACAAGGCCTTCTTCACATTCTGCGAAGAACACCAGATTGACCATCGGCGAGGCGCGGTGAAGCACCCCCAGACCAGCGGACAAATAGAGTCTACCAACAAGATTTCGCTCAAAGGAATCAAATCCCAATTGGAGGGCGCCAAAGGTCGGTGGTTAGACGAGCTGCCACACATTTTGTAGGCAAATCGAACAACCCCCAAAACGGCCACAGGAGAATCCCCGTTCAGGCTGGCCTTCGGCACTGAGGCAGTTGTCCCCCTAGAGGTAAGGATCCCCTCACATAGGCTCACAAACTATGACCCTGCCTCCAATGATGAAGGGTTGCGCACAAATTTGGACCTCCTAGAGGAAACAAGAGATCAAGCCCAAATCCGGATAGCTGCTTAGCAACAACAAGTTGCCCGGCATTACAACAAGAAGGTGCGTCAACGATCATTCAAGGTCGGAGACCTAGTTCTACGAAGAACCATCGCCTCCGACCCCACCAATCAGGGAAAATTAGCTCCCAACTGGGAAGGACCCTATCAAGTTACACAGGCACTACGGAGCGGCGCTTACCATTTAGTCGACATGGACGGCCAAGCCTTACCTCAAGCATGGAATGCGAAGCACCTCCGCCCATTTTACCTAGCTTTTTCCAATGATGTAACACTGGCCATTACGACAATCATTTTTAAATCAAGGAAAGTGTCATCTGGTTTCTAATATTGTCTCAATACTGACGTCACAGTGCAAGAAATGACGGACGGTGGACATAGCTCCAATTATGTCCCATGCGGCCAAAAGAGTTCACTAACTAGTGGACACATTTGGCCGAGGAGGGTAGACAGAGCTCCAACCTAAATTGCGACCCATGCCGCCAAAAGAGTTCACTAACTTGTGGATACATTTGGCCGATGAGAGTAGACAGAGCTCCAACCTAAATTATGACCCATGCGGCCAAAAGAGTTCACTAACTAGTGGACACATTTGGCCGAAGAGGGTAGACAGAGCTCCAACCTAAATGGTGACCCGTGCGGCCAAAAGAGTTCACTAACTTATGGACACATTTGACCGAAGAGGGTAAACAGAGCTCTAACCTAAATTGTGACCCATGTGGCCAAAAGAGTTCACTAACTAGTGGACACATTTGGCCGAGGAGGGTAGATAGAGCTCCAACCTAAATGGCGACCCATGCTGCCAAAAGAGTTCACTAACTTGTGGACACATTTGGCCGAGAAGGGTAGATAGAGCTCCAACCTAAATGGCGACCCATGCGGCCAAAAGTATTCACTAACTTGTGGACACATTTAGCCGAGGAGGGTAGACAGCCCTAATCTTAATTTCGATGGCCCAACATCGGCCCGTGGCAGTCAAGCCAGTTTAAGCCATGCACAATTCAACTCCAAAGAAATAAAAGACAGAACAATTTGAAGTCAGTGAAAGACAACCACATTCGTATATGCTCAAAAGAGTTCAAAAACAACAGTTCTACATTCATACAGGGGCTCCCCTTACAACAATGACACTGAGGCACCCCATCGGTACTATAAAAAAAATGATAGTGGTTACATGGACAGACCCCTAGCTACTCTCTCCTTGGTGAACCACCTCGCCACTGCTTGCTTCGACAACATTACGCGAAGGAGAACCACCTGGGGTGCGGGGAAGACATGTGGGTGAGGCAGTACCGGCCCGAGGCATAGAAGGAGGCTCGTCATCGCCATCAGGGGAAGGGGGGATCCTCTCCATCAAATATCTCTGCGAGCTGCCGAAGAATCTCTGCGTCATCCACCTCGGGTATCTCCACCGACACTTTGACAGGCCTCAAGCATTTGGCATCGGCATAGTCCACTCCTGGCACCTTTTCATCCACATATTCCTTTAATGCCTCGGCACCCTATGTGAAGCTGTGAAGAGAGCATCTTCCCAGGAACTCCTTGAAGGCCTCCGATTTCTGATATAAGCGTACAGAGTCCGCAGCTATGGATCGAGCTTTCAGGAACGCCTCCTTGAACTTTGTCCCTCGATTTTTGGAAGCTTCAGTGATAGACCGCAACTTGACAATCTGCTCCTTATTCGCCTTCTCCGCCTCCCGATGACGGACTCTCTCTTCACGCAGTGTCTCCACCTCGGCTCGGAGTTGAGCATTCTCAGCAGCCACAGAAGTGAACTCCCGTTCTTTAGAGCAAAGCTGCGTCCTGGCATCTTCCCTCTGCTCCTCGGCCAGATGCAACTTGCGATCTGTCTCACTCAAGTCCTTCGCCATTTTTTTGGCGCGCTGCTTCAGAGTCTCCATATACACCCCAAGCTGCACCAAGACAAGAAGAAAAAAGAGAAGCAAAGGAATATTAAGCAAGGCAACAAGACGTAATGCCAGCAAAGGGGCAAAGAGGTAAGGTCACCAGCTTACCGACGCAGCAAGGGTATCGGCACCCGATATCGGGGACAGTGTTGGTAGATCCTGCACCAACTCCCAGTCTCGAGGTAGGATGGCCCCCTTCATCAGCTCACGAGCGGTACGGATATCGCCCATGGCCGTATCATCATCGGTCAGGGCCTAGTCAGGACGGAATACCTGCTCATCACCCGTCTTCCTCCTGGGCAAGGGGCCGATGAGGGGAATGCGACGAAACTCACTCATATCCCCCCTTGCCCCAGGTACTCCCTCGGTCATATTCAAGGATCTCGACCACCCACCGCGGTATCCGCACGTGAAAACCAGCCTTGAACATCTCGAGGTTCACACAGAGCTCTGATCGACGATTCTAGCAGGCCCTATCCCCTAGGTCAGGCATTCGGATCTCCACATCAGCGGGTATTTGATACTGCTCCTGAAGACTGACAAATTCGGCCTTGGTCAGCAGGCAGACCTCTTCTCTCGCATCAAATTCTGGAGGGGCATTAGCCTCCTCTCGAGATTCAAGAATGACCTCGGAACCTAATTCATGAGTCGAGACCCCTGCCAATAATTCTTGCCGAGATAGGCCAGATGAAGTTCCCGCC
>CM053275.1:26613168-26925264 GCA_028583415.1 Protea cynaroides | reverse complement strand
GATTCTCCGAGACGGACTTCAGTTTCGTTCAACAGACTCCTCTATCCTTAACTCCGTCTCAACACCACCCTCGGATACCCGATTTGCAGAAGCCCTTTCTGATGATGTGCTAGCAGTAGACCCGCTGCTAGACGAAGTGGAACTACTACTACTACTGGAGGACGACAATCCCATGGTCTCGATATCTACCTCCATATCGGTATCCCTCCCACTACCAACCATTGGCTAAGAAAATAGACAACCAGTTTAGGGAAAACAATACTTACTGAACAAACTTTCGCGCCAAGCCGATGTCACAAAGCCGATGTTGAAGAGCCGATGTCAAAGCGCCGAGCCTTCCGTTCGCGACGTGAGTAACAGTTCTCCAGAATGAGGGCCCTCCATACCCCACCACCCCTTTAAATATACAATCCACTGACGGATACCCTGCTAAAAAACACCACTCCACGTGGCACCTCACTATAGGAACGTCGAAGCGGTGCATTTATTACCGACGACGCCTCCCGGGTCCGTTAGCCGGGTCCCGCTTTGCGGTATCCATCCCGGTCCAGACCTGGAACCGGATCCGGATCCGATTGAAGATGCCAACAGTAAAGTCCCTAAAAATGGACCGTTGTGAATTGTCCGCGGCGCCCAAGACCCTGCAGTAGCTGAAACCTCGTGCACTGGGCCCCTCTACATCGGCATGCAACAGAAAGATAGGTCACGTGAACATCCCGTGACCACATCGGTGAATCGTCTTGAAATGGCCCACATCGGATCCATCAGATTTTCGAAGGAGGATAGGTCACGTGCCAATACCGTGACGACATTGGTGAATTTCTTCAAAAGAAATGATGTGTACTGGCCGCAGTGCCCACATCAGTCTTGGATTTTCGAAGGAGGATAGGTCACGTGCCAATACTGGGACGAAATCGGTGAATTTCTTCAAATGGACCGATGTATACTGGCCGCAGTGCCCACATCGGTCTTGGATTTTCAAAGGAGTATGGGTCATGTGCCAATCCCGCGACCACATCGGTGGATTTCTCCAAACAATAGCCGAGGTGTATTGGCCGTAGTGCCCACGTCAGATCCATCAGTCAGGATTTTCGAAGGAGTAAGGGTCACGTGCCAACCCCGTGACCACATCGGTGAATTTCTTCAAATGGACCGATGTGTACTGGCCGCAGTGCCTACATCGGTCCAGTCACATCGAATCACCACCACTACATAGGTCACGTGCCAATCCCGTGACCACATTGGTGTATTTCTTCAAATGGACCGATGTGTACTGGCCGCAGTGCCCACATCGGTCCAGCCACATCGGATCACCACCACTGCATAGGTCACGTGTCAATCCCGTGACCACATCGATGAATTTCTTCAAATTGACCGATGTGTACTGGCCGTAGTGCCCACATCAGATCACCACCGTTGCATGGGTCACGTGATTTTCCCGTGACCACATCAGAGTAACTTCTCAGTTCGACCGATGTATATTGGCCGCGGCACCCAACTCGGTCCAGTCGCATCGATCCAGTCACATCGGTCCAGTCACATTGGTCCAGTCACATCAGTCCATTCAAATCGGACCAACAACGACAGAGAGGTCCCGTGACAATCCTGTGATCACCTCGGTAGAAATGTGGAAATTAGCCGATGTGTGTTGGCCGCAGTGCCCACATCAGTACCCTCATCCACAACTTGACATCAACGCATCTCGCACACCCCCAAATGCAACATCGGCCTCGGTCTTCCATACAGAGAATAGCGTGACAACAACTTATCCATATCGACAAGAACCTATGCACAGCCGAACCTTACGGATTCGACAGAGCAACGAGGCAAGTTATTGGGGGAAATTTTCATCCTTCTTCTTTGCTCAGCCGAACCCTATAGATTCAGCAGGGCAACGAGGCAAGTGTTGGAGAAATCTGTCACCCTGTCAATAGAACCTCGACACGTAGGACTCAACCAACAAGCCACGTGGATGTTCCTGATTGGATATAAGAAAGCATCTTCACAAGCCAGAACACAGGAGCAAAGGGCAAAAGCGGTATTTAAGGAAAATGCACTATTCACTATAAATAGGGCAAATTCTGAGAATTCAGGTACTAGAACATTTATTACTCATCCTTGGGATTCTCACTCTGACACCTAGGACAGAGAATCTCTCACTTACCCCACTTAAACTTAAATAATGTTGTGGGCTCGGCTCCGAGCCCATCAACTATTCACAGAGCCCTAACTTTGGCATCGGAGTAGACACGGGGCCACAGGCCCGCCTCCTCCCTTTGTCTTTGCTTGTCTTGCAGGTCTAGTCAGCTTGGTGGGCCTCTGAGACGGATCAAGGCTGAAACAGAAACTTTTGCTAAACTCTCAACTTACTTGGTGAGGATAATTCCAGTCTTGATAGAGTTGTCCAAGAAAAAACATCATTAGAGAGCCAGAAGAGGAGGGTGGTGGTGGGGATGAAGATGAAAGTAAAACTTCTGGTTGTGGGAAAAAAAATTATTTTGTTTTATTTAACTCATAACCTTGCTCTAAATCTACAAAAAAAATATTAAAAAAAAAAAATTTGATTTCGATTCTTAGATCCATGGGCTGAAATTTGGTGATTCCGAATTTGGATTCCAAATGCTATTGTAGATTTTGACGAAATTTGTATCTTTTCATCATGAATATGTTACTTGATAATGAACTGGGAGAGAGAGAAACAGAGGGGACAACCATACCTGGGAAGGAATAAGCTTGAGGGTATGATCCTAATTGTTTTCCAGGGATAAGGAAGAAGAGATCTTCTTTCCCAAGATGAGAGTTGAGTGGGATGGGTTGGTTTTGAATGAAATTACAAAATTGCCCTTCAACTATGATTACATAATCGCTTACAAAAGAAAGCAACTACCCATTTATATAATCACTTAAAAAAAGGGAAGGGGGTGGAACCACATCGTCTCCTCCATGGGATTCGGGAGGAGGGGCGGCGGCCTGGATGGATGGCCGCCACCTGGCTCTCGGGTGAATCCGAGCCATCCTTCCGAGCCGACACCCCTATTGGCTCAACTTGTCGGCTGGGATGTCGGCTTGGATGGATGGCTCGAATTCACCCGAGAGCCAGGTGGTGGCCATCCATCCAGGCCGCCATCCCTCCTCCCGAATCTGAGGGAGGAGACGATTTGAATCCGGAAGGGGGTGGAGAAAGCAATTTAATGACAAAAGACTAATTTACCCATGCCCCACAACAATTCAGTAAGATGCAAATCAATGGATCAGGCCATGTTTTTTCTCCCTTCCCTTTTCTTTTCTACCGAAGAAATCATCTCTGATAGTTAATAATAGGGAAAATTTCAACTACCACCCAAAAAGAATTGATTAAATCACCTACCACTCAAGTTAGACAAACGTTAGTTAATGGACTGATGGGAAAAAGTTGAAATTGTGTGTGGATGTTTATACCCTTTTCTTCTTCTCTCTGTTTCTTCTTCCTTTCTTCTTTGCTCTCTCTCTCTCTCTCTCTCTCTCTCTCTCTCTCTCTCTCTCTCTCTCTCTCTCTTCTTGTACTTCTCCTCCATCTCCATTTCTTCTCTTATTTTGTTTTGCCAGTACTCCAAGTCCTAACTTTCATGGTTCTTTGTCCCTCTATTTCCTTAGTTTCCTCCTAACCAAAAACAGAGTGATTCCTGTCATAGAGCCGAGTACAACCGTGGACTCTATGGTAGTCCCAGCAATGAACCCTTTGGATCAGAAAAAAGATCTCTTCGGGGGAACTAAAGATGGAAAATTTCAATTTTCTAATGCATTGGAGAAATTCGAAATACTGAAACTCCATGTCAGAATCCTATGCTATTCAACTAGAACTCCCTGTAGCTGCGGTGAACCCAACATACATTCATCGCTGCACTCTTGTTTGCTCTGCTGGAAAAATGCTGAATGGATAGGAAGATGAAGAGAGAGAGAGAGAGGCTCTCTCTCTCTCTCTCTCTCTCTCTCTCTCTCTGCTGGAAAAGTGCTCTGGATACTGAGAGGAATTTAAGAAGAAGAAAAAAATTTGCCGTCTCCATACTCTCCTCTCTTAAAATGCAGCAATTCTATAAATGATTATCCAGCAAATCTCGATCAAAGCCAAGGATTCCTTCGTGGTTATCATCTCAAGAGGAAGATCTGGGTCAGCGCCTTGAAGCTAAACTCTGTGCAGCTAAACAGAAAGCCACACAAAAAAAGGTTATCTTAAAGTCTATCTTCTTATCTGATTTTCTAGTTTTTTGGCTTTTTTTTTTTTTTTTCAATTATTCTAGCAGTTCTCAGTTGAAGAAAGCGTCGGGTGCGACCGTGCGAGCGAAGAATCGAAGTTTCTTAGGGAAAGAATAAGAGTGAGTAGTAGAATCGACCATGATTGTTTGGTGTTTGTAAAGAGATTCGGTGAAAAAAATGAGTTTTTTTTTCCTTACAAAATGGGTATTATTGTCATTCAAGTATTTTCTAACGGCTGACATCAGCAACTAACGGCTCTGTTAGTTTTTTTTTTTTGTTTTTTTTTAAAAATTTTTTAGTTGTTTTTTTTTTTGTTTTTTTTTAAATATTTTTGATATACGTATGTCTAACTTGAATGATAGATGATTTTTTTAAACAACTTTAGTGGTAGGTGATGTAATCAATTATTTTTAAGTAATAACTGAAATTTTCCCTTAATAATATTTTCAGAAATTAAATTGATTTTTTCAATTCGTATGGCTCCATTTCTTTTCATGTACAAAGGAATTTTTTTTTCAAATTTTTATTTTATTATAAAATATAAAGAAATTCATTAAAAAATAAGAAATTTTACATGAAGGAATTTTTTTTACATAAAATATCATTTATATATAAATTTATAATGAAACAAACATGACTGACCTACAACAACCGATAACAAAAGTATGAAAAAAGTTTTTCCGAATAGCAGACTGGAAGCTATGCCACCCCACCCTCTCTCCTATGACGTTTCTTTCTTCTGCCCACTATAAGATGTAAACGGATCGAATTCCAATCGAATACATCATTATCCGCATTCAAATCCCTTTACCAAAAACCCATCCGAATTCGAAAATCCACCGGATTTAAAAAAAAAATATTCGAATTCTAATTTTAACCGGATTTTCGGTTAAAATCCGATTCTAATAAGATCAGTAATACAGGACTAAGGCTTCAAGTCACGCAGAACATTATCTTAAAAAAAACACCATTTCAGCTGAGAAAGAAACAATAAGCAAATGAAAACGGAAGAGGGAAATAGCACAACTCAGGTACGAAACGAAGAAGCAGCAGCTGCCGAAAAACAAGGAAGCAGCAACTGCCGAAAACGAAGAAGAATCAGAAACGAAGAATGATTAAAAAAAATAATTAATAACACTTAGCAAGAAGGAAACAACACCGGATAGAGACTGATGCGGCCGGCCCTCTGCTTCCCTTCGACAAGTAGCCATTGATTAGGGTGAAGTAGAGATGGGATTGATGAAGAAGGAAAGGGAAAGTAGTCATTGAAGTTCACAGATTGACCATCAGTGTGTACAATTTCATCGTGGTGTTCTGGTGTGTAAGATGTTGGGAGGCTGAAGATATCAAAGGCGTAATTCGCTCTTCCCAGAGTTCTAAAGATTATGCTGCTACTGCCATCAGAATCCTCCGCTGTTGAAGAGAATATAATAAGAAGAAGATGAAAGAGAAGCCACTGAGATAAACTCATCCGGAAACCCTAATCTTCCACCGTTTAAAATAGATGAGCATGTAAACCCTAATAAATAGGAAATTATGATCGAGGAGGACTGTGCTTCTGATTCTTCCGCTCACCTATCATTCTCAGCAAAACTGTCCGCTGCAATCTCTCCTTGATTCTAGCATCTCCGTCGAACATTTGAGAAATCCATTCACGTTTAAAGTTGTAACACAAAAATATAATATTGAAATATGAAAATAAAATAAGATAAAAACTGTCCAGCCTGTATTCCCCACTCCCATCTCTGGATTATCCCACCGAGTAACTTGATTCCCTTCCCTAGTTTGTTCCCTATGCAAATACAATGGTAAAATATTTCATAAAATAAATAAATAAATAAATATATATATATATATATATATATATATATATATATATATATATATATATATATATATATATATATATATATCTGCATTCGATCTCGTTTAAATTTGGATACAAATTCGATCAGATTCCTTTAAACAAATGTGGATTCGAATCGAATTTAAATTTTCGATTATTCATTTACATCCTTAACTACCACCCGTCAACATCACTTAAAGACCATCTCCCAACAAGTATTTATACGGTAATAACCTCTATGAATATCTTTCCACCATGATTATTAAGTGAAAACGCATATATTGTACAATGGGCTTTCATGAGGATGTCAATTGGTCGGTTTTGACCGCTTGGAGTCAGTTCACATCAATGTAACACCCTACATTGTGGCCAACTCTTTTCTCTAATCGGGTTTGGAACCACAAATGGGCTCATGCTAAAGTGATTATAAATGGGTTCATACCAAAGTGACAATAAATGGACTTGTATCACATGAATTAGAGGGAGGTAGCCAAATCCTTGTTACACACCTCTAGAGTCTAATTTGAATATGCTCCTATGACACAAAGGGGCAGATTTGGAGTTCCTTAAAATAATTTTAATCATAAATGAAATTGAACTTATGATTTAGAAGTACGCCATGTAAAAAGCATTAAAATAAAATTTATTCCTAAAAATATAGACATTTTACACTAAAGGATTAAAGAAAAAGTTTAATCGGTTTTAACAGTTCTAAATAATCTGTTTAAACGATTTCAATTCTTAAATTAGAATCGAACCGTTTAACTAACAGTTTCATTTTTGAAACCAGAATAAAACCATTTAATAATTAGTTTCACGATTTTAATTTAAATGGTTCGATTTGATTCGATGTGGTTTGGTTTCGTACACGATTGGGTTTCATTTGGGATGTGATATAATGTTATGTATATTAATATGGCATGTCTGTACGTAAAAAATGAACTCATGTATTACTTTGATTGATATATATATATATATATATATATATATATATATATATGGTAAATTACAACAAGGTACCTAATGTTTTAAAAAATTATGTCTGCGATGCTGTTATGTTTGAAAATTTTAAATTCTCGAATTTACCGTCCAATTATCTTTTATACGTCACTCTCTTCACCCTCTCTCTCCCCAGCTCTGGGTCACTCTACCACAACTACTTCTATCTCCACATTTATACTTTATACCCGTCACCTTCACTCCCAGCCCCCCACCACAGCCTCGCCTCTGCCCTCCTGCCCCTTCGTTGCTACTTGGTTCCCTCTTGCACCCCATCTCCCTATCTCCCTTGATCCGTTACTCTCTCTCGCTCCCCTCCCCCATTTCTCTCTCTCTCCTTCCTATAACTGTGTAACAATCCTCCGAGTGCTTTCTTGGCTTTGAGCAACCCAACTACTCTTGCTCCTTCTTTCAAATTATCAAGGATGGACTCAAAAATGTTGGAAAAGACATTGATGCCCTTATGAAATAGAACGAATCAAAGAAAGAGCAGGCTCAAGCAAGATGACTTCCTCTAACTCATTCTAAAGCTCAAGAAGATCCCAGCAAATGGCCGCACAAACCCTTACAAGATTCTTTTACCATACCCTCTCCATTACCCAGAAGAGGAACTCTATCTCATCATTGACGATTGCTTTAAAGCTCGTCTCACCTCCGAAGCCTCCAAGAAAAAAAATCCAAGGCAACGGAATTCCCATTTTGAAGTTCAGACCCGATTACAACCCATCCTTTGAAATTTATGATCCCTAGCTACAGTGCAGATGAACCTAATCTCTAAAGTGTAACTCAACCGAAACTTTCACGATTGTTAATTCAATTTAAAAATACATCGGTACATATTTTATTGGAAAAAAGACAGTTGCCTCCCTTGTACTATGCCTAAAGGACAAATATAAATTTTTTGAAAAAAACAAATGTTTCCCCTAGAAACACTTCTAAAATACAAATAGACCCATGCCGTTAGGAATATTTCATTAGATACCGATAGTGGAAGACCAATTTTTTGTAATGACCAAATTAACCTTTTAGAACTGTAAAAAGCAAACGAAATCCAAGAAGCCCTAATCAATTAAGCGTGGAGTGGAGCAGAATTAAAAAAGCGACGGTGGGATTCAGACGCCAACAGCACTTCAGTGAGACAGAAATCCCAGAAGCCCAAATCGATTAATCATGGAGTGGAGCAGGACTGAAAAAGCAAACGAAGAAAGAGAATGGGTAGGCGGGACTCAAATCCTCTCCTCCCTCGGATTCGGGAGGAGGGGCGACGGCCCTGATGGATGGCAGACACCTGGCTCTCGGGTGAATCCGAGCTGACACCCAAGCCGACAAGCTGAGCCGACAGGGGTGTCGGTTCGGATGGAAGGCTCAGATTCACCCGAGAGCAAAGTATTGGTCATCCATCTGGGCCGCCGCCCCTCCTCCCAAATCTAAAGGAGGAGAGGATGTGAATCCTGGATAGGCGAAGGAGTAATAACACGCATACCTCTTCCAGCAACAACACCAACAATGCCTGCACTAGCCACCAGAAGGAGACGGAGATGATGGTCCGTCGAAGACGAAAACTCGGTCGAAGACGAAAACTTGGACGAGATGGCTGAGAGTTCCAACCTGGGTGATCCCATCTCTGATGAACCTGGTGATACCCTCGTTGGTGGTGACAAGACCCGCGCTGACTATTACTTTGATTCTTACTCCCTTTTGTAATTTCCTTTTTATCCTGTTTGCCCTCCCTCCATTGCTTTTGTTCAGTTGATTTATTTTTGGGCTTCTATGGGGGTTATTTGGTTCAGAAGGATGTTCTGTTTCAATTGATCAATGATGATTTGGAACTTTTTCTTTCTTTTCATTAATGGTTTGATAAGTTTTCCACAGCTCTAGTCTTATTAGCAAAATCTCGTTCAGAAGTTAAAAGCTTTCAATTGAATGTGAAGTATTCCTGTTTCTTGTTATTCTCTCTATTCTGTGCGAAGTCTTTGTGACCACTTATTTTTCTCTATGTTTGTTTGTTTACAGGTACTGTTTACAGGTAGGTATTCATGAAGTAAGTATACCACATGGGATCTACCAATTTGGGAAATTTAGCTTTATTTGTGCTTTACGAACGAATAAGATGAAACAGACATTTTTCTCGGCCTCCTCTACTCTCTCTTCCTCGCCTGGGTCCTCCGTCTTCCTCGATTTGCAGAGACGTTGGTCTCCTCTTTTCTCAAATGGCAAATAAGAGCTCTAATATTTTGCAGAGACGTTTTTCCTTGCCTGGGTCCTTTCTTGATAATTAATGAATTCATCGTTCACTTAATAATCAACTTGCAAAACATCAGATGTTTATTGGGGATGGACAGAAATGCTTATGAGCCAGAAATTGCTTGTCTGCATCTACCTAACCCCATTTCATCCTTTTTTCATGGTAGAAAAATCATTGCTTTAATTATTCAATGTAACTTTTGGTTAAGTGCAGGTAATAGCTGCAACAAATTGAACTGATATCCTGGATCTTCCTCTTATGCGCTTTAATCAATGGAAAAAGATCGTCTCTAGTCATCCAGTCCGTCCAGTCATGGACGGATGGACTGGATTTAAAAGATACGCCTCCAAATTTATTGTAATGCGTGTCTTTTACATCCAGTCCGTCCGTTCACGGCTGGACGAACTGGAATTGAGTTCCACCATCCCACTGAAGAAGAGAGAGCTCGTAACTTGTAGGTGAGCTCCGACCAAATGATTCTCAGCTTCTTCATTCCAGTTTCCCCCCTCAAGTATTTTGCTCCTGTTGGAACTGCAGATCCATTCTAGGAAGATGAACATCAACCCCAATGTAAATTTTGAAGAGTTTGCGGACGACATTATCGAGCATTACAGTAAATGGTGACGTTCTTCCTGAAGATTTCAGACCTGGCAGACGATATTGTCGAGCATTACGGAGAGGATGGGATTGGAATTGTAATGGATTTCTATTTTGGTCAGATTTTTGAGATCCAATGCTGCAACGATTTTTGAGATCCAAGGCTGCAATGATTTTTGGATTATCTCTCTCAAGGAGTTTTGTCTCCAACCTTCTCCCCACCATAATCCAATGCATCTTTGCCCTATTGGAAAGAAGGAGAGAGAGAATAAGAGGATAGTTAATTTTAAAGTAAAAACCTTCCGGGTAGAATTGTTCATAAAAAAAATTCACTTTAACACCGTTAAAAATAGGGGACACTTGTCTTTTCTATAAAATTTTGAGGGCATTTGTCTTTTAGGCATAGTACAAAGGAGACAACTATCTTTTTTCCTATTTTATTTCAATTAGTTATATTTTATTTCAATTAGTTAGAGTTTTGAACATTAACATTTGATCAAAGGACCTTTTGTACTTGATGATGCTGGCTTCAATTTAAGTTTGGATTTTTCTCTACATAAAAAATTCGAGGGAAGAGGAAGAGAAGATTGAAAGAGCATTGAAAATGGAAAATGGAAGAGACGAAGAAGAAAGGCAAGATCGGGCCATCCTAGCTTCTTCATCCAACCACTTGAGGCTCCCTTGCACAGCCATCGCAATCACAACTCCTCTTCATGGATCGATATAATCCCATCCAAACCGTCGATCTCTACGGCTTAGATTAAGACCATAGATTGATTATCGTCGACAAAATCTATGACGCATTTTGTTATTGTCGGTTCTGGTCTGGAGCTCTTGATGATGACATCTGCCACAAGAAACGAATAGACAGTAAAGGGGCAGGTTGGATAATCCTATGGCCACTCCGATGCTCAAGTCAGCTCTGTGGTGATAAGCAGATGAAATCAGGAACAGAGAAAGCTAAGTTCATGTAGAAAGGGGCTCAAGTAAATTCTAATCTCTGAAAGCAAGGAAGTGAGAGAGAGAGAGAGAGAGAGGTTGTGTGATCAGAAAATCGATCCGTTTTCCTTCGTTTTTGGGGGTATTTGTAAAATGGCATGGAGTGATGTGTTTTTATGTGTGTATCTCTACAGTTGCACGGATCTCAGGGCACATTCCTAGTTGTTCGGCGAGTTATCATCATGGAGTAGGGGTCAAGGCGTACATCCGTTGGTTCTATCCCTAAATGCGAGGAATCTTGCAAATATGGGAGTGTCCCTTGGCCGTTTGATGAGGATCCAATGGTCAGGTTTTATGTAGCCATCCCTTGATACGTGATTGATTCTGTTTCCTATGGCTGACACATGTAATTAACCAATTAACAGGAGTGGATTAATTACAGTTTATCATAACTGCATGGTTGCGAGCACGTCTTCTAGTCACCCGAATACCTCATTGTGAAGGCATGTGTGACAAACTTTACTGAGATTCTAACACATGTCCCTGGAGATGGATGATCCATACGGATGCAAGTGTCCTCTTCTGGTAGAGTGACTTCATCTTGATTTTAGCACATCCCATATGTTGGGTTTCTTCTAGTTTACCAATCAGCAACCATGGTATCCCTCCGGAGGTTCTAGAGTGTATGAAGGGGGATGTTGTGAAAAATAAAAAGGGTCGGGTTTCTTCAGAGAGTAGGGGCGGAGAAGCAGCAGTTGACAATGACGGACTAAAGAAAAAAAAGTAAAATTGGGAAGTCTGTGTTGGGTTTTCATTCATCCTAATAAAATTAATTTCAATGAATCCCATATGGAAAAAAATATACATTTGAGTAATAACATAATCAATAAAAGAGATGGGACCTGCTTCATATTTATAATGATTTGGATTTCAAATCTATTCCAATCCCATAATGGAATAGATTTGATTTATAATTGGAAAAAGATAATCAATCAAACCTTGATTGAATTCCCATCAGTCATAATAGATAAGTAAGATAATGTTGTCCATAATAATAAAATCAGAAAGATTTTACAGTCTGAATGTATAGGAAATCAAGAATGAAGATTAAGAGAAGTGTGAGGAAGAGGTGTGGGAGAAATGGGGAGGGGGAGAGAGTAAGGGAGGGAGGAAGAGAGGGAGATGGGGTACAAGAGGGAGCGGAGTCAGAGGTTTCGGTGGGGGGCTGGCTGGAAGCCCTGAAGGGGGTCGGGTGCGGAAGAGGGGGTTGAGAGTGGGTCCAGGGTTTACGAACATAACCCTGGAGATTGTTTAGATTGCAGGTCAGCACCATAGCTAGGTGGCCCACGTGCGATATATAGTTGCACGCGCGTATGTGTGTGTGTAAAAGGAGTACTCACAATGTAAGTGGGAACAACCCAAGGAAAAGTATCATTCTCAATGGCGTTTGGTGAAGTGCTCCTTCCACTATCACTTGTTCACGCCATACAAAAGCTGTGGTCCTATATTAAACAACCCATTACAAATGATAATGAAGAGATCAGATCAAGAGAAGCAAGAAAAAAACAATAATGGGTACCAGCTGGTGTAGATATCTCCATCTTCTCTTCCCTCTGCTGCTTATTGTTCTACCTGCAGTGATCTTCTCTGCAACTTTTACAGATGATGCTTACCTACGATGCAATGGTTCCATAGCTGAATGCAATGAAGAAGAGGAACTGCTGATAGAGTCGGAGATAGCTCGAAGGTTTCTCCAAGAAAGTAAGAACCATATCTCTTATGGAGCTCTAAATCCAGACCGTCCTGTCTGTGATGGAAGTGCTTCTGGTGAGCCTTACTCTAAAACTGGTAGCTGCCGCCAACCTCCTTCAAATCCCCAAAACAGAGGTTGCTCTAAGATTTATCGATGTCGCAATGATTCCTGATATCATCTCATCTCTATCTTATCTGTATTTGTTTACATGAATTCTCTTCATCCTCAAAGCAATTTTCTTGTTACTCCTTCCATTATCATTTTATCAGCTTTTATCACGCCTCAAGACTCAACAGACCTATTAGAGTCAGGAGTTACCGATCCGATACCGATTACAGGGACAATATCAGGATCGGTCCAGATCCGATCTGATCCATCCGATCTCATTTTTATTATTTTAAATGTTTCATTACACATGGTAATCATCCAATGGATCAATCCAGTTGCCACATGTCATTCATATATGATTAAAAAATAATAAACATGGTGTCGGCTTGAGACTTGCATGTATCCTCTTCTGGTAGAAAGTAGGATTCCATGGAGAGTGATTACTGAGTCTCTAATCTATTATTCAACATACGGATCAAGAGCCACCTCTACATGTTGTATCAATTGTCCATGATATTCGTTTTCTGTTTCGTTAATTTATATCTTGTACTTTTAGTTCTATTTCAAGAGAGATTAACAATATTGCTGATTCCCTTGTTTTACAAGCATTGTCTAAGTCGTGTCTAACAGCTAGACCATTATGTACTCCATAGCTGTATGACATGTGTGTCGATTAGTCCATGTGCACGTTACAATTTAATGAATAAGTTCATTTTCTATAAATAAATAAAAAAAATAAGATTTTCTTTTCCACTAATGTTTAATAAGAAAACCGTAGAACTAATTCCAAACAAGGTTCAAGGTATATGGTATCTAACGTGTCGGCTGATGTCAAAACCAGCATCAATATTGATCGATGGTACAGCTAATGGATGAGTGACACATTTTCAATATGATTAAAAAAGTAGGGCCGCAAGTTTAGTCCTGACAACCCGAACCTGGCTGTAACCCGCCCTGAACCCTGATAGGGCTTGGTTAGGGCCCGATTTCATCAAACCCTAACAGGGTTGGATTGAGCCTGGGTTGAAGCCCCCGGTGATTCCGGCCTGGCATGACCCAGCCCTAAATCCTAACTCCTTAATCATCTCGACGCCTCTCGAGTCTTGACTTTTTGCTTCTCGATTTCAATTCAGTTCAAACTTCTCCCTTACTAGCTCACCCTCACAGCCTCACGTCCCAGATCGCGGCATCAACTTCTCCCTCGAACCCTCACCCTCATGGCCTCACTCATGGATCATCGCAGCATCGACAGCGAAAGGTCTCTCTAATCTCTCCCCATGAACAAACCATTTGATTCTCTATAGTGGGTTTTGGCTTCCAGACTGTGAATGTAATGGTGGGTAAGTTCCTTTGATTTTCTACAAGGTAACTCTCTAGTCTCTCCCCATGAATAATCTGTGTTTTTGTTTCTACAAGGGACAAAGTTCCTTTGATTTTCTGACATTTTACTAACTAATCTATCCCCATCAACCGTTTGCAACGATTCCGCTCTGATTTTTGAAACCATACTCTGAGCCGGTGTCGTTGGAGGCACGCTATTAAGTCATAAAACTCACAGATCTTTACTGTAGGTATTCTTTCTTCTTCGAATCAGTTGTTAGTGTCTAGAATCAATACTTTTTGCATGACATCATCATCTAAATGAACCTTCAAGTCAAATTGAAAGTGCAACAGGCTGATCCAGTCTAGTTCAAGTGGAAGGTTAGTGTGGGCGAAACTAAAGATGGCACACAAAAATTTTAACAATCTTTTAGAACTGACTCAACAACTTTGTGAATTAGATCTGACCCCATGCCATATGGGTTGAACTATCTTTTTTCTTTTTATTATTATTTTTCTTTTTGTAAGCCTTGATGGAGATGCACATACCTCCGTGTTCGATGTAAAACGCCGATGCCATGTTGCAGTCAAGTTCCTACTGCTTTTTTGATAGAGACTGCCTTCTGGTTTTTCAATCTCTCACATGATACGTATTGATGGAATGTCGTATCTTTCTGAAAACCAGAGTCTCCTTATCTATATGCCTCCCTATAACTGTCTCCCATCAAGATCAGTTATAAAGGGATGGCGGGTCTCACCTAGCACACATGTCAGGCTGACGTGGCAATAGGGCCACATCAGTC
Organism: Protea cynaroides; assembly: GCA_028583415.1. Lineage (NCBI taxonomy): Eukaryota > Viridiplantae > Streptophyta > Magnoliopsida > Proteales > Proteaceae > Protea > Protea cynaroides. Next base: position 26,910,421 of record CM053275.1, on the reverse strand, counting down.
TAACATTCTCTCACTTGTCCATATTGCCACAAGTCAAGTAAGTATAATATGTTGCTATTGTTGTATGGTCATACATGAACGTTAGTTCCTCAAAACATTCAAGATGAAAACTTTAAATCATGAATCATGGTGGTACAGGTCTAATATGTCAGACACTCCCTTCTATGTATTACAATGAGATGTCATTTCTACAATGAAACCTAATGTGGGTAATCCCAAAACTTTAGTGAATTAATCCTATGATCAATTCAGAATCAACCCCTAGGTCAATTCGAGGGTACATTTCTTGATGCCCTTTGTACTTAATGGACTTCTGTCATTTCCAATAATTGAATAGCATTAACATAATTAATGATAGAAAATAATTAAGGTTCAAAAAACATCAACTGAAGGTTGCAATATTTCAAATAAAACATCTTGTACAAAAATGACTACATAAGCTCATACATTCCATGGAGCATGAAAATGCATAAAATTGGAATCCCTTGTATATATAAAGGTCGGCTATCATTTTTTCAGTGCCAATATTTTTTATAGAAACACGATGATTCCAAACATCATCTTCGACAACAAAATACTCAATCTCTATTTGTCTACATGACTTATAGAATATGTGTTGTTAGAGAACTTAATTGTTGTGGTTTGCCACAGTAAATCTATATTGTTATCTTTATATATGGAATAACCTGGAGATCTGTGACAAAATGACAGAACCACGACGCGTGAGATACTGCCTTATAGCATATCATATCTCTGTTTCCATAATAGAGGATGCAATCTTTAGGTGCTTCACACTTTTCTAGGATATTACTCCTCCAACAAGCGTACAAAATTATTCTGAAATCTATCTTTTAGTTGCTTCACACCTTGTGTATGTATGAAAATTGAATGATTGATCAACATGTGAACCTTCATTCACTGGAGATGTCTAAAAACCTTTTTTTTCTTGTCAATTTTCATTGTAGCAAATTTGGATTTCCTTAAATTCCCTTAAAACTCCCACTGAAGATGCGATATCTGATATCATACAATTGTACAACCACCAGACTGCATACTGCAAACGTACATGGGATACTATGCATTTAATATTCCTTTAGAAACCGTCATGGACATTATTCCAAAATTAGTCTGTTACTTTAACAACAAGTGTCACATCTTTAGAACAGTTCCTTTATGCGGAAGTTTTTCATAATTATCACGATATAACCTTTCTAGGACAATCCTAAGATCTTGTTAGATCGGTCCTGTTGAAATCCTATGTTTAAACATAGAATGTTTCAACCATATTGATAAATCGAAATAACATGCAAGAAAACTATTTTGTTTCATGCAACAGTCAATGATCACTAAAAGCCAAGAGTATTTCATCCATATATAATACCAAAATATTGAAAATACTCTCTTTTCAACTTTAGGTAGATTATAGATCATCATGATACTTCGTAAAACAAAAGAAGTGATCATTTTATCAATCTTATGGTACTACTATGAAAAAGCCTGTTTTAATTTGTATATAGATTTCTTGAGTTTACAGACTAGAAGCCCTTTAATATCATTTGAGAAACCTTCTGGTTGCCTCATGCAAACCTGCCCCATAAAGTCAAACTAAATTAATATCATTTTGACATTAATTTGATGTAGCTCTAGGTCTAAATGAGCCACAAGCACCATAAAAATCCTACAGACCTCTTTTCTGAAAATTGGTGAGAAGGTTTCTTTATAATCAAAAGAAGATACTAATTAAACCTTTTCGCCACAAGTTAAACTTTATATATTTCAATATTTCTAGTGGAATTTCTTTTGGTTTCAAAAACCCATTTACAACCTGTGAGGACAAAGATGGAAATCTTTAGAAGTCGCCACCTAGATTTAAGTCTAGGACCTTAGAAATGTGAAATCTCACCCCAAGGTAAAACTTCGATTGACTCATGACCCTTAGATTGGAATTCTGGTCCATCAGAGATTGGGTAACCGCCAGGTTACGGTTATGGGAAGGGGTTAGGCACCCAAACCGCCCGATCGAAATCGGTCTCCTATACCTTTCCTATGCTAGACTCTATTTATTAAATTAAACCAAACCAAGTGGTTTGATATCATTGAACCGAATCTGTATCCATCAGATTGCCTACGTATCACGAAATTATTTCGAAAATCAGGTTCACCATCGTAGTTCAGGTGTGATTAAAGTTTATTGATGTGATTTATGCTTGTGCATGATTAAGTTCATTGTTCAAGTTGAAATTTATGCTTGAATGGTTGAGAAATCCTATGGGTTAGGATCTGGATAGTCCATGTGAACTGATAGATAGTCCTAGTGGATCTAAGAATAACCCTATTTGGGTTGGAATGTGGATAATATCCTAGTGGATCTATGGATAGTCCAAGTGGACTAAGGTGTGGATAACCCTATTTGGGTTAAAATATGGGAGATACCCTAGTGGATCTATGGATAGTCCGAGTGGACTAAGGTTTGGATAAATATCCTAGTGGATCTATGGATAGTCCGAGTGGACTAAAGTTTGAATAACCCTTTCTGGGTTAGAATATGGATATCCTAGTGGATCTATGGATAGTCCGAGCGGACTAAGGTGTGGATCCGAATTTGGGTTTCTCCCAAATAGCCTACGTATCCTAGGGTTTGCCCTAGGAATCAGAATCCGCGTAGTTCGGGATATAACCTGTTCTAGGTTAGAAAGTGAGAACCTGTTCTAGGTTTGGGATTGAGAACCTATTCTAGGTTTAGGGTTTAGAACCTATTCTAGGTTTAGGGTTTGCCAAGGGGCAAATCGTCCTAAATTACCCTTTTCATTCTGAATTCTAATTTTGGAAGGTTTGGCAAAGTATTTTTCTTTCTTTATTAAGATTTTTATCATTCCCATTATGCCCTTCCCAAGAATGTGGGTGCCTAAATGCACGTCCCCACACCTAGATTGTCTTCTAGAAGTGTGCATATATGGCAGTTCGACTAGGGTGTTGCATAAAATAAGTTATTGCCAAAAAAAAATAGAATATTTTATCTAAATATGGCACATAAAACATTTATGATAAGAAATTCACATACAGTAAGATTGTTTAAAAATCTTTCAAATATGGCATGTATTGCAAATAAGGCAAGAGCCTACATGGCATGATCTAGTAGGCTATCTTCTAAGCATGGCAAGACCCTAATTGCCATTATCTTTCCATATTTAGGGTTTTCTACCCTAATTGCTATTTTCTTTTCATTTTAGGATTTTCTACCCTAATTGCTACTTTCATTCCATTTTGGGGTTTTCTACCCTAATTGTAATTTTATTTCTATTTTTTAGGGTTTTCTACCCTAATTGCTATTTTCTTTCCATTTTTTAGGATTTTCTACCTTAATTGTTATTTTCTTTCCATTTTAGGGTTTTCTACCCTAATTATTTTCTTTCCATTTTTAGGGTTTTCTACCCTAATTATTTTCTTTCCATTTTTAGGGTTTTCTACCCTAATTGTTATTTTCTTTCCATTTTTTAGGATTTTCTACCCTAATTGTTATTTTCTTTCCATTTTAGGGTTTTCTACCCTAATTGCTATTTTCTTTCCATCTTAGGATTTTCTACCCTAAATGTTACTTTCTTTCCATTTTAGGGTTTTCTACCCTAAATGTTACTTTCTTTCCATTTCAGGGTTTTATACCCTAATTATTATTTTATTTCTATTTTTAGGGTTTTCTACCCTAATTGTTACATTCTTTCCATTTTAGGGTTTTCTACCCTAATTGTTATTTTATTTTCATTTTTTTAGGGTTTTCTACCCTAATTGTTACATTCTTTCCATTTTAGGGTTTTCTACCCTAATTATTATTTTATTTTCATTTTTTTAGGATTTTCTACCCTAACTGTTACTTTCTTTCCATTTTAGGGTTTTCTACCCTAATTATGGCAATAAGCATCTAACTATGGCAATGAGCATACAAATATTGATGATGAAAAAATTCAACGGTATAAATCACTATTGATGGTAATCTAACCGCTCAAAATTATTTCAACCACTCCCAAAGATAATCTAACGGTCCAGATCACTTATCATGATAATCTAATCATTCCAAGCATATGATCGGATCAATTTTAATTCCATCAAAATTCCATATGATCGGATCAATTTTCATCTTAATGCCATAATCGGATCAAATTTTTTTTTCCATAATCGAATCAATCTTCATCATAATGCTATAATCGGATCAATTTTCATCATAATGCCATAATCGGATCAATTTTCATCATAATGCCATAATCGAATCAATTTTCATCATAATGCCATAATTGAATCAATCATAATTCCATACGATCGGATCAATTACAATTTCATCACAATATTCTACGATCGGCTCAAATTCAATTTCATCAAGAATCATATGATCGGATCAATCAAAATTCCATATGATCTGATCAATTCAATTACAAATTCATATGATCGGATCAAATTCATCAAGATTCATATGATCGATAAGATCAACTCAATTTCATCAAAATTCCCACAATCAATGGGATCAATTCAATTTTATTACGATGGGATCAATTCAATTTTCATCACATATTCACCTAATCGATGGAATCAATCACAATCAAAATAAAATTATCATCCCATGGTACATACTTAATCTCATTACCAAAATAGGATCATCACCCAACCAATCAAATTTATTCAAAAATATATTGAATCATATGAATTAATCTTAATCAAATTCAAACTCATTCGAATCAAATTTTGATTACATGAAATTCAAACATTCGGGTCAATAGATATGAAAATCAAACACATTCACATCAGATTTCACATTAAATTAAAACATAGGGATCAGAGGATTGATGGGAAATCAAAGGGCTGTAATTGGATAAATGATGTAGGGATGGATCAAGGGTTGGATTTGGTTAATGAGGAGGTAAGTGGTTGCAGCATGTGACGGTCTCAAGGTGGATGTAGGTGCTGAGAGAAGTGAATGGCAGATTGGTGATGGGATGAATAGGTTTTTTAAGAGTTTGTGAGGTGGTATTAAGGCAGCAGGTGTGGACAGATGTGGTTCATGTAGGAGATGGAGGTTGGGTTCAAGGTGGATCGGTGATCGTGCAAGAGGAGTAAAAGAAGATGGGGGCAGCGGCTTACCTGAATCGCAGAGCCACCTCCAGTGGTTGCCTTCTCCTTCTTCTTCTTCTTCTCGCTGCTGCCTCTCTTTCTGATTTCTCCCTCCTCTTCTCAACGCCTTCTCTCTCTCTCTCTCTCTTTCTCTCTCTCTCCCTTCTTTCGGTTTTCCCCCCTTCTTCTCCATTTTTTTTCTGTTTTTTTTCTTCTTCTTTCCACCTCCTCCTTCTTCTCGGTCCTCTCCCCTTCTTTTTCTAATTTTTCTTCTCCTCTCCACCTCATGCTTCTTCCTTTTCTTCCTCTCTCTCTTCTCGGTTTCTTTCCTCTTTTCTGTTTTTTTTTTTTTTTTTTTCTTCTTCTTTCCACCTCTCTCTCTCTCTCTCTCTCTCTTTCTCTCTCTCCCTTCTTTCGGTTTTCCCCCCTTCTTCTCCATTTTTTTTTTCTGTTTTTTTTTCTTCTTCTTTCCACCTCCTCCTTCTTCTCGGTCCTCTCCCCTTCTTTTCTAATTTTTCTTCTCCTCTCCACCTCATGCTTCTTTCCTTTTCTTCCTCTCTCTCTTCTCGGTTTCTTTCCTCTTTTCTGTTTTTTTTATTCTTTTCTCCCTCCACTCTCTCTCTCCTTCTCCTTTTATCTCTCGGTCTTCCTCAATCTTTCTCCAGATTTTTTTTTCCTTTTCTCTCCACCGCCCTCTTCTCTTTCTCCTTTCGATTTCTCTCTTTCCTCTCTCCAATCTTCTCGATCTCCTCTTTGATTGATTTCTTTATTTTTTTTCCTTTTCTTGCCAATCGCGCTCCTTTCTTTCCCCTTTAGGTCTCCCTCTTCCCTCTGTCAAATCTTCTCAATCTTTCCTTTTTTTCGTTGACCCGAATATATATATATATATATATATATATATATATATATATATATATATATATATATATATATATATATATATATATATATATATATATATATATATATATATGATATCATAAAATTCTTGTACATGGGTTAAAACGGACTTGGTCCAGTCGGTCGACTTGAATTGATTGGGCCGGACCGACTTGAACCGAGCCGGGTTGATGGGTTGGGTCCAAACTAGTTTGGGTTGAGCTGAGTTGACTGGATTGATTGGAATTAACTGGGTTTTCTCTCCTAGTCATTTCATGGGTCATTTCTGCTGTCATCCAGCATGGAATTTTTCGATGGCCTCTATTCCAAATTTTTTGCGTTCATTTTGTAGAACATTAAAAATGAGGGATATAGGAACTTGAATCACCTCATTTGGAAGTAAAATGGTCAACTTATGAATTTTTGAAGTTTAAGCGGACTAATTATCGATAATTTGGCTGACCATTCTGCATGAGATCCTTCGGAGGCTTTTACCGGAAATATTTTACGTCCACTTTGTAGAGCACTAAAAATGGAACATAATGAGACTGGAATCACTTGAATTCGATGTAGAACGGAAAAGATATGCAGCTTTGAAGTTCTGACGATAATTTTGCATGCAAGCTTGCATGGGACCCACTGGTGACTTCTACCCGGGATTTTTTACGTCCACTTTGTAGAACATCATGAATGAAGAATAATGGTCTTGGAATCATCTGAATCCGATGTAGAACGGGAAAGATATGAAGCTTTGAAGTTCTAACGATCATTTTGCATGCAAGTTTGCATGGGACCCACTGGTGACTTCTACCCGGGATTTTTTACGTCCACTTTGTAAAACATCATGAATGAAGAATAATGAGACTGGAATCACCTGAATCCGATGTAGAACGGAAAAGATATGAAGCTTTGAAGTTCTAACGATAATTTTACATGCAAGCTTGCATGGGACCCACTGGTGACTTCTACCCGGGATTTTTTACGTCCACTTTGTAGAACATCATGAATGAAGAATAATGGTCTTGGAATCATCTGAATCCGATATCAGATGATCAAGATATGGTGATTTGAAATTCAAACAATCCGACTTAGGATAATTTGCATGAAGGCCCCTGGGATTATTATTTGTAATAATTTCAGAAACCTCCCTTATATGTATCATCCGACTAAAATAATCATATCTTCCTCATTTGATACCGGAATTGAGCAATTCTGGTCTCGTTTCGAAGATAATTCCATGACCTATGCATCTATGCAGATAATAGCCCATGACCCTACTGTGGGGATCAGTGGAGAATTACAAATCTTTGGGTTAAAGGTCAGAAACCTGCCATATTGGTTCACTTATGCCGAGGGTGGCAAAAATGGGGTGCTTACACAACCCATAATGGATGCTCCACTAGGTAATTTGACAAGATCCCAAACTTGGTTCTTACTCATAGAGTTCATTTCAACCTTCATGGCGTAAAGCCATTGAGTAGAGTTACTTCAATTCATGGCTCAAGAAAACGATGTTGGATCTAGATTAATTATCATCACAATTTTAGAGGTAAACTTGATAATCAGAAGTTATTGTGGATATTCTGACTCTGGAGAATCTTTTTAATACCTGCTTGATCATCAACCTTACTTTAAGCTTGAGAAGGTTGAGTAACAGTTTCTGCAACAACTCCATGGTCATGAGACATTGGTTTATTAGAGGATCCTCAATGTACAACAATTGGAAGAATAAATCCTCCAGTTTCTGGCATGGGACCAGGATCTTAAACAAGTTGTTCATCAACTGAATGTTCTGGGTATCTTTACTCCCACTGTCGTTGTCGTCCTTCAGAAATTTGGCATTCTTAGATTCTACAACTGAGGTTGAATGTGAGTAAAAGAAGAACCTATAGCCCTTTGTTCTCTCAGGATAACTTCCTTTTAGGTGGATTATAATACTTGACCTCAAATGGAGCCTAATACATATGTATGACTTAACCTGGGTTTCATCCTCTCCAAAGCTTATGAGGAGTCTTTGGAGTAGCTTTCAATGATACCCGATTCAAGATACACACTACAGTCTTAAGGGCATCACTAACCAAGGTAATGGAAGCACAGAGTCCTTTTGACTATTTCCATAAGTGTTCAGTTTCTTTATTTAGCAATGCTATTTTGGTCAAGAAACCTAGGCATGGTGTCACACCCCAATTTTAGACAGACCAAAAGTGTGAGTGAACCGTCAAATGAACCAACGGTTCATACTAGGATCTCGTAAAGACCGTGCCAGCAACTCAAACTAAACACATTTCATACAATCAAAGATAATAAAATAAATAATAGAAGTCTTTATTAATAATGAATTGAGGTCTGACATGATAAATAGATATCTAAAACCAGTTATCTCCAAATGACTCAAAACATAAATAATATCTACTACAAGTTCTCTAACTCAAATGGAAAATAAACTAAGAATAAACACATTGAAAACACTTGCATGAGGAATCATGCCCGTCCTACACAATCTACACATCCATAGTCGCCACTATCCATACGACGATGCATTCATATAATCCTCCACTGTGGTATCTGCATCATCAACTAAAAATATTCGACATCGAGGGGTGAGTACATATCACGTCTCAGTGAGTAAAACAAAACAATGCACAAACATATGCATGCAGTCACATTATTATCTTTGGTCTGGTATAAGCTTGCAAAGTGCTATGGTAAGAATAGGCAGCCACCATACCTCTATGCACGAGAGTGTGAGTACGTCCAATGGATTACACACCACTATCACCCCACATCATCCACTACGGAATAGAGATAGAGCTAGAGATCCCGGATCAAACACCACCAAAACTCTCCTTGATACTCTATCCGTACCAATACGTATGCCCTTACTGGCGAGGGCTTGCAAACTAGGTTCGTGACTAACCAATCCTAGATGTTATCCAAATGTATCTAAGGCCTGACCCTAGCATCAATCAATATGCCCATAGAGATATAGCTAGAGTCTGACGGTTAGGCCAAAGACCACAATATAGCCTCCTTCCCCTGATACCCTACGACATACTAGTTCCGTTAAAATAACAGCGATACAACGATGTCAATGCGAAGAACATAATAGAGATAGGGCTAGAGCCTAACGGATCACAGAATGCTACATTCTCCCTGATACTCCACCCAATCTAATACATCAACCACACACACAATTACATTCTTATTCCTACCATCATCATCATAATCAATTAGAAAGAATAATAAATATACATGTACAGGAATAGCAGGTATTGGATGACATGTGAGATGCATAAATAATCACACAAGCATGGCATTATATCAATTTGACAGAAAAGAAAAGGTAGCTTGTTATTAGCCTATTAGTTTAGGTTTTGTTCCCTCACCTATAAATGATGTTTATTCCTTTTTTAGGCCTTGGAACTTACTTTGAAACTAGTTAGATACCTAAATAATTTATAGATTTAAGTTAGGGTTTGGTTTGATCAAGTTACAGTAGCTTAAATCCAAAACAGGGCTTCCTGTTAATGACTGATCGACCTTGACTGGTCATGCATCATGCAACCACTAATTGCGACCAGAGAGTTCCTGAAAATCACCCGAGAGTCACTAGTCGACTCACTGGTCACACATATAGTAGACCAGTGATGCGACCACAGAAACTCTGGTCAGGATATTTTCCAATCCGAGTTCTTTTTTGAGTCAACACTTTGGCTTACCAATGGGGTTCATCCTAGAGTCATTCTATGGCCTAAAACCAATGGTTCCCAATTGATAATTCTCAAATAACAATCATAGGCTAATCCTAACTAACAATCATAGATTAACCCTAATCTCCTTTGGTTTGCTTGGAAGATCTCATGATCTCATTCACATTGTGAGGTTCAATTCACTAATACAAAGATGAAAGATCATCTTAACCAATCTAATAGCTACAGAGATGGTCCTATTACCTTAGTTTCCCTGCGGTAAAAGGATGAAAACCGTTGGCAACAAGTTCCTCTGCGACTCCTTCTCTATGCTTCCTCCTTCTCTTTGATCTTCTTCTCCTCTCTCTCTTTCTCTCTTAGTTTTTAGGGTTTGGAATTAAGCAAAAAGAATGAGATAGAATAGAGGGACATCCTCTATATAGGGAAAAAAATATCCATATAGAGTCCTCTCTAAGTTTGGAGAGTAATCTCTTTAATTTTGAAAAGTTCCCTAAATTCGAATTCAAGTCTGGGCTTCACTGGTCGACTTCCCTGGTCGTAAAATCCGTCGACCAATGAACTTATAACTTTCGACTGGTGAACCTAAAAGTTAACTAATTGACTGGTCTTAGTTTCTAACTATAACTGATCGACCATACAGGTTCTTACAGTCAACCACTCAAGTAAAATTAACTATTTTTAGCTTACCTGGCCTCGCAGTTTCTTCATACAGTTGGTTCGCTCGAGCTGATTATGATGGGAAGACCTAACACGACAGGATTAAATCAGGTTAGTGGAGTGCGGGTCTTACACATGGTATATTGCGGGACTACACCCTTGCTCTTTAAGGTAACGGGCAAAAGGTCTTGGATTTTGTCTAGATTATGTGTGTCTTCCATAATATTCTCAACTTCTATCTAATCGAACAATCATAATGACTTTTCTGGTCTATTTCTCAACTTCAGCTCTGTAGATCTTGAAGACACCAAATGCTTCATCTTTATGATCTATGAGATAGAGATACATGTATCTGGTATGGTCATCTATGAATGAGAGTATCTCTAACTAATCAGACAAAATGTGAAAATGGTCCACACATATCTATATGTATGATCTCAAGTATCTCAAAACTATGTCAAATACCTCAATTCTTAAGTTTGTTGGTCTGCTGGTCCTTGATACAATCCAAACATGTTCCAAAATCTGAGAAATCTAAGGTTTTTAGGATTCCATCAATCATTAAAATTTTGAGTTTACATATATAGAGATGTTATCAAATCTCGAGAGTCATAGATTGAGTTTTTCATCCACAATTTATCTAATAATTTCAATACTATTAGAGGAAGCTAGCAAATTACTTTTAGAACTGAATCAAAATATGATTAATATAAGCCATCAAAGAATGAACCAAAGCCTACTAAAGTATTGTTTCGGTACAACTGAAGTTAAACACATTAGCAATAGGTGTCAATCTCGAAACAAATACAAGTTTCTTGGAACATGATGGAATATTAAACCAATTTTTAAGGTCCTGCATAGATCTAGACATCAATAATCTCTATCTGAAATTGAACCTAAATTGTTGAGTAGGTGGTCCTCTCAATATCCTATGGTGACATTCTGTCCAGAAAGCTTACATAATACAGGTAATATGGATTGTATAACCAAAATCAATCCACCAATAATTGTGATGAGTATTATCCAAAATGGACTCAAAAACAAGTTGCCATATCCCTCACACTCATGATGCGCCTATGCACATGGATATGAGTATGTAAAGTTCAAGGCTTTCACACTGAGAGGGGGGTGAATCAGTGTTTACTAAGCTTTTTCTCAAAAGACTGACTGCTTTCTTAGATAACACATAAACTTTGCAAACATATAAGTGTATGTACAGCCACCTCACTACGACAATGTGGCTAGGCCAATCGGCATGTGCATACCCATCCTATAAAAACCACAGCACTCCAATATTGCAAATAATCACAGTTACACAATACACAAATTACATGGTTCACCTTCACATTGTGTGAGAGCTACATCCACGGAGTAATGCCCCTTTTGGGCTTCATATTTACTCAATACACTCCAATAATGGTTTGGCTGCTTCAATAACTTCGATGTTACAACACCGACTTCCACTCTTGATATTACAAGAGCACGGGCTACTACCCCCCAATCTGGACAAGTTCCAACTTGTCGGTTTCAATCAACAAAAGAAATGATAAGAATATAGTTACAAATTCCCCCAACCCTTTGAACAACTTGTCCTCACAGGTATTTTATCAAACACCTACCTATGGAACATAACACTTGGATAACTTAAACAATCAACGTTACCCTTGAAGCATGCTTTCCAACTTTGGTGAGCGTTGACACCCAATTCACGATCTCCCTTCACTTCATGCACAAAAACGGTCTCATATGTCGTTGATGTCACACCCCAATTTCGACTGAACCAGAAGTGTGAGTAAACCCCCACTAAACCAATGGTTCACACCAGGATCTCAATAAGACCGTATCCACTTATACAAACCATTGCACATAACCATAATCAGATTATAAATAAATACAGCGGAAGTCTTAAATTAAATGAACTGAGTATTCTATTGATACTTAAATAAATTATCTCAATTATTCAATAAGCCAAAATGTAAATAAATATCTTTATATTGTTTATAAAATTTAACTGAAATAAAATAACTAAATCAATAATATCCTAGAGGTACACGCAGTAAGGGCAATCGCATGAAACATCATGTTTGTCCTCCCCTGCTTTCACTTCCAGAGCAGCAACACCTCCATACACTGGAGCATCCATGTAGTCCTCCACAATATAACCTGCATCAACATCTAAAAACATATATATATATATATATATATATATATATATATATATATATATATATATATATATATATATATATATATATATATATATATATATATATATATATATATAGACAAGGATGAGCTCACAACTTAGCTAAGTAAGAAAATCAGACAGTGCAACAAGCAATATGCATGAGTAACATTCACATTATGGTCAGGTTTTAAGTTTGCAATGTGCTATAGAAAGGATTGGCGGCCACACCTCTATACACGAGTGTGTGAATCTATCCAATGGATCAAACACCATTGTCGTCCCACATGCACCCACGAATAGATAAAGCTAAAGTGTCTGGATCACACACCGCCAACACTTCCCCTGATACCCTATCCATACCAACACGTAAGCCTCTATTGGCGAGGACTTGCAAACTGGGCTAGCAACTAACAAATCCTATGTCACACCCAAATTCTGCACTATTCAGAATGGTGTGATGAACTGTTAATAAACTAATGGTTCAACTAGGATCTCGAATAGGCTGTGTCCGTTTGCTTAAACCATACACATCCACAACCATAATCAGAGTAAATAAACAATAACAGAAATCTTATATATTAAATGAACTGAGAGTCTAACTGTGATAAAGTAAATAAATTATCTAATTATCTCCAAAAGGACTAAGACATAAATTAAAATAATTAAATTAATTACATTGTCTGTATAACTTAAACAAAATCTAATAAAAAACACAGGAGTTGCACTCGCATGATGAATCATGCGACTCCATCATTACTTCTGCTTCCATTGCCGCCACATGCCCGTATGTTGGAGCATTCATAAAATCTTCCATCGTCGTACCTGCATCATCAACTAAAATATTTGAATTCGAAAAGGGTGAGCACACATCATGGCTTAGTGAGCAAACAAAATAATGCAACAAACATATGCATGCATTCAATTCATATCTTTGGTCTGGTTCATAAGTTTGCAATGTGCAATAGAAAGGATAGGTGGCTGTCGCACCTCTATACACAAATGTGTGGAACCGCCCAATGGATCAAACACCATTGCCGCCCCCACATGTACCCACCATGGAATAGAGATAGAGCTAAAGTGCTTAGGACTGCACCGCATCACACTTCCTCTGATGCTCTACCCATACCAACACGTAAGCCCCTGTTGGCGAGGGCTTGCAAACTGGGCTCACAACTAACCAATCCTAATGTCAAACAGTGTATCCAAGGCCTCACCCCAGCATCCCTCAATACGTCCATAGAGATAGAGCTAAGGCCCCCCGGCAGAGTCAGAGACTACACGGTCCGAGACCACCTCCCCTGATGCCCTACGATGTAATAGTTTTGCTAAGGTAATGGCGATACGATGATGTTAGTGGACAAGACTTGAGTAGAGATAGAGCTAGAGTCTGGTGACCAGGATGAACCACAGTATCACATCCTCCCCCTGATGCTCCACTCACATCAAGTACACTAACCACACACATACATTCACATGCCTATTCCTAGCATCATCATCATCATCATGTTATAATAAACGAAATTAAATATGCATGAATAGTAATAACAGGAGTAGATGACATGTGATATGTACATTACAATCATACAAGCATAGAATCATTCACAGTATTGGAGTCAATAAACGAAAACAGTTTATTATTAACCAATTATTTTAGGTCTTGTTCCCTCACCTTTGATTGAGCATTGATCCTCGTTCAAGCTTTATGAATCACTTTTAAATCACTAGAAAGACCTAACAAGTCGATATATTTTAATTAGAATTAATTCCAATCTATTTTAAACTAACTAAAATCGTAGGGTTGCAGGTAGGGTAGCACCTAGGGTAGCAGTTTCTACGACCCTAGGGTGTAGGGTCGGACGTGGGGTCAGATACCATTCGACCCTACGTGCGACCACACCCTCCCTGGGACTTCTCGAGGGCATGTGGTCAATCCTGTGGTCTCATAGGGTTGATATCCGACCCTACGTGTGACCACACGTATTCTGAGTCAACCTTTCATTCTAAAGTCCATTCTTTCATGTTTGGATCCTTTGGCTTACTTTCATGGTCCATTCTATGATTGTTCTATGGCTCAAAACTCCAAGTTATACACTATTCATTGTCCATAACAATTTCCTCCATGTAATCTCTTGGAACTTGTCCATGGATGGATGATTTGGGTTTCTCCTAATCCTATGTTCTTCATAACTATTCTTGGATCTCTTATTCAGGTAAGGAATTAGGTTCATACCTTTATTCAGATGTTTCTCTGAACTTCCTCCTCTTCCTTAGTCTTTTCTTTAAGTTCCTTCTCTTCTTCTCTTCCTTCTCTTTCTCTTTCTCTCACTCTCAATTAGGGTTCTAAAAGGAGTGAAAGAGGATAAGGGACGTCCTATTTATAGAAAAAAAAACCCTCCATAATAAGTCCCAATGAGTTTAGAAAAGATCCCCTTGGAATTAGGAAAGTTTCCTAATTTCTGATTTCTGTCTGTCATCGTAGGGTCGGACGTAGGGTCGCAGGATCCGTCGACCCTACACCTTCTTAATCATCCGAACCTACGACCAAAAAATCATGGGTTGGACTTCTGTTGAGGAGGGGTCGACCCTACCTGTTTAGGCATGCGACCCTACCCTCACATTTACTATTTTTGGGTTAGACTCATACCTAGTCTTGTGATTTCTTCACGCACTTGGTCCACTTGGCTCGACCATGATAGGTAAACTTGGTACAAGGTGGTAATACCGGTTAGTTCAATACGGGTCTTACATCTTATATGTCATCACAGTAGGCCTTATCCCAGCACAGCTCCCTACGGCATAGAGATAGGGCTCGAGACTGGTGGCTAGGTAGGAGACCACAGTGCCACATCCTCCCCCTAATACCCTACCTGCACCAAGCATGCTAAGATAGTAGCGATACGAAAAGGTACTAGTGTGATGAATGATCCAAGACCCCAGGCCCTTCTCATTCTACACACTAATAAAAGCATTCACATACCTAACACACAATCCTAGCATAGCTAGTATACATGAACAGATATATTAACTAAAGGTAAAGATGACATATGAATATGCACAATCAACGCTCCATAGAACAATAGTTTTTAACAATGTTTTGCTGTTATTAGTTAATTAGGGTTTGGTTCTGATCCTTACCTGACGCTTGATTGCTAGCTTACTCCACGTCACAGAGTCCAAACTTGCTATCACAAGGTCCTACACGACATTAGGGTTTAGTTAGAATTTGTTCCATAGGTTTTACGTTGGTCAAAAATCAACTGGGATCGAAAACCAACCCATTTTGGACATATCGGTAGCATATACCGATCGCAGGTCACTGTACAGTGGCCTGACCGGTATAGTCGATCGAATAGCCTTGACAGGCTACCCAAGAGGTACCGGTCTCACATAATGCCACCGGTATGGTCGATCGGTATGCCTCCGAAAAATCACCAACTTGGTGTTCGTCTTTCGTCGGTCATGCATTATGATTCTTAGGGTTCCCCTATGCATACTAGGCCTTAGCTATGTTTTAGGGTTATTTTTATCTTCCATTCAAAGCCTACATTCTAAGAAACCTTAATTTAGCATTCAATCTAGGGTTTATCGACTGAATTAGGGTTTAGCAGAAATTTAGGGTTTTAGATCAATACCTAGCCCTGCATGGTATTGATCAGTTATCCACAATACTTAAATTAGAGAAAAGTTCAGGTACTTACCGTTGGTTCACGAACTATGGTGTTCTTGGTCCAACGGAGGTTCCTCTTCAACCTTTCCCAGCTCCTTCTCCTCTTTAGATCTCTTTCTCCTCTCTAGGATTTGTGATAATCAATCAAAGAGGTTTAAGGAGGTTTAGAGGTCCTTAAATAGGCTAAGATGGAGTTTAGGAAGTTTTCCTATGTTAGAAAAGTCTCTAGGATTGAGATTTGGCAAGCAGGACCCACAGAGATCCGTTTTCGGATCTAACTAGTCTGCCCGCGCAGACATACCGATCGACCTATATGTAGACCGATATCATGAGACTAGTATAAAATTGTTTCTCTATTTTGGTCAATTTTTGTACTAATTGTCATCCGCTCGTCCTATCTGGTCCAATTATGATTGGAAGACCTGTTACGACAAGAAATATAGGTTTAGATCGGGTTCATGGAGTGCAGGTCTTATAGTTGAGACATTTCAT
Organism: Protea cynaroides; assembly: GCA_028583415.1. Taxonomy (NCBI): domain Eukaryota; kingdom Viridiplantae; phylum Streptophyta; class Magnoliopsida; order Proteales; family Proteaceae; genus Protea; species Protea cynaroides. Next base: position 26,893,731 of record CM053275.1, on the reverse strand, counting down.
CAAGCACCTGGTGTGTATGTTTCAACTATCTAGCTCTCCCACAAAGCTTTTTCTTTAAACCCTTAGCACTTTTCACTCATACACATCAAATGAGGCTTCAAAATCCCTTTAAATGAGTTCAGAATGCCCAAATTAGTCAGGACCATTGATTTGGGAAACACTCAAACCAATCTGATGGCTAATATTAAAAAAAGCTACTTTATGGTGACATGCGGCATGTCACTATTTAAGTTGGGGGCATCTAGCATGTCACCTTGGTCAGCTGGCATATAGGCCATTAGATCTGGCTCTAAACGGCAGGTATAATCTCAACTGCAGGATCATTTGATGTGATTAAATGTTCAACGGGAGAGATGCTGACCATTGAAAAGGAATCTGAAGATAGCCATACCTGCATGAGCGTAACTCCGAATCATCCAATAACTTCAATGCAACAAGAACCATGAATAAACTTACAACACCCAATAGAAGGCCACGCGGGAGCATCTGACGCAACATTGTTACTCCGCCTTGATCTGGACCATCAGATCAGTATAATCTTGATTAAACCCTATTTTAACCATTGATTTTGCATTTCTTCTTGCTGGAGTACCCAAAATACCCCTGAAAATCTTGCAAATGACCTCTGTAACCAAGCATTAGACTGCAAAAAGTGTTTACAAGTGAAAACTTTCAGTAGAGTTTTCTCTCTCCTAGATTTAAGTTGAACACATGGCGACACACCACATACTTAGCCGATTTTCAAGTTTCAAGCCTCGGCACCATGTGTGTGGCTGGGTATGCACTGTTGTGCTATGCCTTGGGCATGAGCATGGCTGTGACATGGGCCTTGTTGGCCTTGTTGCTTGCGGCAAGGCTAGCATGCCCTTGTTGCTTGCGGCATGTGGTTGTGCTTACATGGCCAAGGCTGCCTTGGTGGCTTGCCCTGTGGCACCTCATGCCACCTCATGACTTTCTCTCACCTTTTTCTCTCTACATGTGGCAATGTATTTTTCTCTCCACTTTCTCTCTCTACATTTGGTAATGTCTTTCTCTCTCCTCTTTCTCTCTCTACATGTGGTAATGTCTTTATCTTTCCTCTTTTTCTCTACATTTTCTCTCTCTCCTCCATCTCTCTTCATTTTCTTACTCCTTCTTTCACCACATCATCAGTGGGACCCGGGATCTCATCATAGTTGGTCCATTTGTCAATAATTACTACAGATAGTCCAACAGTATAATGTCCTAGGGAGCTAAACTTTCTTTATGGGGGTACAAACAATGGATTTAATGGTTCTCACAAAATGCTCGCCAATTACCTTTAAGCAGTCTTGTACAATAGAACTTAGGAATGGAACTTCTAAAGTACTTACTTTTATTGGCCTTAATGAACTTTAACATTAGGTGATTACCATGAAGACATTTCTAATAGAGAGTCATCTCAATGGTTGAACATGTATCATTGAGAATAGAGAGTTCTTTAATGATCATATACAAATCCATTAACCGTTAATTAGTTCTTCAATAAGCTTAGTTAATCTTAACCAATAGGGGAAACGAATAATTTTGAAGTAGTAACTAATGAAAAGATATGCTTAATAACTGAATAATGAGAAAACCAATGCTTAATCTTAAACAAATGTGATTTGCTACAACCTACCTTTGGGCAAAAATTGTAACTTACCACAAGTTGTTACTTAATTGCTGATATCAACCTATGTTGATAAATTTAGCAACAAACCAAACTCCTCACAGTCTATCTTTAGGCAAAGACTGTAATTTGTAAGGTTTGCACCTTAATCAATAAGATTGAAATGCATTACACCCATGACAAAAGGAATCCCGTACCTTTAGACCATAAGAATCCCTTCCATCTAAATGCTTTGCAGTCCATCTTAATCCAACTTATACATGAAAATTGACTACTTTCCTTGGGGATAAGTGTCAAAATCCATGCACAGGCTGCAATGCAAATGATGCCTAAGAAATTCATTTACTAAACTAACTCTTATACTGAGTTTAATGGACTACTTAAAATTATGGCAACAATTTAGTCCCTCATGGAAATTTGGTAAATAAATTTGCATCATACACCCACCCTTAGTGTTCCACATGAAATTTTAATATGACATATGGGTTTCACAGTTGTATAACAATAAGCTCATGTAATAGACAATAATGTAACCGAAAGCACTTTATGAATCTAGATGCCTAAGACATAAAAGACTTCATCCATATCTTTCATGTCAAAATTTTGGGTCAAAAAATGCTTTGTCTCATGTAATATCCCTAGATCCCTGCTAGCTCAGAGAATGTCACCCACATAAAGTATCAACATGATGGACTAATTCCCTTAATCTTTATGTAAATGCATTGATCAGCTAGATTCTTCACAAAGTTATAGGAAGAAATCGTGCTATCAAATTTTATGTACTACTACTAGGAAGCTCATTTCAGTCCATATATGGATCTCTTAAGCTTGCATAATAAATCATCACATTTATTTGAAGTAAAACATTCAAGGTGTTATATATATACCTTCTCAAATATATCACCATTTAAAAAGGCCGTCTTGACGTTCATCTGGTGTAGCTCAAAATCATAATGAGAAACCAATGGCAAGATGATCCTCAAAGAGCTTTCTAATTATAACCTTTTGCCACAAGTTAGGTCTTGTACCTTTCGATATTACCATGTGAGTCTCTTTTGAATTTAAAAATCCACTTACACCCTACAGTGGAAGTTTTCTTACGTAACTCTATAAGTTCCCCATACTTATTCTTTGACGTAGATTCAATTTCATCCTTCATGGCATCAAGCCATAAAATGGATTTTGCATAATTCTGCCTATACAAAAGATGTCGGATCATCGTTTATTTCAACTTATGTTTTACAATCTTGGAGATATACCTGATAATCTGAAGGGATTGTCGATCTCTCTCTTGGACCTCCTTAAAACTTGTAGCTCAGGATTGGTTTTTCGATTCTAGGCCACAGGTTCAGCGACAACTGGTTCTTGATGTGGTACATCTTGATGTGGTAATTCATCATGAATTGGTGGTGGTTTCTCATGAACCACGGGTAGCATAGGTAAAGGAATAAATCCTCTACCTTCCAACGTGGAAGGGATTGTCAAGATATCTTATTCATTGAACTCAATGTTTCAACCATGTATGCTCCTACTGTTGTCACCATCCTCTAGAAATTTGGTAACTCTAGACTCCACAATGGTAAGGGTATGAGAGGGACAATAAAACTTATAACCTTTGGATATTTTAGAACAACCAATGAAATATACACCGACTATTCTAGGGTCTAATTTCTAAAGATGTGGGTTATCTTAATTCGGTTTGACAGCCCCATATAAGAGTATGCTTTAAACGAGGTTTTCATCCATCCCATAACTCGAAAAGATTCTTGGAACCAACATGGATGGTACCCGGTTCAAGATATATACCACTGTCTTAAGAGCTTCATTCCACAGTTTCAAAGATAGACGTGTGTTACTAATCATACTTCTAACCATGTCTATAAGTGTCTGGTTTCTTCTTTTAGAAATTCCATTTTGATCTGAAGATTCAAGCATAATATTGTAAGACCCGTATCAAACTAACCGGTCTTACCACCTTGTACTAGGTCTATCTTTCATGGCCGAGTCAAATGGACCAAGTGCGTGAAGGAAATCGCAAGACCAAGTATGAAATTGACCCAAAAACAGTAAAAAAGAGGGTAGGGTCGCACACCCAAACAGCTAGGGTCGACCCCACCTCATCAGGAAGTCAGACCCATGACATTTAGTCCTAGGTTCGGACAACTGAAACCCTAGCATCGACCCTAGGATCACCGACAGAAACTGTAAATAGGAAACTTTCCTAAATTCAAGGGGATTATTTCCTAATCTCAATGGGACTTATTTTGGGAGGTTTTTCTCTATAAATAGGACGTCCCTTAGCCTCTTTCACTTCTTTTGAAACCCTAATTGAAAGTGAGAGAAAGAGAAGAGAAGGAGAAGAGAAAGAGAGTTGGAAAAAAAGACTAAAGAGAAGAAATTTAGAGAAACCTCTGAATCTCAGCAAACCTCAAGTATAGATATGTTTTCCATGAATGGTTTAAGACCTTAGAATAGTTCATGAAGAGGGTATGATCTAGGAGAAACCCAAATCATCCATTCATTGGAATATTTCAATGAAATCCATGGAGGGAATCATGGTAAACAAAGTAGGTGTTTAACCTGGAGTTTTAAGCCATAGAACAAGCATAAAATGGACTGTGAAAGTAAGCCAAAGGACCCAAACATGAAAGATTAAACTGTAGAATGAAAAGGTCAACTCAAACCACGTGTGGTCGCACGTAGGGTCGATTGGGAATCGACCCTACCAGACCACAGGATCGGCACCTAGCTCCCGGGAAGTCTAAGGAAGCTGCGGTCGCACCTAGGGCTGATGGGACAACCGACCCTAGGATCAACCCTATACCCTGGGGTCGCATAAACCTGCGACCCAACCTGCGACCCATCCTGCGACCCTAGCTGTACAGCAAGCTTAAAATTTTCGAAATGAATTCTAATTAAAATCTATCGACTTGTTAGGTTTTCCTATTGATATAATAGTGATTCTTAAAGCTTCAAAGAGGATTTACACTCAAGCAAAGATGAGGGAACAAGACCTAAACTAATTGGTTAATAATAAACCATTTTTATTTCTTGAGTCCAATGCCATGACTGATTCTATGCGTGTATGCTTGTAATGTGCATTCAACATATCATCCAATATTCTTGCTATTAATGTTCATGCATATTTAATTCTATTATTTATAACATGATGATGATGATGATGCTAGGAATAGGCATGTGAATGTATGTGTGTGGTTAGTATGCTTGATGCGAGTGGAGCATCAGGGGGAGGACGTGACATTATGGTTCAGCCTGGTCACCAGACTCTAGCTCTATCTCTACTCAAGTCTTGTCCACTGACATCATTGTATCGTCATTACCTTAGCAAAACTATTACGTCGTAGGGCATCAGGGGAGGTGGTCTCAGACCGTGTAGTCTTCAACTCTACCGGGGGGGCCTTAGCTCTATCTCTATGGACGTATTAAGGGATGCTGGATGAGGCCTTGGATACACTATTGACATTAGGATTGGTTAGTTGTGAGCCCAGTTTGCAAGCCCTCGCCAACAGGGGCTTACGTGTTGGTATGGGTAGAGCATCAAGGGAAGTGTGATGCGGTGTGGTCCTAAGTACTTTAGCTCTATCTCTATTCCATGGTGGGTGCATGTGGGACGACAATAACGTTATTCATTGGGTGGATTCACACACTCACGTATAGAGGTGAGGCGGCCACCGAACCTTTCTATAGCACATTGTAAACTTATATACCAGACCACAGATATGAATTGAATGCATGCATATGTTTGTTGTATTATTTTGTTTACTCACTGAGCCGTGATGTATGGTCATCCTTTTCGAATTCAAATATTTTTAGTTGATGATGCAGGTACCACTGTGGAAGATTATATAAATGCTTCTGTGTACGGGCACGTGGCTGCAATGGAGGCTGAAGATATAGTGGAGACGCATGACTCCTCATGTGAGTGCAACTCATGCATTTTTTATTATATTTGAACTATTAAGGAAATGTAATTTGATATTTTATTTATTTATGTCTCGATTGATACAACATAATTGGATATTTTATTTATGGTTATATATATATATATATATGCATAATGTATACAATAGGATCTCATTCTTTATTCGGCCCAATCTTTTCCTTTTACTATAAAGGAAAAGGAAAAGATTGGGCCGAGTTTAATTGCAATTCAATTAAGGGAACAAAGAGTAATTACTAAATTACAAAGTATCCATTGCTTCAAATTCGAATTTGATCTCCTTCCATACCTCACAAGCAGCAGCTAGCTCAGGACTCCATTTGCCAGCCTCACGGATAATTTCATTACCTTCACGAGCAAGATCACGTCCCTCATTACGAGCTTGTACACACGCTTCTAGGGCTACTCGATTAGCTACGGCACCCGGTATCACAGTTAGTTTCTCAGTTCCTTTAATATTAAGATTTTCGCTATTGTGTATTTATTCTGATTATGGTTGTGGATGTGTATGGTTTAAGCTAAGGGACACAACCTATTTGAGATCCTGGATTGAACCGTTGGTTTATTAGCGGTTCATCACACCATTTTGAATAGTATAGAATTGGGGTGTGACAACTTGGTATCAGAGTTCTCAGGCCCTGTCTTTTAAACCAGTATACTACCACAAAAGTTTATGAATTGAGATAGGATAAAAATTTAAAAGCTGTAATAATAACACATTATAAGCACCTGTGTTGTTTGAGACAAAATTTGAAAGAGAATAATGCATCTATTAAATGAGAAACAAGTTTATATACACTCGAGTGAAAAACAAACGTATATACACATATCTAAAGCGGAGTACAATCCACAACCCGGACAGTTACTCTATGAAACAAAGAAAAGAAAATACATCATGAAGCTGGAGGTGATGGGGGAGGCGGTGCCTCGCGGTCTCTGTCATAATTCTCAGCATACACCCCAGTCAACCAGGCTACCTGAGTCTGGGTCGTCTGAAGACTAGCTGTGAGATCAGTCACCAACCGATCAGTCACGCGCTGAGCATCTAGAAGCTCTCCCACCCATAGATCAGACATGCGCTGAGCCTCTCTAATCTCACGCAGTAGCCCCGTCATGTCAACAAAAGGTGGATGTGAAGGACCAGCTGCATGTGAAGGACCAGCTCCAGTAGTATGTGTAGGTGATGGAGGAGGTATGAAGTTCACATCCATGTACATACGATCCTCATCCCCAGCATCACCCCCATGAACCCCTGCTCTAGCGGCTGTCGCTGCTGCCTCAGCGTCTGCTATCTCCACCCGAGTACGAGGACGCACCAGAGCGTTCCTCTCTTCGTTACTGACCTGAGCATCCCGCATGCCCATCTTACAGATGGCCTCCCAATCCAGAGGTGATGAGAAGGATTTCTCCTGAATCCTCTCATCCACCAAATCAACACCCAGGCGGAAAAGCAATGTAGTGATCAGGCATCCATAAGGCAGGTTGCTTACCTGACTAGGCAGTGTAGCACTGATCATCGTCTGCATAATAATATAAAGGAGGCAGACAGGCTGCCTAATGCAAATACAGTAGAGTAAATACTTTGTCAACTGAGTGATCTTCTCGTAGTGTCCACTCTGGGGTATCAGGTTGTGCTGAATGATCTTACAGTACACCCGAGGCTCTGGACGTAGATAGATCGCTTTCATCTCCCAGCGATCCTCTCTGATAAGCTGACGCTCTATCTCAGCCCTCATCTCCAAGGAAAATAACTGGGGCTCTCTGGGGGCACAGTACACCAAGGGGCCGTCGTATGAAATGCCCAAGAGGTCTGCTAACTGCCGATAGTCAAAGAAAACCTCTACTCCCTTGACGTAGCTCGTAATCCTCAGCTCCCTACCCCTCTCAGTGTCATTGTGATCTCCCACCACCTGGAGATTACAATAAAACTGTCTCACCAAATCTGGACGGGTACAGGCGTCGTAGGTGATCACGGGAAGCCAGCCCATGTCACCAAAGGATCTCTCTACATCGAACAAGGCTAGGCTAGCCAAGTCCACACGACGACCTCCCTCCACCTTCTTATGAGCGTAGCGGGCATACTGAGCCTCGACCTCGTTAGAACGGAGACGAACTGGGTCGTGAACCCTAGGAATTTTAGTACGAGCCATATTATCTGCAAAAACAAAGAAAAATAGATAATAGCTTAGTAAAGATGAAAAACCCAAAAAAAAAAATTTTGGTATTATAACAACATAAATTGGTCAAAAGCCTCACTTTTCACCCATACACATGGGCAGGAGGACTTATATAGATTCTAAACTATCCTGTAAGACTCATACAGTTGGAAATTTTATCTAAGAAGATTGAATTTGAAGAAATTTCAAGAAATTCAAAAATCTCGACAAATTAGGGCAAAAAATGGGAAATTTCAAGGTTCTCGATAACCAACCGATGAAACTCAAATATTTTTTAGGGCTTTCGTCTAGTGAGTCACCAACAACAAAAGCCCCCAATAAAAATCAAATTTTTACGGTTGAAAAAATTTTAATTTGAAGAAAACGATATAAACGAGCAAAAACCTAGTTAAGAAACCCTAAAAACATGAAACCGTAGAGAACATACCTGTAGAGAAGGAGTAGAAGTCGAAATGAGAAGCAAAAATCACCAACGGGTCGGAGTTGTCATTGTAGCAACTCAGAGGAAAGAGCCGAGTCGGAAAGGAGGAGAAAGAATGAGAAATGGATCCAAAAATCAGGATTAAAAACCTGATTTTCAGTCCTAGGGTCGCATAATTCGACCAAGACATGCGACCCTACCTCCGACCCCCTCATCGACCCTAGCCTCTCGGTGATCTGACAGAGAACTAGGGGTCGGTCCTAGGGTCGGACACCCATCGACCCTAGGCTCTCGGTAAGTAACAATGATTCTCAGGGTCGCATACCCTAGGGTTGAACATCCATCGACCCTACGATGAAAAATACAGTATTTTTGACAGAATGATTTGAAAATTTTGAAAATATCATTGACTAGTGGATTTAAATATGAGAATGAAGTATATGATGATTGCCTCACGTATTCTATGATTTTCAGGCGTTACCACTACCAAAGCAGATAATGGCTGGACGCAGAGTGACCAGACAAAGCCGTAACTATATTCCACCACCACCACCTGTGGAGGAAGGAGGCCATGAAAATCCATAAGTACAGGGTAATCCGAATGTGGCACAGCTAGTAACTCACGGCCAGGAAAATCCTACAAATCTGCCAGCTCCACCTACAGACGAGGCTACAGCCGTAATGAATTTGGCACAACAACTGCAACAAATACAACAGGTACAAGCTACTATGCTTGCTGCCATAGGTATGGTTTTTCCAGCTGCACAGACGACACCGATGCCAGCAGGACAGGCAAGCACAACACCAGGGGGAAGTAACACGGTACCCCATGCACCTCAAACTCCCATCATGCAGGCTCAAGTACAAAACCCTGAAGTAGCTCCAGGTGGATATCAACCACCTATGTATGGGGCTTATGTTCCTCATCAACTAGACCACTCCAGACTAGTTGAGCGTTTTCTGAAGATGAAGCCCAAGGAGTATAGTGGTAAGCCAGCTGATCCGTTGTGGCCAGCACACTGGATCGATGAGATGGAGAGGAATTTTACGATGATGACGGTGAATGAAGAGGAGAAAGTATTGTGTGCAACGTTCATGCTGAAAGGCGATGCACACCATTGGTGGAAGTCCACACGGACGTATCTGTTGACAAAGCACGCCCAACTGACCTGGGATATATATAAGGAGGCATTCTTTGGGAAGTATTTTCCTAGGAGTTTCAGAGATTCTATGGAGAAAGAGTTCCTGAGTATGTATCAGGGACAGATGAATGTCGATGCATATCAACAGCGTTATGAGGAGTTGTTCTTCTTTGCACCAGTCAGTATGCAAGCGGAAGATACAAACACCCAAAGGTTTGTCATGGGACTTAGGGGAAGCATACGTGAACATGTTCTGGGACTTGAGAAGAAAATCTACAATGAAGCTGTACAAATTGCTCGAGTGATAGAGTCGAGCCAGAAAGAGAGCTACTTTGCTCAAAATAGGGGAATCAAAAGGCCTAATGGGAATTCTTATAACGGAGGGAACACCAAGACATTCAAACCCTTCCATACTCAAGGCTTCAATGTTGCACCCAATACTACTTCAGCAGCTCAACAGCAACAAAAGCCAAATAATGAAGGGGTAAAATACTTTAACTGCAATCAAATGGGACATATTGCAAGGAAATGTCCTAAACCCAGGAAGCAACTACAACAAGGAAGAGTTTATGCTGTTACATCTGAGGATGCTGCCGCATCGCCTGATGTGGCCACAGGTATGACCTAAACCTTGTCATTTTGTGTTACATTGTGTGAGCATGTAGACTAAATCAAAACAAATCACAGGTATCGTACCTATTAATGGCATTCCCGCCAGAATACACTTTGATTCAGGAGCTACTCATTCTTTTATATCTGTGTCATTTGGAAAGAAGTTAAATCTATCCCTCAAATCTTTAGACTACAAACTTCTTGTACGATCACCGATGGGATTAGAAGTGGAATTAGAAAAATGTTATGGACCATGTCCAGTTCTTATTGACGAAAAGACTTTGGATGCATTCTTGATTCAACTTGAGATGACAAACTTTGACGTCATCTTGGGAATGGACTGGTTAGCTCGGCATTCTGCAAACCTATTATGTGCCGAAAAGAAGCTGACATTTAAAGACAAGGAAGGAGTAGAGTTCAGTTTTGCAGGAACCAAACTTCCCCGTAAACGAAAGCTCATACTCTCTGCATTAAAGGCTAGGAAGTGCCTTCAGAAAGGAGCAGTTGGGTATCTAGTATCTGTGGTCAATCTTACCAAGGAAGCACCACGAATGGAGGATATTGATGTTGTGCATGACTTCCCAAATGTATTTCCTGAAGAGTTACCAGGACTACCACCCGACCGAGCGATAGAGTTCGTTATAGATCTCATACTCGGAGCCGCACCAGTATCTAAAACACCTTATAGAATGGCTCCTACTGAACTAAAGGAATTAAAAGTACAACTACAAGAACTGCTAGACAAGGGTTACATCCGACCTAGCATATCACCATGGGGAGCGCCAGTATTATTCGTAAAGAAGAAGGACGATAGTGTTCGATTGTGTATAGACTACCAGGAACTGAATAAACTGACAATCAAGACTCGATATCCATTGCCTCGGATCGATGACTTGTTCGATAAGTTGCAAGGTGCCAAAGTGTTCTCCAAAATCGATCTTCGGCCAGGCTACCATCAGTTGAGGATCAAAGACAGTGATATTCCTAAGACAGCATTCAGGACCAGATATGGACATTATGAATTTTTGGTCATGTCTTTTGGATTGACAAACGCACCAGTAACTTTTATAGAACTTATGAATCGGGTATTCCATGATATATTGGATACGCCGGTTATTGTATTCATCGATGATATATTGGTCTACTCCAAGGACAAGGAAACTCATATTAAGAATCTAAACGCTGCTCTGCAGCGATTACGGAAAAAGAAGCTTTACGTCAAATTTATAAAGTGTGAGTTTTGGCTAAATGAAGTCGTTTTTCTAGGCCATGTTGTATCCGCTGAAGGAATTAAAGTGGATCCTAGCAAGATTGAAGCTATTGTGAAGTGGGAAGCACCGAAGAGCGTTGTAGAAATTAAAAGTTTTCTGGGTCTAGCTGGTTATTATCAACGACTTGTGGAAGACTATTCCTGAATTTCCGTACCTCTCACCAGTTTGACTAAGAAGGGAGAAAAGTTTGTTTGGACTGAGAAATGCGAGAAGAGTTTTCAAACATTGAAAGCTAGATTGATATATGCTCCAATCTTGATCATTCTGATTCCAGGACAGCCATTTATTTTGTACACTGATGCGTCAGGATTGGGGTTAGGATGTGTACTTATGCAAGGAGAACAAGTAATTGATATATATATATATAGACAATTGAAGACACATGAGAAGAACTATCCCTTTCATGATTTGGAATTAGCGGCAGTAGTACATGCTGTCAAGATATGGAGACATTACTTGTACGGAGAGAAAGTTTAGATTAAATCAGATCATAAGAGTCTTACTTATCTCTTTAATCAGAAGGAGTTGAATATGAGACAAAGAAGATGGCTGGAACAATTAAAAGACTATGATTGTGATATTCAATATCATCCAAGAAAAGCTAATGTTGTGGCTGACACGTTGAGTAGAAAGGCAATGATAAAATCTCAAGGGGAGGTTAGCACAACTGCCGCAATGTGTACTACCGGAAAGGTGTTTAATTACGGTAATGAGCAGTTTGTGATAGATGCACCGGATGAATCAACCAACCAAGGGTTTATTCATCGGTTTTCAAGTATGTTTGCCACATTGAAGATTATATCCGATATAATTGATGAAGTGAAAACAGCTATTAAATCAGACCCTTATCTAAGAACGGTACAAGAGGACATTGAAAAAGGTAGAACGATTCCTGAGTTCGCCTTGGACGATGAAAAGGTACTGAAGTACAAAGGAAGAATATGTGTACCTGAAACAGAAAGTTTGGACATTAGACACCGACTAATGAAGGAAGCCCATACCACCGCCTATTCGATACATCCTGAAAGTATAAAAATGTATCATGATCTAAAGAAATTATATTGGTGGAGAGGAATGAAGGCAGATGTAGCTAAGTTCGTGTCTCAATGCCTAAATTGTTAGAGAGTGAATGCTGAACGACAAAGACCTACAGGATTGTTATAGCCGTTACCGGAACCAGCATGGAAATGAGACTGCATCACTATGGACTTCGTCATCGGGTTACCATTGACTCCCCGTGTAGTTGACGTAGTTTGGGTGATTGTAGACCGCCTGACTAAAACAGCTCGATATATTGCTATACGACCTCAGTATACACTGGAGAGGTTAGCTAAGTTGTATGTAGATAATATTGTCAAATTACACGGTGTACCTGAAAGCATTGTGTCCGAAGAGATCCACGATTTACTTCAAAGTTTTGGGAAGGATTGCAAAAGGCTATGGGTACAACATTGAAGTTCAGTACTGCATTCCATCCTCAGACAGACGGACAATCGGAGCGTACCATTCAGATTCTAGAAGACATGCTCCGAGCCTGTGTAATTGATTTTAAAGAATCATGGGATGAGAAGTTACCCCTGATTGAGTTCGCTTATAACAATAGCTATTAGGCTACTATACAGATGTCACCCTATGAAGCATTGTATGGTAGAAAGTGTCGAACTCCTTTGTTTTGGAATGAAGTTGGTGAACGTAGTATTATTGGACTAGAATTTGTTGAAGAGACATGTCGAGTAGTCGACATTATCAAGGAAAGAGTAAGAACGGCTCAGGAATCGTCAGAAGCAATATGTAGATACTCGACGCCGAGACCTTGAATTTACCGTAGGTGATAAGGTATTCCTCAAAGTGTCACCTATGCGCGGTTTGAAACGGTTCGGATAGAAAGGGAAACTAAGTTCGAGATATGTCGGACCATATGAGATTCTAGCTAAACGTGGGAAAGTGGCTTACCAGTTAGCACTACCACCATCTATGTCAAGTGTGCATGATGTATTTCATATTTCCTTATTGAAGAAGTATGTCAAAGATCCAACGCACATTTTGACAGTAGATCTACCTGATTTGACTGATGATTTGACATTTGAAGTAGCACCAACTGAAATCACCAGTCGAAAGATTCAACGACTACACAACCATGACATCTATTATGTTAAGGTCACCTGGAGAAGCAGAAATATAGAAGAAATCATATGAGAAGAAGAGAATGCTATGCGAAAGCAATACCCTCATCTATTCGACTCAGAAGGTATATTCAAATTTCGAGGATGAAATTTTTATAAGCAGGGGGAGTTGTAAGACCCGTATCGAACTAACCGGTCTTACCACCTTGTACCAGGTCTACCTATCATGGTCGAGCCAAATGGACCAAGTGTGTGAAAGAAATCGCAAGACCAGGTATGAAATTGACCCAAAAACAGTAAAAAAGAGGGTAGGGTCGACCCCACCTCATCAGGAAGTCAGACCCATGACTTTTAGTCCTAGGGTCGGACAACTGAAACCCTAGGGTCGACGGGATCTGCGACCCTAGCATCGACCCTAGGATCACCGAGAGAAATCGTAAATAGGAAACTTTCCTAAATTCAAGGGGATTCTTTCCTAATCTCAATGGGACTTATTTTGGGAGGTTTTTCTCTATAAATAAGACATCCCTTAGCCTCTTTCACTCCTTTTGAAACCCTAATTGAAAGTGAGAGAAAGAGAAGAGAAGGAGAAGAGAATGAGAGTTGGAGAAGAAGACTAAAGAGAAGAAATTCAGAGAAACCTCTGAATCTCAGCAAACCTCAGGTATGGATATGTTTTCCATGAATGGTTTAAGACCTTAGAATAGTTCATGAAGAGGGTATGATCTAGGAGAAACCCAAATCATCCATCCATGGGAAGATTTCAATGAAATCCATGGAGGGAATCATGATAAACAAAGTAGGTGCTTAACCTGGAGTTTTAAGCCATAGAACAAGCATAGAATGGACTATGGAAGTAAGCCAAAGGACCCAAATATGAAAGATTAGACTATAGAATGAAAAGGTCGACCCAAACCACATGCGGTCGCACGTAGGATCGATTGGGAATCGACCCTACCAGACCACAGGATTGACCCCTAGCTCCTGGGAAGTCCAGGGAAGCTGCGGTCGCACCTAGGGTCGATGGGACAACCGACCCTAGCATCGACCCTATACCCTGGGGTCGCATAAACCTGCGACCTAACCTGCGACCCATCCTGCGACCCTAGCTTTACAGAAAGCTTAAAACTGTCAGAATGAATTCTAATTAAAATCTATCGACTTGTTAGGTTTTCCTATTAATATAAAGGTGATTCTTAGATCTTGAAAGAGGATTTACGCTCAAGAAAAGGTAAGGGAACAAGACCTAAACTAATTGGCTAATAATAAACTATTTTTATTTCTTGAGTCCAATGCCATGACTGATTTTATGCGTGTATGCTTGTAATGTGCATTCAACATGTCATCCAATATTCCTGCTATTAATGTTCATGCATATTTAATTCTATTATTTATAACATGATGATGATGATGATGCTAGGAATAGGTATGTGAATGTATGTGTGTGGTTAGTGTGCTTGATGCGAGTAGAGCATCAGGGGGAGGACGTGACATTGTGGTTCAGCCTGGTCACCAGACTCAAGCTCTATCTCTACTCAAGTCTTTTCCACTGACATCGTCGTATCGCCATTTTCTTAGCAAAACTATTACGTCGTAGGGCATCAGGGGAGGTGGTCTCGGACCGTATAGTCTTCGACTCTGCCGGGGGGTCTTAGCTCTATCTCTATGGACGTATTGAGGGATGCTGGGGTGAGACCTTGGATATACTATTGACATTAGGATTGGTTAGTTGCGAGCCCAGTTTGCAAGCCCTCGCCAATAGGGGCTTACGTGTTGGTATGGGTAGAGCATCAGGGGAAGTGTGATGCGGTGCAGTCCTAAGCACTTTAGCTCTATCTCTATTCCATGGTGGATGCATGTGGGACGGAAATAACGTTATTCATTGGGTGGATTCACACACTCGTGTATAGAGGTGAGGCGACCACCGAACCTTTATATAGCACATTGCAAACTTATATACTAGACCACATATATGAATTGAATGCATGCATATGTTTGTTGCATTGTTTTGTTTGCTCACTGAGCCGTGATCTGTGCTCACCCTTTTCGAATTCGAATATTTTTAGTTGATGCTGCTGCTACCACTGTGGAAGATTATATGAATGTTTCTGTGTACAGGCACGTGGCTGCAATGGAGGCTGAAGATATGGTGGAGACGCATGACTCCTCATGCGAGTGCAACTCGTGCATTTTTTATTAGATTTTTATTTGAACTATTAAGGAAATATAATTTGATTTTTTATTTATTTATGTCTCAGTTGATACAACATAATTGGATATTTTATTTATGATTATCACAGTTAGTTTCTCAGTTCCTTTAATATTAAGACTTCCGCTATTGTGTATTTATTCTGATTATGGTTGTGGATGTGTATGGTTTAAGCTAAGGGACAGAGCCTATTTGAGATCCTAGATTGAACCGTTGGTTTATTAGTGGTTCATCACACCGTTCTAAATAGTATGGAATTGGGGTGTGACAAATATAATGGCTACAATACCTTGCTCTTGAAGATACCATGCAAACGGGCCATATCGTTAACCGTACTCTATGGTTCTAACATAGTATATACCATCTCTATCTAATCTCAATCTTTTTCATCTTCTTAGTTTATTTCTCTACTTCTGTCTTAAAGTTCTTAAAGACATCTAGTGTCTCAACTTTATGAACTAGAAGGTAGAGATACATGTCATCAATGGTCATCAGTGAATGAAATAAAATATCTCTAACCATATAGACAACGAGTGGCAAAAGGTCCACAGACTTATCTGTATATATGGTTTCTAAAAGCTCAATTGAATTTCTAGCACTTCTATTGATTTTGTTTTGTTGATCTGCTTTCCCTTGATGCAGTCCTCACATAACCCCAGATTGGGGAAATCAAGGGTCTCAAAAACTCCATTGTTTACTATTCTTTTGATTCTATCACTAGATATGTGACCTAATCTTTAATGCAACAACTTAAAGGATTTTTCATTCATATTCATTATATTAATGCTAATATTATTAACAAAAAGTAAACTACTTTCATATGTTGGATCTAGATTTAAGAGAAATAAAACATCAATCAAAGAACCTGAACTGATTATTACATTGTTCTTAAAAATCCTTAATTAATTATAAGAAAATTAACACATAACCCAAAGGTGTTAATTTAGAAAAAAGAATTAGATTCTTTACAAAGGATGGAACATAAAAGTTTTCTCCTAAATTCAACACATATCCGGATTGCAATACCAATCTGTAGATACCTGTAGTTTCCACTTAAGATTTCATCCGGTTTCCTAAATGGATGTATCTCTATATCCTTTAGAAGTTTTATCTACAAAAATCCTTGCAAGTTATTTGCCACATGGATTATCGATTCAGAATCAATCCACCAGTTATTTGAATGTGAATCAATTAAATTTGATTCATAATAAACCAAAGCTCTCTAGGAGAAAAACTCTGGTGTGTCATTCTTTATACCCCTCAACTGAAATGAGATGTCCCTCATGTGCATGATGTGATCACACACTCTTTTCTTACCATTGTATTTTATTGAACTTAACTATCCAAACAAAGTTCTTGCTAATGCCTTATCTAAACTCACAAAATGTGCATTAATTACTTTCATGTAATCAACAGCCTTCTTACATTCAGGAAATGATCTTTTAATGCTCTTATCGATATTATTCATGGCAAGCATCTTACTCAAACAATTAGACCGCTCCCATTTTTCATAATGAACAATTTGGATTGACCTATTAGAGTTCGTGAGAACAACGAACTTATGAATATAGAGTGCCAAGTCCAAAACCATGCACTTTAAGGTCAGATAAGTATTTTCTTTTCAATCTAACTAATTTTTCCCAGTAAGCATTGGGAGAGAGTTCTGGTTATTAAATAATGTTGCAAACATAATAGCAAAAAGGAAGTTTTGATTTATGGTGTATAACTTCATATTGATATCAACCCACATTGATAATCAGTCACACCCTAAAACTTATTATAATCTACCCGTAGACTAAACTTATAATCAATTTTAATATGTGAAAACTTTATACTAAGTTGATGAAAATCAAATTTAAATGATAGACTGATGCATAACATAAAATTACCTGTGGGCTAAAGTAATAGTGTACATTTGTCTTGCCTTAATTAATAAGACTAAGATGTGTCATTATAGTAAAGAAGGAATTCCCACAAATGTAGGTTGAAGGAAAACCCGCTCTCTTGCAGTTTCACACCATATTTTATTTCAATTCTGGAAAAGAAATAAATATTTTCCTATGGCGATGATATCCAGTTCAAATGTAGAAATTGCCATGTTATGATGCTAAGTACCACTAAAAGGATATTTTAGTCTTTTATGATATCCTTAAAAATGCACTTATAAGTGTTAAAAATTAAACCTAATAGTTTTTCTTGATTTTAAACACACCTTTCATTATAAAAGCATTTTAGTCTTTTATGATCCTTAAAAACTCACTAATAGTGTTAAAACGAAACCTAATGGTTTTTCTTGATTTTTAGTGCACCTTCATGATAAGGGTGTTTTAGTTATTTATGGCATCCCTAAAACAAACACTTATAAGTGTTAAAATAGTAAACTTAATGGTTTTTCATGATTTTTTTAACAGTCTTTAGTGGCATTATTACAGTCTAAAACAGTAACTTAAAACAGTCACACTGTTATACATATATACAGTGGCATTTATTCTGTAATATCTTATATATATATCTAAATAAAAAGGGTTTTGGACTTTTTAGCAACATTCAAAACGTACTGTCATAAAAAGTGCAGTCATTGTAATCAATGACGATTAACAATAAAAGTATAAAAATATTAAACGTCACCAGAATGTAAGACAGCAGGTTCGATCCAATCCAGTTCAAGGTCAAACCAAAACGAACCAAATCAAAATGATCAGCCAGAATCGGTGGTTGGATCAATCAAAACCATAAGTCAATGATTCTTACAAGGGTTGACACATGAGTTAACTCAGTCAGTAATGGGTCAACCGAATAAGGAACAGTAACGGATTAACCCGCACAAACAAAGTCTTTGTCTTCTGGTTGACTAATTGGGGTTACCGGTCGAGACCTCAAATCAAACCAAATGGGCTAGCAGATCGGGCTACTAGCCCTACCCATATGGGTTTTCAGATTGGGTTGGACCTTGATCTACTCGGATCGATTTTCCAACCGACCCGAACCACAAAACCCATACACTTGTACACTTTATAAACTCTTTTTTTTTTAAACCTTCAATGGTCTTAAATGACCATTAACCCCATCATTTGGAATCTAATTTTCAAGGAAAGGCACTTTAATCAAAATGCAAGCAGCTCCTCTTTACGCATGTTACAGACGTTATAGATTTTATTTTTGAACACTTCTATAAGGTTTGGAACTTTCTCAAACATTACACTGGACTTCTAGCAACACCCCCAGCATTCTGGCAAAAAAATCCTCTCCCGCCCACCTGCCGCCGGCCAAGGGCGGGATTTCAGCCAGGCCACCTCCCCATGTATTGGTAGGCGGGCCGACTGATCCCCAGCCCTTGGATCAGCGGCAGGAACCTCCTGCCGTGGGAGAGGATTTCAGTCCAGCATTCTGGGAGGAGAGGATGCGGATCCCTCAGATATGGCCGAAACAAACGGACTTGGATCGTCTCCAGTCCGTCCAGTCGTCCAGTCGTGGACTGGGCGGACTGGATTAAAAGGACACGCATACCAATACATGGGGGGGCGTGTCCTTTAAATCCAGTCCGTCCATCCACGACTGGACGGCTGGACGGACTGGAGACAATTTTTTTCCGAAACAAAGCGTTAGCTTGCAGTAATAGGCTGGCCTGGTGCTGCCACAGCGGGCTGGCCTATTGATCTACTGCTGATCGCGCACGGCTACGACAGGCTGGCCTACTGCTGCTGGTTGCTGCTACATGGGCGTCCACATCGTCTCCAATTGCCAATTGTGGCAATTGGAGACGACAATTAACTGTTGGATGCGTGCCACATGACCAACTTTTCATTCAACGGATAATAATTGTTGGGATTATAGGAGTTGTAGGAAACAATATAGGTAATCCGTTTCACATTTAGAGGGGAAATCCAAAACCTCCTCCTGCAAATCGTCTTCAACCTTTAGAAGGCCGAAGGAAAAGAAGAACAAAGAAGAAGCTTGGGAGGCGAACGGAGATCAGCGAAAATGCGAGAAATTTTACCAACCTTGGATTTTTTCCATGGAAGAGACATGGATGATGACTGTACATTTTGAAAGACAAGTTCAGACTAAGATCAAACGATCATCAAAGAATGCTTAAATCCGACTAACATTGGACTTCTTCCATGGAAGGTTTACATATTGATCAATCGATAATCGGAGAAGATGAGCTCAAAACCGACCAATGTGGGATTTCTTACATAGACGAGGCATGGCTTGGAAGACCAAATCAAAAATCGATTAACAGATCATCGAAGAAAGGTAAGTTGAATCCCCAAAAAATGGGTGGAAATCGTTTAATCTGGTTAGGGTTTTGGGAGGGGTTCTGCCATTCTAGGAATAAGGGATTACAGAATCCTGAAATTGGGAAATGGAAAGAGAAGACATACAGAGGATCCGAGGAGGACGAGGGGAAAAAAGTTGGAAGCTAACTCTCTCTCTCTCTCTCTCTCTCTCTCTCTCTCTCTCTCTCTCTCTCTCTCTCTCTCTTTCCTTAAACATTACCACCGGAGAAATCTTTGTAGGTTTTGTACTTTCTGTACTTGTTGTCCGTTGGCATCAACTATGGACAGATCACGAACAATCTCCACTCGCCGGAATAGCATTGACAATTTCAGGATCGACGGCAATCATGTTGAGTTCTGTGGTGGCCGTGATAATGGCGAACAACACAGCTCAACCGTAGTTTAGACGGAGAGTGAGCTAGGGTTTTGGATAAAGGTGAAACCGATTAACTGTATCGTTTCCTATAACAACTCTTGTAATCCCAGCATATATTATCCGTTGGATGAAAAGATGGCCATGTGGCACACATCCAACAGTCAATTGTCGTCTCCGTACCAAGTGGAGAAAATGTGGACGCGCTACGCGGGCTTATGCCTACAGGGTGGCTGTGCCTGCGCCCGCTGGCTTGTTGGCTTGTGGGTCGGCAGCCATGAGGGTGCACCCCTGCTGGCTGTTTGCTTGCTGCTACCTACGGGCTCGTGCAGCTGCCGTGGGCTGCCCTTGGAGTGGCTGCGCAAGTCTGCTGGCCGAGGCTGGCTATTGTTTCCTGCCAACCGAAACCCTTTATTTATCTTTTTTTTTTGTGACACTCATCTCCGCTGAACTTTTTTCGATGGACGGGTGGTGAGAACACCGCTTTGATACCAAATGTAAGAAATTCCATCATTCTATATGCATGTTGTTATACAGAAACAACATCGACATACTTATAGTATGGGGATTGATTCATGCCATCGCCGTCCAACATCTATGTGTGTGGAGCACCGTATACATAAGCACCGCCTATTCAACGCCGGGCACCGCCAAGTAGCGTCAAGAACCGGTGACAGGGCTTCTATGCAAACAATTGTTCCTCATACCTAAGCTTAATGGACAACTCATAATTGTGTAAGTCTTGCATAGGAGCCCATCCCCGGTATTTATATATCAGACCGTCTCCTCCCATCAAGGCTGAACGGCCAATCTAAGTGTCATGTGTCCCTAAGATATGACACTTATAACTCTCCTACGGAAGGTTACAAAATGAATGGTGAAGTGGCATGTAAGCCACCCACTCATAGTTTTGGCCTACCATTGGTGGCATTAACAATGTGGGTGCTCAGCCGCTAGAGTATTTTCGTGAGAAAAGTCGTTGAAAATAAATTCTATTTGCAAGCTTTTCTTTGGGATTTCTGGCTTAAGGTTGCTATGGGTTTGAGTGTTTTCTTAGTTTGGTTGGAATATTTTTGGGTGGGATTGGTTCTAATGTTGTCACAGTCCATTCTGGGAATCGGACATGTTATCCGGGTCGACCCACGAGACGACCCAAATCCACCCGGCCGAAACCGGGACTACCAACATAGTCTAGATCACAATACCCACAAGAATCAAAAGGAGGTATCTCTCATAGTCTACATCAGCAATATCCACAAGAATCAACAAAGAAGGTAGAGTAATAATAGCTGCAGTAGAATAATAAGTGATAGAGTGTTTTTTACTTATATCATATCATAAGTAGGGTTAAGAGTTATGATTACATCTCAGTGGTTCTACAAAATAGATATATATATATATATATATATATATATATATATATATATATATATATATATATAACCAAAACAAAAGGGTAAATCTGTATCCAGTGTTTAGATAGACTACAAGCTATCTACGAAATGAATCGAGAGGCATAAAGAATATGGGGAGGGCTGCGTCAAGCGTAGACATAATCGCTGTAGGTGCAGCCCTCGTCGTGCTCTTCGGAATAATCCTTGCCCATACAAAAGCGTCGCTCGTCAGTAAAGAACTCCATACTCAGCCACAAAGTAATCTGCATCAGAATCCGAAAACAAGTATCGATACGAGGGTGAGCTCCCATCCCAACTCAGTAAGAAATCTGGTATCACATGCAATGCATAAATGAATATGATACAATTCTAATGTTAGGTCATGGTATGGTTCTACAGGTGCAGTTAGTGCGTCTGCCGCAGTTTTCAACCCTACTTATGGTTCGACGGCTTTCACATTTCATGCACTGAGCTAAGGTAGAAGTAGGATGCCCAAGTCTCTTTTGTCAAATTGCTTCAATAAGCGGATCCCCCTCGGATTTTCAGTCCAAGGCATGCCACCTCCATTGGGCTAAAACCAGGGTGATGCAACCTCCTAATGTCTATCATGTGAAACAGCATGTAAAATGTAACAGGGTTGCACCCCAGCAGAGACCCCTGGTCCCCATCCCCTTCAGCTACCATGCCCCCTCTAAGGTGCTAGCAATAAGTCTGGGCTTGTCTACCCATGCATCACCTTCCCCTAGTACCCGTACGTTACACAAGCCCAGGACCCGTGTACCAATGCATTACCTTCCTCGATACTCATACGTCACACAAGTCATACACACCACCGACCACAACACCATCTAATCAAACATAGTTGTTATAATGCAAATGCATGCTAAAGTATCACAATAATTGGATGACATGTTATATAGCACACAATAGAGACATACAAGATTTGTCCTAATTCTACAGACCCGACCCTTCCCCTGTAGGCACTACAAGTCCTGCAGAACCTGAAAGCCGACGAAAGGCTTCATCAACTACCCACGTCGGTTTACCTATTAAATTACATAAGTTTCATCAGGTTAGTTGAGTAACTTTTAAATCGACATAGACATGCTTTAAATGTCATTATGCGGGTCCCAAGGTAAGGCAGGATCCCAACAGTTGGTCCTGAAGGATCTAACTAGGCATACTGGTCAACAGTGGCCAAGGCAGCGGATGGTACTGGGGGATGGTGCCTCCGGAATCAGCCGCCGGCTGAACCTTAATGGTTTTCAACATATGGAGAGCCGGCGGATCAAGGCGGATGGTCGTACCTCCGGCTCTACTTCCAACTTGATTCTATTATCTCATAAAAGCTTCTATGAGTGAGGCGGAGGCACTGGCGGATGGTGGTGCCTCTTGTTTTGCCTCTGGCTCACAGATAGCCCCTATGGCTGACCCATAAGGGTGGCGGCCCCAAGGCATAGCCAAGGGCTACCACTCAGAGGATCTGCCACTGGCATTGAGCCACCGGCTTAAGTTAATATGATAGGGAAAACTAACAGAGAGCGAGGTGGAGGCACTGCGGTGGATGGTGCCACTAGCTTTGCCTCTGGCTCAGCTCAACCAAGAATATAGCTAAGTGTGGGTCTGGTGGAGGATGGGGCCTTGCTGGCCCCTCTGTCAGCCAGACCATACATGGTCAAGGTGCCAAACCCAGAGGCAGAGGCAATGCCTTAGCCTCCGGAATGGGTCTGCCGGTTGAGTACAGAAAACCAAACTCCAGCGGGGACGATGGTCTCTTCTTAGGGAGTTTTGACTCGCCAACAATATTAGACATATCATAGGTGGTGGGAAGCACATTCCCTTCCTTGGTATACATATTGGAGTCATCAAGACTCTATTTACACCACCAATGGAGGTGGAGGTCCATACCCTAAACCTAGGTATAACCTTGGCCTCCATTAATGACTATCATTAATGGTGGTCAAGTTCCACCATCAAGGATGGTTGTCAAGACCGAAACACGTAAGAGGTGGATTAGGGAAATACCTACTTGGAGTGTTGGAGGAACGCTTGTTGAGCTCCAAGCCTTCCCTCAAGCTCCCCAAGCTCTCACTCCCACTCTCCTTAGTTTCAACAAGCATTTATGGTGATAAAGGGGTCCATATTTATAGACCCAAGGAAAGAGAAGGAATCCATCACGAGATCAAGCCGGCAGCAGAGAGCTGGTTGACTCGTCCGCTGGCAGTGCCACCTGTTGGGCCGAAACCCAGCCTTAGACTCGGATTGAGGGGTCCCATCTGATGGGATCGTATGCAGGGGCCACATAAGGTCCCTTAACTCCTTGTACTGCCTCATGGGAAATCCTAAGCTATATCCCAGCACACCCATTAGGCCTCAATGTAGGTTGTGTTGGTGCAGGGAGTCCCAACACAATAGAAATCCAAGTTAATGGGGGATTTCGGGTGCGGGTCTTACAAGTGCTTTACCAAGTGAGTTAATCTCTATTTGGTCGCTTTCTTCAGTGAAGAAGATCACTAGATTTGTATTTCAAATAATGAAATGCTCTTGGTTGAGTTGTCGGGTTATTGGAGATGATTAAAAGACCTTGATCTAGAATGGGTTTGAGCTTTCTTGCATTCTGTTTGGGACCGTTCTTGATTTATTCTGTCCTGAACTAAAGGGTACATTTAAGGTGATTAAGGTTTCAATATGATCTTTTGGCCAGTCAATGATTCAGAGGTTTTATTGGCCTAGAACTGTTCCAATTGAATATGTTATTTCAATACCGGAAACTCAGATGTCTTCCAATTTTCAGTTTCTGAAATGGCGTGTACGAAGCTGGGATCCCAAATTGATGCATTCCAATGATCTCGAACAATGGGCAAAGGAGCAGATCCGGTTGTTTACTTACTTTTGTACTAGCGTGAGCGTACTTGTGTGTTAAAGGGGTACTTTATTTGGGCTGCTAAGTAGAAGTAGAAGCTATAGGCGAAGGCTTTCACGCCTTGCTATTAAGTAAGGTGGAAGCTAGCTACTTGCTTGTTAAAGGTGCTTGCCCGTGGCTATTCGTAGATCTGGAGTTCTGCCCTATAGCCGATTGTGCTACTTTCAATCCTTAGTTTCAACTCTTCAGTGAGTCTTGTTATCTCCCAATCGTAACTGTACCTTGTGGACTCTAACAAGCTCTCTTCGCTTCTCCCCTAGCATTAACAAGCCAGCTACGCACCTTGCTCTTATAATCCCTTGTCCCCCATCCGATATAATAGAAATTTTATATCACTCTGATCACTTCGATCATTGGAAAAGGTGATGCCCCTAATCTCAAAAATGAATATAAATTTTTTTTATCTTTCCTTTTTTTAGTATTTTGTATATAAGAGAGATATGTGCCTCATCAATCGGGAACACTTCCCACCGCCTGAATTAGGACCTGAAAGAATCCGGTGTACCGATTCTAAAGATGCGGAGACGCCTTGCTTGTTCTGGCGCGCGCCTGACTCTCCATTGGGCTCATCCCTTGCTTGCTGTTCTGGAGCGCTAGCGCGCTATGGAGTTGCTTGGTGGATGCGCTAACGCGCCCTTCCTCTTATTCTATGATGATACTTCTCATTTTTTTTGTAATCAACTCAAGTTCGCTATCCTTTATAATACGATATTTCTTCTTGCTTTTGCATTCGTACAAGCCTAGTATGTTCCCTTACCTTGACTTCGATAATGTTCTCTCTTATTTTAGTAGAGTATTTGTTGTGTATATATGTTCTTTTGAAAAGGGTAAGGGGAGCTCTAAAGACGGATTTTGATCTCTGATAATTCATTCTCTCTCACATCTACTGATGAATTTGTGTCCACTATAGTTCCAATTTTCTATTTAGGATCAAAATAGTTGTCTTGAATATTTTAAGGCAATATTGGATGCAATGCAAGGACCTTGTTGAAGGCATGCAGCTTGATGGTGATGGGGCCACTTGCAATGTAAGAAACATATTTATTGATGTAATTGGATTTCCTTACTGGACTTGAGCAAGATAGGCATTCTTACTCAATGTTGCAGTATTAGATCAGTTGATCATCATATTGATCCCAACTGTTCTACAGATGGACAATTCTTAGAAGTGCACTTATAATTTATTAGGCATTGATAATTAATAATAGAATTAGATCGAGTTAGATAGAGTAAGTCCAGTGCAGTTATATTAGGCTTTGATCGAGTTAGATCGAGTTAGATGGCTCAAATGAATGTGGTTTGTCAAATGGTTAGCTTTATCAATTTTGTTTTCTCATCTCTGTTCCCCATATCTCCCCTCCCTTACCAAAAAAGGGTAATGAATGATGTCAACCCCTACTATATAACAATATGTAGGATCTTCTTTGACTGTCCAAAGAAATTTAGATTTCCACACAAACACTGGAGCATAAGGCCATCTGCGAAGTTGCATAACATTCCGGAGACCAGTATCAGGGATTGGTATGGGACATGGCTGCGAAGAAGAGTGGAAGCCTTGCCATTGATTTCTAGTCATTACTGTTTGATGTGGTTTCTAATTTACAATCATTAATAGTACATGTGAGAGTTGCAGTCCTAGCCCAAGTGGGATGGGGAGTTTCTCAGTGTATGTTTTTCACTAAATTGGGGAAGGGATTTTGTCTAAAGCGACATGCTTGAGTGTAATGTGGATTAACTATGAGAGAGTTGGATTTCTCTCTACGCCTAGGAGTACTTGCTTTCTTGTTCTAGATAGACAAACGTACATTTATAAAACTCTATACCAGCTTTAGATGCCACGAAAACTTAGTGCCCAAGTTAGAATAAGTCATCACAGTTTAGCATCCTTCTGTTTCCTACGAATCATCCATGCCATTAATCTCCCAAACCTATAAAACTTGGTTCTGGAGCTGTTTAAAACCAATATCTGCAAACCTATAAAACTTGGTTCTGGAGCTGTTTAAAACCAATATTTGCCTTCTTAGCCAAAAATCATTCTTTTCCTCCTGTTGTTTTATCTATCATGAATCAAGTAATTCACAGTTATACAATAAGAATTTACTAAGGAGTCAAAAAAAAAATGAATCTTGATGGATTTGAATCACCCATGAGATGGGGAATCCCTTTGAGCTAAAGAGTCGTATACACATAACATAAAACGGTTACACTATCAGCACCTTTATATTTCAGACCATCAGAATTTGGAAAAATATATATATATTTTATGACTTGCAGAATTATACAGGTATACAAATATACAATTAACTAACATTCTAACCATCCAACTTTAGCAGAGGATCTGGGACCAAATCAAAACCCATGGTTATCACAGCATGACAATTTGGCATTTGAACTGATGCCTTAAGAATTTGTAAAATGAGACATAAGAAAATTCAATGAGTCTTGATGGATTTGAACCACCACCTCTTGGGGAATCCCCAAGTGCTCTACCTATTTGAGCTAAAGACTCGTATATAAGAAAGCTGGAAACAGCCTCTCCACATTGTGAAGGTAAGACTGCGTACATTCTGCCTTCCCCAGACCCTGCAGTAACAGGAGCCTCGTGCACTGAGACACCATTTTACTCATATATATAAGAAAGCAAATAAGAGCAATTCTGATTACATATCTAACTTAACAAATAGCATAACTGATCAGCAAATGAATGAAAAAAATATATGATAAAATTTGAGAAATAACTACCGAGTTGTATCAGTTTTTTCTGCAACAATTGTTCCATCACATTTCTGCTCCACTACATATGAAAGGAAGAAGGGTATGTAGGTAGAAAAACCACAAGACAATGATTGTAACAAAAAAAATCACCTTCAACTAACAGAGTGATGATGAGGATGATTCCATCATGGATTAGTTAAGTAGAACCTTAACACCCACGAGGGGATTTATCAATCGCACCAACAAAAAAAAAAATGCTGCGTGTTGAAGCAGAACTGTCTTTGAGTTGTTGCTCATCCTTGGTTTCATCTGTTCGACTAAGTAAAGACCAGACACATGAAGATTTGGGTAATTTATTATATAATTCCATCAAATAAAATTTTTCTACCACTTTATCTAAACTCATGTCTTGTTTTCCGTTTCAAAAGTACTATAAACTTGTAACATACAATGCTCATAGTTTTTAGTTTTTACCGGTAATCAGCATTGTCTCTTGGATTCATTGAGCAACTCATGATTTGTGGATAACAGTAAGATACCTAATACAACGTTTCAAAGCAACAAATAATCCAAGTGTTTCACAAAGCAATCCAACATGTCTTATTTTGAAGCAAACCAAAATTTCAAAATAGCAATAATCCCTTATAACAAGTATACTTTACCGAAATTGCTACTTAGCACATGAAAGCAACAGCTTCTGAAAACAACAAATAAACCAAGGTCAAAATCGATCAAGTTGAGGCTATCATAATTGAGTGCAATATTGAAGCAAACCCAAGTTTTTTTCACAGCCAGGATAGTATTTCTGCTCATTTTTGGATTTTTTTTCTTTGGGTTTTGCACAAAGGGGTGATAGCTGAACCTCACACCCATGAGGGGATTTATCAATTGCACCAACAAAAAAAATTGCTGTCTTTGAGTTGCTCAACCTTGATTTGATCTGTTTGACTAAGTAAAGACTAGACACATGAATGACTCTCTCTCTGGTTGAGATTTCAACAAGGAGATTAGATTTCTTCTCACTCTCTGTTGCCCTCAAAAGATTACTTCTCTTGCTTTTTTCTAAGATGTAATATATGCACCAGAAATATATATGAGAATAAATTAATCCCATGGATCTGATTGCCTGAAGGTATTATACCCATGTTGCAACCATAGTTTGTAAGTTTAAAGTAAGTTTTGCAACTTGAACTTTGGATATGGAGGATGAAGAAGAAGAAGAAGAAGAAGAAGAAGAAGAAGAAGAAGCGAATGTCGTGAGAATGAGCTGGTTATACTGCCTTTGGCAAAACCTCTTGATAATCAGTGGAAGGTTTTTGTATGTCCATTTGGAAGGTTTTTTTTTTTTTAAATTTAGGCTCCAGTTCTTGCCAAATCCCTTGGATCTGATTGCTTGAAGGAATTAAAGGATGCTTTGAGTTGATCATGGTGGCTTGCATTTTATAGAAGTGATATTTCTGCAGCAACTTCTTTGCCTGATTCTGTACTTTCCAAGACCAATAATGAAGAGTTTTCTTCTTATCCAGATCTACTGGAGAATGTCTTTGCTTTTCTGCATACCCTGCTGAAACTATCGCAGGAGGTGGGAATGCTGGCTGCTCAGGTCAATGGGAATAGATTCGACTTGGATGCTTCTCCTGCGGATTCTTTGACTGGGATTGATAGGGGGCAAGTTGCGGATCAGCAACCGTGGAGCCAAAAGCTGTTTGGATCATCTGTTGCAGTCCCAAAGGAGGAGCTGGACCTCTTTTTTGTACTCCAGTGAGAGATGGAGCTGAAGCTTTTGGTAGATTCACGGCCGAGGCGGTGGAAGAGGATGCGAAGCAGCTAAGATCAGCGCTTGTTGGGTTCTTCATTGGTAGAAAGTCAGGATTCTCTTTTGTGAAAGCTTCTCTTAAGAAGCAATGGCATCTTAGAGATACTGTAGAAACCTTTCTTTTAATTGATGGAAGTTTCGTTTCAAGTTCTCAGATGAGGCTGACCATGCAAATTTTAAACATATTTTTTTAGATAAATTACTCATACCACCCGAGGTATTGGTTTATTGCAGAGACACCCTAAAGTTGATAACAATTACACATACTATCCCTTTGACTTATTTGGACCGTTATACCCTTATTGCATTTACCAACAAAAAGGAGGAAAAATCATTTTTTACCTTTTGAAAAAAGAGAAAGATATAATTACACAATTAACCCTAAAACTCTTAAATAAAAATCAATCCCACACTCTTCTTCTCCATTAGACTGCTTCGTTATTTTGACTGCATCATATGGTTTTACACTCTCTTCTCCGGCAACGGCGAGATTTCAGACCGATCGCCTTCATCATGTTTAACGTGAAGTAGCCTTAGGAATTTGTCCTCTTTCAAGGTCCAGCCTTCATTATGTTCTATCCTAATGACCCAAAAGAAGACAAAATCCTGCATATCTATTGTCTCTACTGCTTCCTTTTTTCTTCCCCTGAAGATAATACTACCACTTTGTAATAAACTTGACTTCCACTCCTCAGGCAGAGCAGAAAATTAAAAAGAGGAGCTCCCAAAATATGTTTTAGATGAGACACCTCATCTGCAACCCGACTCAAGTAAGCCTGTTCCCACAACCCAGATGAGAATCCCAGCGAAAATGGCTAGAAAAAAAAGCTCCGGTTGTAACCACCCCTGCTACCGCCCCCGGCCGTTGCTTACAGAGCTGGTTGTCGCAGGAAGAGGACTTACTGGTCTTTTCTGGTTTCGAAGAGTTTGAAACTGAACCAGAAGGAGCTGGGGTCGGAGGTGGGAGATCGGAAGAATTAACCATTGGGGAAAAAGAAATAGGAGTTGGTTGAGGGGAGATCGAACCAGAAGGAGAAGACAGCGAAGAACCACTAAATGAAGAATTGAAACTCCACCATTCCAAACTGTGTACCTCTGTACTCCCCTGAGTCGAAGCAGAGAAGCCCATGAACATAAAATCTTGGACGGACAGATCCAAGTTGAGATGGAACGACAAAAGTGGATCAGCCGGCCGGAGATTCGAGTTAGAGACAGAGACGTTAAACAAACCAGTCGAGCCATCGTAATCAAGCCAAGCATTCACCAGATATCCGCTCTTAAGATCGACCTCCAACTGCATCCAAATCACCAACCTGAGCAGAAACCATGCTGTTTAGATCCAAACCCACATGGTTGCTATTAATGTCCTTGAACTCCACATCCATCAATGTATCGAATTCAACTGCAACGTAACCAGACAAAGAACCCTTACCATTTCCCAAGCCCAGAAACCCCACCGGCCTCTCTGACAAAGTCATCGTCGGGAGAGGGTGAATGCCAGTTCCCCACCGATCGAAGATGGTTGAGATTGTTAAGTGATATGGAAAGAAAAAAAAAAAGGTCAAAAAAGACGGAGAAGAGAGGAGAACCACTCACCGATTTGGAGATTTGGGGATTTAGGGCTTTACAATAACAAAAGAAAGAGAAAAGAAAAGGGTAAAGGTAAAATCCTAATTTCGTCATTTTTCAATACCCATAAGGGTATTTTGGACATATAAAAAGTTAAATCATGCAGACATCAGAATTGTTGGGTCTTTGTATAACAAGGTTTGAGATTTAGGGGTACTATGTGTAATTGTTATCAACTTTAGGGTGTATCTGCAATAAACCAATACCTCATGGGTAGTATGAATAACTCAACCTATTTTTTTCAAAGTTTGGGGAGGAATTTGAAGTTGAACTGTAATGGTGTTTGCGCTATTCCTTTGTGGGTGTCCTTGCCTGGTCTCCCTCTCCATCTTTGGAGTAGGAAAGCTCTGGGCAATTTAGGATCAGTCTTAGGAAGGCCCCTCTCCACTATGTGTAATTGTTATCAACTTTAGGGTGTATCTGCAATAAACCAATACCTCATGGGTAGTATGAATAACTCAACCTATTTTTTTTCAAAGTTTGGGGAGGAATTTGAAGTTGAACTGTAATGGTGTTTGCGCTATTCCTTTGTGGGTGTCCTTGCCTGGTCTCCCTCTCCATCTTTGGAGTAGGAAAGCTCTGGGCAATTTAGGATCAGTCTTAGGAAGGCACCTCTCTGCTGATAAAATTACAGTCTCCAAAGAAAAACTTGTTTACACGAGAATCTGCATTGAATTTTCGGGGGAGAGTTGCTTGGATCAGATTAGAATTGAAGACGATCATCGTAATGTCTAAGAACAAGCTGCGCACTATGACTGGAAGCTGGACCAGTGTTCCCACTGTAATAATTTTTGTCATAAAACGGTGACAAAAATGGTGGATTGTATGGTCAATTCTTCCAATCCCACAGGCCATGCCACGGTGACCAAACAATAGAAAAAATTTTCAAGATATAAAACGCCGTCAAGGCAGTATCGTTGAACAAGGGGAGCCTCCTGATGTTGCTGTAAAATCTGATTTGCTGGGCAAGGGGATGAATCATTCTCTAACTTCAGATGGGATTTTTTATCAGCCGTGTGCAGTGGTGAAACCTCTAAGTGTCGAGAATAGTGGAGAGGAGACGGTTGCTGGCCCATGCTCCAAGGGTATTCCTATTTCAGGGATTAGAAATATGGTATCAATCTACCCTTGTTTGATTCCTGTTGAAGCATATACTCGGGGGGTGCGTGCAGGGCGGACGATTTCAAAGCGGACTTTCCATTCATTAGATAGAGAAGATAGCCAAGATACGTGATCTGCTGCCGAACTTATTCCAATTCCAACAGCTCGGACTCGGATCATGGGGATCGCCGGAATACTTCGTATCAACAGATACTCGGCATATCAATATCGATTCAATCCGAGATCTCTTATTGAATTTCTCATTCAATGAGCATGTGAATGAGCATTCTCAATATTATGCCTTGAAGAAGACTCGAACCTCCACGATCTTTAGCATGAGATTTTGAGTCTCGTATGTCTACCATTTCACCACCAAGGCATCTTGAAAGTGAATCATATTTCATGAATATGATATCTATCTAGTGTGATGTATGGAATATATGACAAAGGTGGAGTTTTAGAGTATTTCTATCGATCGGTTGGGGCAGGGAAGTATTGCATGGTGTTGGATGGTGGAAATACTGATGGCAGATCTGCTACTTGCGAGTGTACACAATATTCTTTGCCCAAGAAGCCTCGAGCCCATAAAACCCAGGTTGGTGTTTCGCTTACCAATGCCTTTGGTGTGCTGTCTGATGAATACCAACACTTGGAAAAGATTGAGGATGGGAAAACTTTTTAGATAGTGGAAAGTCTACTCTATATATGAATCACCATGCTGATGGGAAATCTCAGTCAAGAGCTAAGAAGGGGTATCAACAGGTGGGAGATAATAGGGGTATGGGAATCTTGCAGCTGGTCGGGTGATTGATGGACCTGCTGTGGAGTCTGGCCAAGCTGGTCCGTCTCTATTTGGCAAATCAGGCGCCAGGTCTGGGATGAAAGGGGTATGGTAATCTTGCAGCTGGTCGGGTGATTGATGGACCTTCTGTAGTCTGGTCAAGCTGGTCCGTCTCTCTATTTGGCAAATAATCAGGTGCCAGGTCTGGGTGAGGTGTCACGGGGATTGAAGGATGTATGCGGAGATGGAGTTTGCTGTGAAAAGCCAAATGCAGAAGAGGGTTTGCAGGCATGCCAGCCTGTGAGGTCTGATGATCAGAGTCCTTTTGCCACTGACCTCTCCAAAGAGACCTCAAGCCTTAGGTGTAAAGAGAACTGGGTGAAGTCTGTCCCTTGCTATGAAAATGCAAAACTTCTCATGGAAAGTCAATTTGAAAGAGATAGAGAAGAGAAGAGATTTCACCCCAATGGCAAGCCATCCGGTGAACCTTCTGTCCTAAGGAGGAGCTCACAGATCAGAGTGCATCTGAGTGCTTCCGATCTCTGAACGGATCTCTGTGTGGTCCCTAATCCAATCTATGGGACCCTTCGAGCAGTTGTCTTCTGTGTTGTCTGTGTAGGGTCAATTCTATTCTTTGTGGCCCTCCCCTTCTTGGGGTGTTTTGAGTTTTGCAGTTTGAGTTTTTTTAGAAGCCATCCCCCTCTTTTTGGGAGGTTCCCTATGCGACTTCTCCTTTCAGGAGGATTCCATGTATCCCTTTGTTCTCTTTTCTTTTTTCTAATAAAGCGATCTAAAAAAAAGAGACTAGACACATGAAGATTTGGGTAATTTATTATATAATTCCATCTAAAAAAAATTTCTACCACTGTATCTATCAACTCATGTCTCATTTTCCATTTCAAAAGTACTATAAACTTGTAACATACAATGCTCATAGTTGTTACTTGTAATCAGCATTGTCTCTTGGATTCATTGAGCAACTCACGATTTGTGGATAACAGTAAGATATGTAATACTACATTTCAAAGCAACAAAAAATCCAAGTGTTTCACAAAGCAATCCAACATGTCTTATTTTGGAGCAATCCAAAATTTCATAAAGGCAATAATCCCTTATAACAAGTATACTTTACCGAAATTGTTACTTAAGCACATGAAAGCAACAGCTTCTGAAAAGAACAAATAAACCAAGGTCAAAATCAATCAAGTTGAGGCTATCATAATTGAGTGCAATATTGAAGCAAACACCAGTCTTTTCCACAGCTAGGATAGTATTTCTGCTAATTTTTGGGTTCTAGATTTTTTTTTTTTTGTTTGGGTTTTGCACAAGGGGGTGATAGCTGAACCTTAACACCCAGAGGGGATTTATCAATTGCACCAACAAAAAAAAAGGCCGCTTGTTGAAGCAGAACTGTCTTTGAGTTGTTGCTCATCCTTGATTTCATCTGTTCGACTAAGTAAAGACCAGACACATGAAGATTTGGGTAATAAACTATATAATTCCATGATTTTCATTTAATAAAAAATTTCTAACACTGTATCTATCAACTCATGTCTTGTTTTCCATTTCAAAAGTACTCTAAACTTGTAAAATACAATTCTCATAGTTGTTACTTAATCAGCATTGTCTCATGGATTAATTGAGCAACTCACGATTTCTGGATAACAGTAAGAAATGTAATACAAGGTTCCAAAGCAACAGATATGCAAGTGTTTCACAAATCAATCCAACATGTCTTATTTTGAAGCAATCCAAGATTTCATAAAAGGCAATAATCCCTTATAAAAAGTATATTTTACCAAAACTGTTATTTAAGCACATGAAAGCAACATTGTGATTATTAGCTTCTGAAAAGAACAAATATACAAGTGTCAAAATTGATCCAGTTGAGGCTATCATATTTGAGTGCAATATTGAAGCAAACCCAAGTCTTTCTTACAGCTAGGATAGAATTTCTGCTAATTTTTTAGATTCTTTTTTTTTTTTTCTTTGGGTGTTGCACAAGGGGGTGATAGCTGAACCTTAACACCCACAGTGGGATTTATCAATTGCACCAACAAAAGAAAATGCTGTCTTTGGGTTGCTTATCCTTGATTTGATCTGTTTGACTAAGTAAAGACTAGACACATGAAGATTTGGGTAATTTATTATATAATTCCATCTAATAAAAATTTCCTACCACTGCATTTATTAACTCATGTCTTGTTTTCCATTGCAAAAGTACTATAAACTTGTAACATACGATGCTCATAGTTGTTACTTAATCAGCATTGTCTCCTGGATTCATTGAGCAAATCACGATTTGTGGATAACAGTAAGATATGTAATACAACATTTCAAAGCAACAAAATATCCAAGTATTTCACAAAGCAACCCAACAAGTCTTATTTTGAAGCAATCCAAAATTTCATAAAGGCAATAATCCCTTATAACAAAGTATACTTTACCAAAACTGTCATTTAAGCACATGAAAGCAACTCTCGTCTTCTTCTTTCAAGGAGTTCCCATTTCCGGAAATCAGAGTTCATCTTGAGGATACGCAGTAGTGACGTCTCTTGCAGGGCCTTTGAGAGGGAATGGTCATTTGTTAGTCTTAATCCAGCGACTGGCCTTGCTCCGAGCGATATCCGAAGCATGGTTTGCTTAGCCAATTAAGCGAGATCTTACAATGTAATTATTAGCTTCTGAAAAGAACAAATAAACCAAGTGTCAAAATCAATCAAGTTGAGGCTATCATATTTCAGTGCAATATTGAAGCACACCCAAGTTTTTCTTACAGCTACGACAGTATTTCGGATAATTTTTGGATTCTGTGTTTTTTTTTTTTTTTCTTCTTTGGGTTTTGCACAAGGGGGTGATAGCTGAACCTTAAAACCCACACGGGGATTTATCAATTGCACCAAAAAAAAAAATGCTGCTTGTTGAAGCAGAACTGTCTTGGAGTTGCTCATCCTTAATTTGATATGTTCGACTAAATAAAGACCAGACACATGAAGGCTTGGGTAATTTATTAAATAATTCCATCTAGTAAAAACTTTCTACCACTGTATCTATCAACTCATGTCTTGTTTTCCATTACAAAAGTACTCTAAACTTATAATATACGATGCTCATACTTGTTACTTATTCAGCATTGTCTCCTACATTCTTTGTGCTACTCCCCAGTCTTTCTCTTGAGGTCTTCTATTTGTACATACATAACAAGCAGATTAGTTACATACCCCCATATCAAAGTCATCAATAAAGGTAACAAAATACCTCTTGTCATCAAGGTGCTTCGGTGGAAGCAGAACATACACCTTTTTCATACTTAACAGTGCTCTTCTCCTTCCAGAGCTCCAACAGAGCAATCACCTGTTTTGTGAATGAGCACGACATCACAAAGCTCAGGTCTCCAGTGGTACATCCAAGGTCCATCAAATGCCCCTCAGTCAAGACGATGATGCTCGAGTTCATGTCAGGGAAGACCATGCTGTCCGTCTGGGGCTTGACTGTGATCCTCTTCACACCAGGGAATGTTTCCAGACTATGCATTTCGATCTCATTATCAAAGTGACCAATGTTGCAGACAATGGCATTCTTCTTCATCTTTCTCATGTCATCAGCCGCGATGATGTTCTTGTTACCAGTGGTGGTAACAAAAAAGTCAGCTTCTGAGACCACATCTTCAAGGGTCTGAACAAGGATACCTTCCATCAAAGCCTGGAGGGCACAGATGGGATCAATCTCAGTCACAACGACTCGAGAACCAGCCTGCTTGAGGGCAGCAGCACAACCCTTGCCGACATCTCCATACCCACAAACGACTGAAACCTTTCCGGCAATCATAACACCAGTAGCCCTCATCAAGCCATCAGGAACGGAGGGGCAGCACCCATAAAGGCTGTCGAACTATTAAGCAGGAAGACATAAGGCAATGTTAGGTTTCTCAGAGTAGGGGATCCAATCTTCTCAAAAATCAAGTTCCTCAGTCTCATAGCTAGATCATGGAGATCTTTGGAGGTCTGAATTCAACTATCTCTATTTTTGCAATTTAGCCAAAGAATGAATGAATTTGTTTTCAACAATCTACACAATTCAGAAACGACAAGTTGAAAATCACCTCAATAGGAAGACCAGCAATCACACATTACAAAATGAACGTAAAGGAGAGGAAACGAGGTTAATAAAAACAAAACAACTGTGAAACTCCAACCAAAGCAAAACCTACATATCTGGATGTGGAAACAATATCCAACTTTCAAAAACAACACCTGAAAGATAACGAGATTCTCAAAAGAATAGCTTAATTTGGAAGTAGACAACATTTGTGAACTTTAGATCTCAATCATGTCACAAGATAAATAGAGTTCTCGAGAACCATCAAACAAGTATTATACGATTTTGACATCATCAACTTTTTATCCAGATTGTACGTTTCTTCCAATTCCTGAAGAAATTTAAATGAATTAACTAACCGCGAAAGGAACACAGAAGCACTTCAAACCAAATCATCCATATAAACAATGAGACAAGAAGTTCCTAACATGGAAATCAAGAGAGAATCATTTTGGTGAGAAGGGACAGAAATAAACACAAAAAATAAAAAATGAACCAGGGTGAGATTCACTAAGCTATCGTACTTCAGAAGCCCATCCTGATCCAAGACAATCATTATTACATTACATAGACCAGCATCGCACTATCAAAGTTTTTAGGCGAAAACAGACAGAGCATCGTAAAACCTAGATCTGAGGCAAGCCACTATAGAACTGGATCGCAAAAATTAATAAATAAATCAGCAGCGAAATTTAAAAAAAATAAATAAATAAATACCTTGCTCTTGGGAAAAGAGTTGACATTGATGGCAGGGAAGAGCAATGTTCCATCAGCCTCCATCCGGTAGAGCCTCTTCACACCAGTGGCAGTCCCCTCAGAAACACCAACCAAACTCTCCTTCATCTTGTGGTACTTCATGGGATCCTTCGTCAACCCATCCTTAATAATCCGAAGCACAATCTGGAACTCAGCGTTATCGGTCGAAGCCGGATCAGGCACCTTTCCAGACTTGGCAAACTCTTCCTCAGCCTTCACACCCTCATGAATCAACAAAGTCGCATCACCACCATCCTCCACAATCAGATCCGGACCACCACCAGGACCCCAATCAAGAGCCCTCTCAGTGCACCACCAGTACTCCTCAAGGGTTTCACCCTTCCACGCAAAAACAGCAGCGCTGCCACGAGCGATGGCAGCAGCAGCGTGGTCTTGCGTGGAGAAGATGTTGGAGGAGCACCAAAGGACCTCAGCGCCCAAAGCAGTTAGAGTTTCGATGAGAACGGCGGTTTGATTGGTCATAGGAAGAGAGCCAGTGATACGAGTTCCTTTGAAGGGTTGAGAAGGGCCGAATTCAGATCTGCAAGACATCAACCCAGGCATCATAGTCTCGGCGAGATCGATCTCCATACGACCGATATCGGCTTGAGACATGTCTTTCACTTTGTACTCGCGACCTGATGAGGTCTTCTCGACAAGCAAAGCCATGGCTGCAGAGACGGATTCGGTCTGAAGCTCGACCAGAAATGATATGGAAGAAACGAGAGAAGAGAATCTAGATGTAAGTGAAAGTCGTGAGGTTAGTGAAAGCTATTTATTGGGCCAAATTGGCGGGTATGGCTAACGTGAGGATTCGGATTTGACTTGTGAATTTTATATTTCATTATATTACCCCTGACTTGTTAAGAATTAACGTTAGAACCACTTGACGTACCCCGTAAATTTGCGAAAAATATCTGGGAATTTAGTTGTTTTGTTACCGGTGGCAATTGTTGATGGGAGCTTTGTATCGCAGGCTCAGTCAACTCAAATCTGACGTTGGCAAGGAAAGACAGAATTTGGGCGGTGCTGCGTTCTACTGTGGATAGTGCTGACATGGATCGGCATCGTCTCCTCCCAGCGGCAACTTTACCTCAGATCGCAACACGTGGATAAAGGAAATCCAACGACCACGATAAAATTGGATTTGGGGTAAGGTGTTACACAAGCATTACACCGGAACAGCACCTCCTTTTTGAAATCAAACGAAGCCCGCGAAATAAACCTAAACCGAAGAGAGACTTCCGCAAGCGGCGAAGTTGCAGAGCTTCCTTGAGTAGCAGGAGAAATCGAACGAAGCCCCCTAAATCGAAGAGAGAGT
This sequence comes from Protea cynaroides, assembly GCA_028583415.1. Lineage (NCBI taxonomy): Eukaryota > Viridiplantae > Streptophyta > Magnoliopsida > Proteales > Proteaceae > Protea > Protea cynaroides. Next base: position 26,854,998 of record CM053275.1, on the reverse strand, counting down.
AGCAGGAGAAATCGAGTAGCAGGAGGAAACAAAGCTGGAGAAATCGAAACTCTGCAACTTCGTCATCTTCATTTCTCCTTTCTCTTCCCTGCAACTTCTTCATCTTCATCTTCATCTCCCCTTTCTCTCTGCTGAAGGTTGCCGCCCCTTTGCTACTCGATCCTCTAAGCTCTGCACAACCAAACAAAAGAGCCTAGATCCTCGACAGAAGAGTCCTCGGCTCCTCTACTTGAAGTTCAGAAGTTGGATTGTTGCCGCAAATCTGTTCTTCTTCTTCTCTTAGGTATTCTTCGTGTATGAGAAAAATAATTAATGTATTTTATTTCCTAAAGAATAAACCCACCTGAGGTCATTCAGCCGAGCAGCTAGCGTTGCAGTCGATTCCGACTCAGGTGCACTTGCTTCTCCTCCTCGTTCTTTTCAATTGAATAGACGCCAGGGCTTCTTAGAGCTAGATTAGCGAATTAAGCATCACATTCCAAGAACGAAAGACAAAATATTTTGAGCAACTGTGTGAGAGTGGCTTATTGATTGATATGGAAGAGAGAATTCCAAACCCTTCTGTTAAAATTTTATGGGCTTCTTCATCTTGGATGCTATCGTCCATTAGTTACTAAAAAGTTGATATAAAGCATCTCTGTCTCAGCTGTTTTGAATTCGTACAAGTTTTTTTGAATGTAAACAGATTTTCATTAGATATGAAGTATACAGATTTCTCCAGCTTTGTTTCCTCCTGCTACTCGATTTCTTCTGCTACTCTCTCTTCGATTTAGGGGGCTTCGTTCGATTTCTCCTGCTACTCAAGGAAGCTCTGCAACTTCGCCGCTCGCAGAAGTCTCTCTTCGGTTTAGGTTTATTTCGCGGGCTTCGTTTGATTTCAAAAAGGAGGTGCTGTTCCGGTGTAATGCTTGTGTAACACCTTACCCCAGATCCGATTTTATCGTGGCCGTTGGATTTCCTTTATCCACGTGTCGCGATCTGGGGTAAGGTTGCCGCTGTCCTCCCAGAATAACTGGGAGGAGACGATGCGGATCCGTGCTGACATAGCCTCCCCCTACTTGTTCACCTGAAAGCATGGTTCAAGGTAGTATCGGTTTTAGATTTTGCCAATCTCGGTTTTAATCTTTGATTCTATTTTGTTTTAATATTATTTTAATAAGGATCAAACACATATTGGTTTTTATGAAAAAAAAAAAAAAATCTTTTGTAATAAGGTCACCCGATCTCATACATTCAAAGTGAATCAGGATGTATTTCAATACATTCAGAGTGCATCGAGATACATGGCAATCCACTTTAAATGGGTGAGATTCTCAATACTATACTGGTGACCTCACTACAGAGGTTCCCAATCCTGATTTTTATTAGATTCATATACTAATCTGATATGGATCAGATCAATTTTGAACATAACCAATATCGTGTCCAATACCTGAATTTAAGACCATGCCAGACTACATTTTCCCATTATCATATTATTCATGGGACTGAGTTTTTCTCCACCCATTGTAAAAAGCATTTTCTTCATTTAAAGAGCATTATCTTCGTCCTAATTAGCTTGGACGAGTGCCAGATGGGCATCTAGGAATGGTTTTTTTTTTTTTTTTTCTTATTTATTTACGGTCTAGAAACAATTGAAGGAAACATAATCGTGATTTATTAGTAAGAAATGCATTCATTTAATGATCATGTCCCTTAACACTATCAACGAAAACTTTCACCTTAACGGGAAATAGATTTTGATTTATCAAATTAGGAAAAAAAGATACTGACAATGCAAGTATGTGGATCTTTTAATATTCTTTCCCATATAATGAAGTATGGGTTTACTATTAATATTCTCTCTTACTATTAATACTCTCTCTCCTTTGACAAAATATAGGTTTTCAACTGTCACCCTCCCTCTTAGGATTCGCATCCTGTCTTCCCAGTGGTTCTGGGAGGACAGTGGCAACTTGCCCTGGATGGCCACCACGTGACTCTTGGTGAATCCAAGACCCACGTCCGAGTCGACACCCAGCCGACAATCCGAGCCGACAGGGGTTGTCGGCTCAGACATGGGTCTCAGATTCATCCGAGAGCCACATGGCAACCATCCGAAATAGATTGCCGTGTCCTCCCAGAATCACTAAGAGGAGACGATGTGAATCCCACCCTCTCATCGGTTTAGTGTGGAGCATTGTGGGAGGGAGACCGTTGCCCATCAAATTATTTTTCAATTTTTTATTTAATTAAAAAGAATACCTTGTTATAACAAAATTTGATGACAAAATTTGTACTCTTAATTTTTTTGCCTGTCTTAGAAAAACACATTTTTTTGAAAGAAGGTAAATTCTTTTCATTTTAGATGTGGTCTCGAAAATTATGATGAATCTAACAATCGTTTTCAACGTATTTTGAAACCTTTTTTTGTCCTTGGCTTAAAAAATTTTGGTAATAAAAGAAAAGGTGATGAGAAGAAGAAGGTTACAATGGAGTATCTGATGATAATCGTTTTCAACTTATTTTGAAACCTAAAACATTTGGAAATAAAAGAAAAAGTAATCAGAAGAAGGTTACAAGTGTACTCATCTGTAGCACTTAACACCCGTTAAATGGACACTACATGGACAAGCTCGTATTTGACGGTTAACTTAATAAAAAAAAATAAAAAAAAGGGGCAACAAAAGCTGATGGAAGGAGAAACACCAGAAAAATCTCACCAAATCTCCTCTTCTTTTTCTTCCAAATCTCTCTCTTCTTCCTCTTGTGTGCAGAACCAACAACCTCGTGCTGCCCAAATCTCCCCTTCTTTCTCTTCCAAATTTTTCTGTCCTTCTAACGACTCCCTGAGTCCTCCCTCTTCTTCGACCAACTCCATGTGCATCTTCTTCTCCAAATGGAAAAAAACCAGAAACGAGACTCACATCTAGCTGCAGTTTAAATCTAGAGTAAAAGTAAAACTATATGACAAAAATGAGAGGTTGTAATTGTGAATTCTTAAGGATGGTTTTGTCTATAATCTATGCCTTTGCCTCTGGTTTCATCATCTAACGTCTGAAGATACCGCCATAGCAGCAGTAGGGGTGTTGTTAGGTCACTCGTCCTCTCTTTACTTTGGCAAAGCCGAGGCAAGTCGACACAGATGTACAGTACAGAATCCCCTTCCCCCCACTTTTCTTGAACATGCGATTTTTTTTTTTTTTTTTTTTTTTTTTTTTGGTGGAGTGGGGGGGGGGAGAAAGATCTGTCACTAAAGCTGATATAAGAAGTTGCAATTGGCTATAAGTAATTAAGTCCGCAATAGATATGGACATGAAGGTTATAAAAACAAAGGAATAGGAAGGTGTTGTTTTTACGACCATGTTATGCCACTTGAATGGATATTTCAAGATTGAGAGTATGCATAGGAATCCAAACTTAAAAAGCAATAAAAATCATAGAATGGCCAATACAGATTCTGAAACCCGCTAGAATCCTAGAAGCTGGACTACAAAATATACCACCCAATCCTGCTGACTAATTGGTGTCACATGACACCATTCAGAAGCATAATAAAATGTAGGAGAGCATGACCAGGACCATTTTAGCCAGTTCACTAGTTCCTCTTCAATGTCTCCTCCTCTACAGCCTTTTTACAATGGTCAAATCGCTTCAATCCATAAGTTGAACCTGCCTCCCCTCTAGTTTTTTCAAATTAAATTGTGATGCCCATTCTTTTTACAATGTCGGCATGAGAAACTTTCTTTGAATCAGAATATTCCACAAAAGCTTGTCCATTGGAAGAAGAGAGAGATTTGGAGGAAAAGAAAGAGGAGATTTCGACAAGATGGGGTTACTAGTTTTGCATGATAGAGAGCACTATAATATTACTTTAACTACACCTAATAGTTAGTTGTAACAGCTATAGCAGTTCCATATATAACATTGTGAGAGACAAATGTGAAGGAATTCACATCTTCCTCGGGAAAATGATTTGTTTGGAGTAGCCACCTAGATTAGGGTTTAGGACATCAAATATAGTCTCATCATAAGATAAGACTTATATTGACTCATGACCCTTAGATTGTCTTTTTGGTCTTATCAGAGGTCAGGATAAGCGTCAGGTTACAGTTATGGAAAGGTGTTAGACACCAAAATAGTTCGATTGTGATCAGTCTCCTATGCTTTTTTTATGCTAAACTCTTTTGATTGAACCAAACGAAACCTTATAGTTTGATATCATTGAACTAATCTAGAATCTTCTAGATTGCCTGTGTATCTCTGAAATTTTTTGAAAATCAAGTTCACCACCATAGTTCAAGTGTGATTGAAGTTTATGCTTATGATTTATGCTTGATTTGATTAAGTTCTTTATTCAAGTTGAAACTTATGCTTGATTGGTTGAGGATTCTATAGGTTAAGGAATGTATAAGGATAGGGGTATGGATATGGATATGGATATGAGTATGATAGTGGATATGGATAAGGGAGATAGAAATGGATGATTTAAGAAAACTAAGGGTGGATGATTTGTTGGGTTGATGGATAGTCCATGTGGGTCGAGGGTGGATGATCTGTATGGACTGATGGGTAGTCCATGTGGATCAAGGGTCTGTATTTGGAAGTTCTTCCTAAATTTCCTACGTATCTTAGGGTTCGCCAAAGAATCAGGATCCACGTAGTTCAAAATAGATTTTGAGGGTGGATAACCTATTTTAGGTTAAGGGTTAAGAACTTGTTCTAAATCTAAGGGTTTATAATTTGTTCTAAGTTAAAGAATTTATAGCATGTTCTAGGTTAAAGGATAAGGACAAGGATTATCCTAAAACTATCCTTTTTAAACCTAAGCTCTAATTTTAGAATGTTTGGCTAGACATAATCTTTCTTCATTAAGATTTTTATGATATTCCAATACACATCTTCACACCTAGCTTGTCTTCTAAAGTATACAAACATGACATATTTAACTAGGGTGTTGTATAAATTAAATTATTGCTCAAATAAAAATTTTATCTAAATATGGTAATTATCATGTATATATGACATTTGTCATATACAGCAAGATTTAATATGTTAAGATCTAAACATGGTATTTTCTAAGCATGATAAGATTTAAACATGACATGTATGTATATAGCAATCAAGTCATATAACAAAATTTAAATATGTTAAGATCTAAATATAGTATTTTCTAAGCATGGTAAGATCTAAACATAACATTTGTATATATGGCATGAAATCTATCTAACCTACTAAGTATATCAACATGAGGGATAATGCAAATATGGTAAAGAATATTTTTTATTCTTATTAAATAAGCAAACAAATATATATGGTAAGAAAACATTTCTATTCTATCAAGTATATCAAAATTCATGTATAATAAAAAAATGTATCCATCTTATCAAATACAACATATATAGGAAAAAAAATTCAAACTCCCATATTTTACCAAATATATCAAAATCCATATATGGTAAGAAATATATCCATCTTATTATATATAGTAAGAAAACTTTCTTATTTTATCAAATATATCAAAATTCATGTATGATAAGAAATATATCTATCTTATGAAAAATATTAAAATTTTAACAAATATAAATCAACCAAATATGGTAAAATGTATATCTAACTCACCAAGAATGACAAAATCATACAAATATGGTAAAAAAATATATCCATCTTACCATATATATGTCAAAACATCACTCAAAATATGAAAAATTATACTTTTTTTTTTCTAAAAGCTAGATTGAATTATAAAGACACTACAATAATAAAGGGTTTTAGGGACGGAAAACAACCGTCCCTAATGCTATTACCGACGGAGAAAACTCCATCTCAAAACCGTCCCTATAACGTCTGTCCCAAATCTTTGGGGACGGAAAATGCCTTCCGTTGGGAATAAGGCTATTAAGGACAGAACTATTAGTGACGGAAAATCTGCCCCTAAAATTATTATAGCGACAGAAATTTCCGCCCCTAAAGAATATGACAACAAATAATAAAATAAACTTTCAAGTATTGGGGTTGGAAATACCGTCCCTAAGCATTATTTGGCGACAGAAAAAAAAACCGTCGCCAACATTGGATGAGGAAAAATGAAACATAATTTTGTATTTACCAGAATCTGGAGCCTGCTTTACACATTATAATGATGCATTATACATAATAAAAAAAAAATCTGACAATTCATTTAACCCAATAGAAGAGATCATGAATCGCGCCTTAAATTTGCAACACCCATCCATTGTTCAGCAATCAAGTCTTACTGTGTATGTCAGAACAAATAGAGCTCAAGCTTAAAAAAGGGTATAGCAGGCCTACTGCCTACTAGGAAACTAGGAATTAACATGAATGATGATAAAGTAAGTCCAAATATCAAATGGAACCTTACCAATAAATGTTGACAATCCACTAAGTCTGAAATTCCAACAGTAACATTTACAAGTGCTCCACCAGGGGCTTTCTTTGATGATGCTTCTGCAAGAAACTAACATCATTTAGTATAACTATACTCATCAAATAGCAGAAACTAATAGGTTACAGAACAAATATCTAAATCAACTGTTGTGTATACGTTTAATGGTAAACAAAGACACAATGTATAATTTTTTTAGCTTTTGTGAGGCAATTGAACAATAGAAAATACAACTCAATCCCCAAAATATGGTGGATATATAGTCGCCAAACCCACACAAGTGGGAATCCGACAACACACAAAAATGTCTACCAACTTCATATATATATATATATATATACACCATAGCAAAAATACTGAGACCAATTATGAAATAAATGTGTAGTGTTAAATGCATAATGCTTTTGTTACCTCTTGAATCTCTATATGCATATATTTCATCTAAAGTTGAGCAAGTACAACGTAAACTGCAACATTTTACCAAAGTTTAGTAATTCAACTAACCAATTAAAAATTTTTTAGCTGAGAATATATGATATCCAGAGTAAAATAAGCTTTAGGGAATGCTGGCCATGCAATGCATGGGTACTAATGCAAACTTTCAAGAGAAGATCATTAAAACAGTGCATTAGAAGAGTGCGCAAAATGTGATAAATTAAAATACACTTTGGAGAATGTTCATCTTGAGGTTTCATGACTGCTTTGATGACAACCTCCTGTTCCACAGATAAAGGAGTAAATTAATCTACTATAGTAAAAGTCATAGAGAAAATTTGACTTCACAAGAAACAGTGAGGAACAAATGAAAGAAAGGATCAAACATGAAATTCTATGTATTGGTGAGAAAACTAGTAAGCTAATCAATCCTTAACCCCCAACTGAGAGGGAATGACAATCCATATGAGCCATACAAAATATATCATCTAAAGCCATTGCCTAACATCACTTGATTGTTGAATATGAGATTACAATCTCATAATATTTAAAAAAGAATTCCTATTAACACTTCTCCTACAAGGGTACGAGAAGTGCTGTACAAGCAACCAACCAATGAGAAACCCTGATATTCTTTAATTGTAAACTGGCGTTGGAATCCAATTTCAACTTCATTTGAACAAGTTGTACAATCATTATGCACCCAACTAGAACCATCAAAGAATTTGCTGAGAAACAACAGTTACAAGGAACTATAAATAAAGAAATGGCTGTAGGGAAACCTATAGAGAGCTCAACTGCTCAACACTTGCACAGGGCTTTACCAATTAAATCGCCTGTGATTTGGCGATTCTGAGATCCTGGGATCAGGGAGATGCCATATATGTTCACTTGTTCTATTTGGCAGTAGACAAAACAACAGCTTGAAGTAAAACTAAATCCTACTGAGGTGAAACTCTAGATGGAAACTCAAATGTATTTTAATTCGTACTTCTGGGCTGGAATGAAAGTCCAATGGCACTTTACTAGCTAGAAAGCAATCCCTATAATTCAGATTTTTTTTTTTGGGGGTTAGGTTTGTGAATATCTTTTAAAAGGGTGGTTAGTAAGTTAGTTTAAATATGATTTAATTGCTATAAATCAAGGACATATTAGGGATTTTCCTACTTAATTGCTATATATAAATGGGAATGATAGTGGTTAGGTCATTTTTACTTCTATGGCTCCTATACGTATGTGAATAAAGGTTATGAGAGAGACCTAGAAAGAAAAAAAAAGAAAACAAAAACAGAAAACAGCAAGGAGGAAGAGATGTTTAGCTAGATGATGCAGAAAAATAAGCCATGGAATAAAGTAAGTGATTGAAGTATCATTGCAGCTGAGCTGCTGTGAAGATAGCCCAAGAAGAAAAGCAAGAAGGAAGGCAGTCCTACCTGATTTGGTTGGAGGAAGAAAAAGCAGCCTTGCTGCTGACTTTTGGTCAAGGTAAGAGCTGAAATTAGTTACATACCTGAGTAAACTTACTGAAATCAAGTAAAATGAATAGCAATTTGATTAGAACCACGGACTGAATAATGTTTAATTCTCGAGTTGAAACGGTAGCATATTGCTGATAAATAATGGACAGAATATTCTAAGTTATTGAATTGTTTAAATGTCTAAAGAGTTAAGAGATTGATGAAATAAAATGAAGTGTACTGCTGTACATAGCATGGTTGGACAGCAAGCTTATTTGGACCCATTCAAATGAAGTGTACCTATAATTCAGATATTATTGATGCTAAACAAGATGTTTTCCACATAATTAAGGAACAACATCAATGATGCAGTTGAGAGAAATGGCAATAAGATTTGGGAAAAAGGAAGAAGAAACAAACCCATTGCAATCGGTAAGAAATATTTTAAAACTGAGAATGGAACAAAAGTTTTTGATTAACCATCGATAGAACTAAAATACTGCCCACTCCAATTCACTTGATTCATCATTCTCAAATTAAGCAAGGCCACCAATCAAAGCAAACAGTAAAAGAGGTTTTTAGGAACAGAAAAGTATTGCCCAGTCAGCATTGTTGAGATTTTCAGGCCCCTTGCTAATCCTTGCCTTTTTATCGTTCTTTGTGGAGAATCATCTGCATGTCAAAGTAATAAACTTATAAAACGGAATCATGTCCTATATGCATCCAAACAACCATGTAAATATTCAAAGTTGAAACAAAAAAAATGGCAATATAGTAAAATATGCAAGGGTTATGGTCTTCTATGAATTTTGGTGAATTAATGATGGGATTTTACTTTGCTTTGGTCTATGGATTCAGGCTTTCATCTATGGGATTCAGGTATGTTGACTCCTATGGATTCAAGAGGGTTCAACTGCTGAGAGATTTATTAAACCTCGTGGGAGTCCAGGTTGGAGTACTGGTGGGATTTCAGCCCTAGGGATCAGGTGGGACCATGAGATTCCTATTTCATATTCTCTCTTCTTCCTTTCCTTCTTCCCTCCATTGATCAAGTCAGTTCCTGCACTTCTTTTAACCTGCGGCTAGTTTTATAATGGAGACTGAATCTCACATAAAGGGATGAAAGGGAAGATCAATGGAGAATATCGAAAACACCACTATCAGGGAAGGAAAACGAAGAACCAAAGGGGAAGGAGAGAGAAACCAAAGAGAAAAAGAGAAGGGGAGAAAGAAGCTGTCGAAACAGCAAGGGAGAAAGGGAACTCAAAGAGCGGAAGAGAAATCCAAAGAGAGAGAGAGACAAGGGGGCTTACCGCCAAGGAAGAGGAGAGAGACCAAAAGGCACATTTTTTTTTTTTCCCTCTAAAAATTTCATTAATAAAACTGTCTTTAAATAAACTTACAATCCTAATTGGACTGAAAACTCTAAAAAAACACAATTAGAACTCAAATATGACTTCAATATAAGAGTCCTAATTAAACTCAACTACTAACTAAAATTAAAAATTTAAAAACTAAAATTTAAATCAACTCAATTAACTACGTCTAAGGGGTGGGGTCCACAAATAAAGAAATTAAAAGAATTACTAAAAACCAAATAGAATCCTAAAACTACCGAATGTCTACAATCCTAATTGAACTAATAAAATCCTAACAATTATTACAAATATATTCCAATCAAATTCAAATCCTAAGATGATTCCTATCCAACGGATCTTTGCCTGCATCATTTTTCTATTTTGTTTTTGTTCTGCTTTTTTAATAGTATTTTGTGTGTTTGTCTTCTTCAATATCATTTGCCAAATTCTACTTTTAGTTCTGATTTCAGATTCTGTTTCAATATCCTCTTCTAGTCAATTTCAAATTTCCTAGCTGAAGTCTACTTCTTCAAAGAACTCTGTTTTTTATCTTATTTCTGAAACCAGGTTTTTACTTCTGATTTCTGTTATATTTGCTCATTATCTACTTATCATTACACTCTCTTAATTCTGATCTGAAGTTCTTAAGTCAGCCATTAAATTCTGCTACTTTATTAGCTAAATCAGACCAACCGTTATTCTTTTTCATTTCAATAGTGATTTCCCTTTCCTTCACTCCCTTTACTGGCAACCAATAAAAGGCTCAGACCTGTATTTGGAAAGTGTCATAATCTCTAACAAAGGAGCTTCCCAGGCTGAAGAAACATAATGACCCACTGAGTGCTCAAAACAGACCCTGTTTTCTTGTTGCATGTTCCTAACCCATCAGCTGTATGGATGTTGAGTTCATAGCCTCTCCTTATTCTATTTTGACAAACAGAAAAATAGATGCTACAAATCCAACACCATCAAAGCAACAGTTCTATTTCCCAAATGAGGGAAGATTCTAGAGATATGTACTTGAGACCAATGGAATTATGAGAAAGAATAAGGTAGAGAGAAGAGCACAATGCATATAAAAAATAACCACCGCCACACAAAATATCAAGTCTTCATGTATGTTTCAGGTTTCTGCGAGAGTTTAAACAAAACCTTGTCTTTTGTGTTTATTTATTTACCCTTCAAAGGTTTCCGAAGTCCAATAATTACTATTTCCTTTCTTCATGGTTTAGATTCCTTATATCAAACATGAACTCGTCATAGATTCAATCATCAAACCAATAATAACCACATATTGAAAATAACATCTCATAGATCCACTAAATAAGCTAATCAATCAATTTTTGGGATAGTAAATAAAATTTAAAAAAAAAAAAAAAAGCTAATAAAAAATACAAATTAACACAAAGAAGATTACTAAGGAATAGAATTGTCTGGAAGACCTGCATATTTGAGCAACTATTGTGAGGACAGAGAAAAAGTAAACACTTGGGAACAGAATCCCTTTAAACCCTTCAAAGAATTAATCATCATTCAATATTCATACAAGTTTACCAGAGAAAAAGTGATAAACCATATTGCTAATGTGAGATAGAGAGAGAGAGCTACATGAGAGTTAGAGAGAACTACCGTGAGAGAGAGACACACATCTTAATTTTTCCAAGTAGTTGGGTGGGGCTTATTAGAGTAGCATAAATCAAATTACAGTCTTTCTAGTATGATTGACAAAGGCTACTAGTCAGTCACTTCTTCACCAGATGATCCTCAAACCACCTAATATGCAATTTCTAACAAGCACCTACTAAGATCAGTTTCATAACCTACAAAAGAAAATTAAAGAAGCAAAACCACGTGGTTTAAGAGTCCACGTGGCTTATGCAATCTAGAGAGAACACAAGGCCTTGGTTAAGGGCTTGATCACACTGCAAAATGAACTTCTCTAGCCCCATAGGAACGAATGGAAATTCTTCAACTATATTAAGAGTCCACCTGAGGCAACGAAGGGAGGGAACCCCTTCCCCACAGAAATAGAAAAATGAAACCCATTCGAATAAAAAATCAAGTTTCCAACTCCGAAGCTCAAATATCATTTTCTGTTCCTTTATCAAGAACCATCCCAATTACAATAGTTCTGGTTCACTTGATCCTAACGAAACCCTATCAAACATAGCGTCTTTGAGATATCTAGATGACCTTCTGGGGTAAAAGCAGCACCTAGAGAGAGTGAAGTTACTGAAATCAAACTCTAGCTAGCAGGAGAAAAAAAAAAAAAAAAAAAACCACTAAAATCAAGACACTACCTAACAGTGCACCGAAACTTTTTCACGATTGGAAGGTAATCCAAAACAAAAAAAAATCCCTAAAATCAGAACAAAATAAAAAGAAGAGCATACCTAGAACGTAAGAAAGGAACACCAACACCAGAATGAAATCAAAACTAAAGAATAACAAAATGAATAGAAAATAGCATTCAACCTAGCACTTTACCTAAATCCTCAATCAGTGAATCGAGAAGATGAAACCACAGAGGTCAGAATCAGATCAAAAGCTTAGTCTTTCTTTCACAGTTGAGAAGAGAACCACCATGAAACCTCTGACGTAAGGCTTGCAATCGGGTTCGAGAGAAGATGGCAAGCGAGATCCAAATTCAAATCGTCTCATCCCTGAGATTTGGGAGGCGTGGCGGCAACCCCACTGGATGGTCGCCACGTGGGGGTCGGATGAATCCGACCCCTCCATTCGAGCCGACAAGCCGAGCCGACAAGAGAGTGTCGGCTCGAACGGAGTCCGACCCCCACGTGGCGACCATCCAGTGGGGTTGCCGCCACGCCTCCCGAATTTCAGGAATGAGACGATTTGGATCCAGCGAAAACTGCTAAGGAATTTGGAGGTAAGACGAAGAAAAAAAAAAAAAAAAAAAAAACTCAGATGGAAGCGTGAAGGGAGCGACTGAGGCGGAGTGGGGGGAACATGGAACTCATCCCTCTACTTTAGGGAGGAGGGGCGGCGACTTCAGTGGATGGTTGCCACGTGGGGGTTGAATGAATCCGAACTCTCCGTTCAAGCCGACACTCCCTTGTTGGCTCTGCTTATCGGCTCGAACGGAAGGGTCGGATTCATCCGACCTCCACATGGCGACCATCCACTGGGGTCGCCTCCCCTCTTCCCGAATCTCAGGGAGGAGACGATGTGGATCCGGGGAACATGATAGTTATACCTGGGAAGTGAATTTTTTTCCTCAAAAACTTAAATCCGTGGCTTAAAATCAAAATACTAAAAACAATTTAGGGTCGGTATTACCCTTCCCAATACCAGATTATAAAATCCGTCCCGTATTATATCTATTAGGGACGGACATTTAGTACCGTCTCAAGCAAACAAGTTATAGTAAGCACTTGGGACAGTTTATTGTTTGCCGTCAGTAGAGACACTGTTTGGGGACGGAATTTTTTTTTTTCTGTTCCTAAAAGCGTCCCTTCTACAAGATATTGTTGTAATGAGAAAAAAGAAAGTACACAGCACCGTAACAGGATGAGAAACCTCTACTTTCGACATTGCCAACCGCAGAGACCATCTCAAGTGAATTATAAAAACTTATATCGTGGACTGTGGGAAGTATCCCACACAACCTTTGAAGTCATAAAATCTGGGCAAAAACTCCAGGTATTTGAGACTCTGTCATGAACAACTTTCCTAGCGAACTTATTTGCCACCATGTTTACCTCCAGAAAGTAATGGGTGATCTTGATCTTACAATCACTAAGATCAAAAGAAACTCTCCTCCATTCTTGCAACATAACCCAAGGAAAGTCCCTAGAAGTCATAGCCATAGCAGCTGCTGAAGAATCTATTTCGAGCAATATATTTCTAAACCCCAATTGCTTAGCCAAGACCAAACCTCGAATGGCACTTCTAACTTCTGCAAAATAGCATGTACCCACCCCAAGGTAATTCACAAAAGCACAAATAACTTGGCCTCGGCAAGATCGAATAACACCACCAACACCGAACTCTCCTGGATTGCCAAAGCTGCTCCCATCCATATTCACCTTACACCAGTCATGGGGTGGAGGGTTCCACAACAACTCAAGAATCTGGCTTTGCCTCCTTGGCTTTGTGACCAGATCCAATATTTTAGAAATATGTAGTTCATCCATCGACTTCACCATATGTGGCTGTCTAACCGATAGGTCTTTACAACTAGTCTTAATTTTTTCCCACACCGCACCTTTCAAAGCAAAATAGTTATGTTGAGCAACACGATTTCTAGCATGCCAGACTGCATCAACAACAACAAACAAACACCTAGACCAGATTGATGGGAGACTTATCCCACCAGATCATCGGTGCCACCATGGAAGCAGATCATGCATTCTAGCAAATGCAGGTATATAAATACCAAACAATCTGCCAACTTCACTCCACACTTGTTTTGTAAAATCACGGAGGCAAAAAATATGATCAATAGAGTCAACCGACCTTCGACACAAATAGCATCTTGAGGCCAAGTGAACACCCTTACGTTGGATACTATCATCAGATGGCAACTTCCTCCAACACCACCTCTAGGCCATCTACAATACTCTTGGGTGCATGCTACTATGCCATACTGCAGCAGACCAAGGTTTAAATATGGAAGATTATACATTAGCAAAAAAACAGCACTTTCAGTTCTGCACACCTATCTTATAAAATCAGTATAAAATTGAATTTTTCATGAAAATAAAATCCAATTACATGCTCAAAAACTAAATTCAAAACCTTAACTTTTCTTTTCTAATACACATTTGCAGAAAGAAACTCTATAATGAGTAGATTTGACACACAATATGATGCAGAATTCTGTTCCAGATTCTACCCGATTTCAGTATAAAATCCACCAAAACTTCAATTTTGATCCAAATCATTTTAAACCAACTCTGGGAGTTAGATAACTTGATGGGCTACATTCTCCATGTTAATTTATTTTCAAGATTTTGAGTGAAAACCCTAATTATAGGCTCATGAATAGAGCACTTTTGTTTTGTCTATGTTCTTGAACTTTGTGCATTGCACGATTTGTTTGGAGGTCATCCCAGATCCAAATCGATCTGGATTTTTTGGAAGATGTTTCTAACTTATTAAGCCATATCCCATAAGTTTTTGAAAGTTAGAAAAATTCATCTTATATATCTGAATTGACATATACAGTTGGGTTCCAGATTTGTCTCTTTCAGATCTAAACTTCATTCATGGATTTTTTTTGCCTAGAAAAATCACCATGGAAGGAGCTCAAATTTGGGGGAGAGACTCTTTATAATATATATTTCTAATGTAAAATATCTTATTTGAATTTTAATGATGAATTTACATAAGAATGCAAACAAGCATGCTATTCTACACTTACTCCTATGTAAGCCTATTCTAGCATATTTCTTTAAGCATACTTTAATAGAGATGATGAAGGAGATTTACCTTATATCCTACAGAGGATGGGGATCTGTTTTGCTGGAGCCTTGAAGCTTGAATGGAGGTGATGGAGGTGATAGAGGTGAGTTCTTCTCCTTCTCTCTCTTTCTTTATTTCTCTCCTTTTTTTTTCTTTTTCTTTTTTTCCCTCTCTTTTTCTCCTTTTTCTTTCTTGTTCATGTTTTTTTGGAGAGGAGGGGGCTCCAATTTCATGGATGGTTGCTTATGGGGACTCCTTGGGTATTATTTATAGGTCAAGGCTCCTCGATCCTTTGCTACCTCATAGTGAGTTGTCAATTGTTTCTTTTAAATTTTCACCAATTTTCTTCTTTATATTAAAATCTTTGTCTACAATGTGTCTATCATCTATGACACATGTCATTTCACTATTAACCAATATGGGATAAGAGGATGGAGATCCCTTTTGCTAGAGCCTTGAAGCTTGAATGGAGGTGATGGAGGTGATAGACGTGAGTTCTTCTCCTTCTCTCTCTTTCTTTATTTCTCTCATTTTTTCTTCTTTTTTTCCCTCTCTTTTTCTCCCTTTTCTTTCTTGTTCATGTTTTTTTGGAGAGGAGGGGGTTCCAATTTCATGGATGGTTGCTTATGGGGACTCCTTAGGTCTTATTTATAAGCCAAAGCTCCTCCTTTGCCACCTCATAATGAGTTGTCAATTGTTTGTTTTGAATTTTTACCAATTTCCTTCTTTAGATTAAAATCTTTGTCTACAATGTGTCTATGACACATGTCATCTCACTATTAACCAATATGGGATATTTGAATTAGTCTCTAATTAGAGACCAATTAGTTTCTAATAGTTTCTAAATTTTCTTTTTTTTTTTTCTTTTTTTTACTTATTTTTTCTTTTCTTTTTTTAAATTTTAGCCACTTTCCTATGTCGACACATGAGATTTGTATCCATATTTATTCAATGACACATGTGACTCTACTATTGAATCTCTCCTTAACTTTTTAATTAGTTAATAGAATCTCCTTGTAGCTTTATTTCTTTCTAAAATCCTTATTTTTCCTTCCTTGTGTGTAGAGTCAAAACTTTCAAAGCAAACACACAAGATCTTTGAGAGAACCCTTGTGTGATATGTGGCATCCTACTATTGGACCTCTTTGATTTTCTAATTAGTTAATAAAATCTCATATTTTTCAAATTATTTCTTTCTCTTTTCTTATTTTCCCTTCTTTGTGTGTATAGTCAAAGTTTTTAAAGCTAACACACAAAATCTTGTAGTGAACACTTGCATGATATTTGGTACATCACTAATGGAGTAACAAATCTCAAGTGTGTAACAAATCTCAAATGTGTTGTAAGTGTGCAACAAATATCAACTATATTGCATTTTAAGTGTACAAAAAATCCCATATATGTTGCATTCAAGCCTACAACAAATCTCAAGTATATTGTATTTCAAGTGTACAATAAATTTCAAGTATATTGTATTTCAAGTGTATAATAAATTTCAAGTATATACATTTTAAGTATGCAACAAATTTCAAGTATATGTATTTCAAGTATGCAATAAATTTCAAGTATATGCATTTCAAATGTGTAATAAATTTCAAGCGTTATAACCCAAATATGCAATAAATTTCAAACGTTGTAACCCAAATGTACAATAAATTTCAAGTGTTTGGTGGGGTACAAAATTTCTTTATATCACTCCTTTTTCTCCCTCCATTCTTCTCTTTACTTTTCTCTCACATCACCTATGGACTATGGGAGGAAGGATGAGTATGACTTTGAAGTCATACATGACTATTCTAAGTGACATGGGAGGGTTAATTGGTGACTAGGATGGGTTATCTAGGGTTTTGACTAGGTTTGACTCTAGGTTGACCTAGTGTTTAAGTATGGTTTAACTTTGACTATTTTGACCAACTTTGACAAAAATGACTAATTATCCTAGGATGATTCTAAGTGATTTTAGGTTAGAAAATGATCTTAAATGACCTAAAATATGGCAGTTTTTGGACTCGAAGGGTGGTTTAGCACTTTAGGGTTTATTTAGGACAAGTTTCTAACCTAAGTTAAGAATGACACTAGAATGCCTATTTATGACTGGTTTCTTACCTAAGGGGTAAACTGGACTCAAAGATGTTATTTATAGTAGGTTTAGACTCTACCAAGGGTTTGGACTCTAAGAAGGCCAAGGGTTTGCACTCTAGGAGGGCTAATTATGGAAAGTTTGGACTTTACCTAGGGTTTGGACACTATAAGGGTTATTTATGGAAAAATTTTTAACCTAAAGGGGGGAAATAACACAGGATGTTCCTAAAATGGCAAGTGGATGTTCCTAGTATTAGGGGCGACATAAGTTTACCCTAAAGTGATTGGTGAAGATTGTGAGAGATTGGTGAGGCAAAAATGGGGTGCTTACAATAACCAAAATCAAGTAACTTAGATGAGGAGAAAAAATAACAATGGGAGCCAAGAATATAAAGGAATGCATGATTAAAACGCAATGAACACTGAGATGCAAGATGATCATTGTGATGATAGATCTGGCAACATTGATGCGGCTGAATGGTGAAAGATGGAGAAGGAGATCGTGTAAGATGTCATCTTTGTGTAGGCTTAATTAATTACTGGTCTGGTTGACTAGTGGGAGTTCGTATTACTTGGATGACTGGTTTGGTCTGGTTCGTTTTGGGTTAATAAAAAAAACCAACCTATTTTACTGTTGGTATGAACCAAGATTTGGGATAGTATTATAAATACGACCTCTAAGGGATATAGAAGACTTTTGATCAAAGCTTAGATTCACATAAGCAAAGAGCATTCTTCAACACACTGTGTTTTAGGAACCTTGTGTGGCATATTAGGGTTTGTATGGAAAAAAAAAAAAAAAAAACAAGACTTAGATTTATTCTTATAGTTAGTATCAGAGCTATCTATACAGACCTAAAATTGATGGTTATGAAACCTGTATTGATTGATTGAACTTTGATTTGGAGGTTTTCTCCTGATTTTGAAAAACCCGATTGGGAATCTTTCTCTATCAAATTTTGTCCGACCAACAAAAGTTGTCGAATTATATACCAAAACGTAGATCTCGACGAGATGATCACGACAGTATGTGGATCACCGTTGTCTAAGGCCGGACGCACTGCTACGTGCTAGCCAAAGCTGCGATTGAGATCCACTCATTGAAAGATTAATAAAAAAAAGTTAGGCAGTTGATTCGGAAACCCAAGTCTTATCAACTTGGCCTAGTTGCTGAGACTTGGGCCTCGTTGACTAACCTCAGCTTGACCATGTACACGTGCGGGTCTACATGTGTGACTCGATCACCAAATCAATGGACTAGTTGACTTGATCTGATGGGCTACACCGGTGACCCGTTGGCCAAACATCAACCAAATTTAAGGACCCAACCCGTTAACCTAGGATCTTGACCTGAATACATGACTTGGAAACCTAGAACATTAACCCGAGACTTTGAAACAGAAGTGAACCAGTTGGACCACTCAAGTTGAGCCAGATTGAAGAACGGGTTTTAAATGGAACAAAACAAAAACAGTACGGTCAAAAAAGTCGTCAAACATTCCGAGAACGATAAAAAAATAAAATAAAATGGACGGTATGGGTTTTAAACGGATAAGATATAATACGGTACGGTAAAAAAAAAGACAATATACTCCCATAAATTGAAGAATTATACCAAAATCAATGGGAACAGATGACATTTATGATATGTTTGACCATAAAACAATGAGAATTATCAATTAAGTAGTTAATTGATGTTTTATGCTTGTTTAAGACTCCAAGCATATATATATATATATATATATATATATATATATATATATATATATATATATATATATATATATATATATATATATATATATAGAGAGAGAGAGAGAGAGAGAGAGAGAGAGAGAGAGAGAGAGAGAGAGAGAGAGAATGGTCTTTGATGGCTTACCATATACATTTGTTATGACCCATAACCCACACCTTTTCCTAACAAATAATAAAGTAATGAGTTTAGAAGCAATTATGAGGAAGTGGTAGCCTTTAGTCCCACATTAGTTACATGTAGAAGGGAGTAAGAATATTAAACCATGTAGAATTAATCGATTCATTACTAATAGATGTAGGTTAAAATACGGATACGGTACAGTATGCGTTTTAAACGGTAAGGCTTGGAGTATGGAGTATTTTAAAATATTTTGAGGTTAATATGGAAATACGTGTACTAAACGATTGAGTATGATACGTGTTTAAAACGAGTTTTAATTAACAGAAGTCCAGACCGAACCCAATCGGTTCAGTTGATCCACCCACAAGACTGTGAGTGGATCCATGCGTCGTCGGAAGCGCGGGAGGTCTGATTGACCTCCGGTTTGTTGCGTTGCGTCATGTCTATCTCGACATGCTCTTCAACCTAGTATTCTTTTTTACCCATTTTGGTGTTCTGGGAAATTTTTTTTTTTTGACAAAATAGTACTTTAAGAGAATCCAATTCACAATTTTTCTATTGTTTTGACAATCTTGTATCAGATACATAGATGAGCTAAAGTACTTGAATTTCTTG
Source organism: Protea cynaroides (assembly GCA_028583415.1). Taxonomy (NCBI): domain Eukaryota; kingdom Viridiplantae; phylum Streptophyta; class Magnoliopsida; order Proteales; family Proteaceae; genus Protea; species Protea cynaroides. Next base: position 26,835,363 of record CM053275.1, on the reverse strand, counting down.
AATGTTTTTATTTGTATACTCATTAAATATGACATTTATATTGGAAAAACCTACAAAGAGCTGCAAATTATGTTTGTTTATATCATAGTATGATTGGGTAGAATCTACCAAAGTGGCACACCTAATCGCATTATGATATCTTTAAATTCAAAGTTTATGTGTTTATAAATGTTTCAAGAAAGACAGTGTTTACCCAAATGTAGCATTGTCAAATTTATTGATGTTAGGGTTTGTGGGTATTATGTCAGGATTTGGTTGAGCCCAGTAAAGTGGCACACCTGATTGCATCATGATATCTTTAAATTCAATGTTTATGTATTTATAGATATATCAAAGAAAGACAGTTCACCCAAAGGTGGCATTTGTCAAAGTTTACATATTTGTGAATGCAGCAAAGAAAAACAATGTCCACTCAAAGATGGCATTGCCAAAGTCATACATATACTCATGTAAATGGATTGAAGAATCTTAACTGTAGGAGTTTCATTCATCCAAATGTGGTGAGGTCTCCAAGAATCTTGTCACACCCCAATTCCACACTGTTCAGAATGGTGTGATGAACCGTCAAACAACCAACGGTTCAACCATGATCTCTTATAGGCTATCCCCGCGTTATCCAAACTTAACACGCATCCACAATCATAATCAGAGTAATACACAATAGCGGAAAATTTGTAAATAATATGAACTGAGAACTAAGTTGATATCCATAAATAATAGCAAATTATTCTGTGATTAACCGAGACATAAATATTTAAATACTAAATACATGTCTTATAAATCCAATAAAGAAAACTGTAAAATATCTAATCGAATACACACGAGTTGCACTCGCAAGAGGAGTCGTGTGTATCATCTTCAGCTCCAACGTCCATAGGTGCAACGTTTCCATACGCCGATGCGTTCATATAATCTTCGACTGTATATCCTGCATCATCAACTAAAAATATTCGACGTCGAGGGGTGAGCACACAACACGGCTCAGTGAGTAGCCAAAACAATGCAACATTACATATGCATGCAAAAAATCAATTAATATCTTTGGTCTTGGTTTATAGTTTGCAATGTAGAATAGAAAAGTTGGGTGATCAAAGGTTAACGTTTATTGATACCGCCTCTATACACAGGGTGTGGAAGCCCGCCCGAAGGTTAACGTTTATCGTCGTCCCCATCCACCCTACCATAACATTATACAACAAAGGTTAACGTTTATTGCTATATAAGGCTATACCAACACGTAAGCCCCTGTTAGCGAGGGCTTGCAAACTGGGCTCGCTACTAACCAATCCTAATGCCAAACAGTGTATCCAAGGCCTCACCCCAAAGATCCCTCGAACATCCATAGAGATAGAGCTAAGGCCCCCGGTAGAGTCGAGACTACAAGGACCGAGACCACCTCCCCGATACTCTACGACATAATAGTTCCGCTAAGGTAATGGCGATACGACGATGTCAATGCACAAGACTTGAGTTAGAGATAGAGCTAAAGTGCTGAGACCCGCCAAAGGTTAACGTTTATTGACGTTCTCATCACACCTCCCCTGATACTCTCTCGCATCAAGCACACCAACCACACACATACAATCACATGCCTATTCCTATCATCAACATCATCATCATGTTATAAACCATAAAATAAATATGCATGAACAAGTAATAGAAATATTGGATGGCATGCTGTATGCACATTACAAACACATTCACATATAATCAAACATGGCATAGGACTCAAGAAATAGAAAACAATTTATTATTAACCAATTTAGTTTGGGGTTAAGGTTCCTCACCTTAGCTTGCTAATAGATATTTTCCAAGCTTTCGATTCACTGTTATAACGATATTATGTTGCTAGCAAACCTAACAAAGTCGATAGAATTTAATTAGAATTAATTCAGAATTTAAAAACCATTCTGTCAATTGAGGGTCGATGCTAGGGTCGATGCTAGGGTCGATGGATCTATCGATCCTCCCTCCATTCTGAACTTCCCGAATGCTGAGGGTCGATGGTCAGAAACACCTAGGGTCGGATGGTCTATCGACCCTCGGTGCGACCCTTGGTGCACTCCGGTCCAATTTCTACTTTTAATCCATTCTTCATGTTTGGGGTCCTATGGCTTGCTTCCTACATTCACTCAACATTCATTCCATGGTCTAGAACCACGTATGATTCATCTAAATAGCTTTCGTGCATCCTCCCATGGTTTCCCATGAAAACCTAACAATGGATGGATGGTTTGGGTTTCTCCGAAATCCTACACTCATTCATATCTAACCTAAGGGTTGTAGAAACTCATGGAATTAGTATCCATACCTGAGAAGATTACTTTTCTCTGTAATTTCTTCTCCTTTTTGCTAAGCCTTCTTCCTAGCCTCCTTTCTTCCTCTTTTCCTTCTTCTCTCTTTCTCTCAACTCAATTAGGGTTGTGAAAGGAGTGAATGTGGCTTAGGGACGTCCTTTAAATAGACTAGGAATGTCCTATAATAATCCCATTGAGATTTGGAAAGAATCCCAATCGAAAATTAGGAAATTTCCTAATTTCAGTTTTCGTCAGAAACCGAGGGTCGATGGGAGGGTCGATGATCCCGTCGACCCTAGGGTCTTAAGCTGTCCGACCCTCCCTCAAAAACTGAGGGTCGATCTTTCTGGTTTGGGAGGTCCGACCCTGCTTCACTGGGTGTACGACCCTCCCCTAGAATTAAGTGTTTTTGGGTCAATTTCGTACCTGAGATCTCGATCTCCTTCATGCCCTTGGTCTATTTGACTCGACCATGATGGGTAAACCTGGTTCAAGGTGGTAAGACCGGGTTAGATTGACACGGGTCTTACAATTATTCATTCACGGTCATTGCACATATACTAAGAGGACTAGTGCATACCTGTCCCAAAAGATGTACATGTAGTTTCAATTGACTTTTGAAAAGGTTACTCGTTCGCAATCATTGCACACTGGTCCAAAGGATGGGTTTGTAGTTTTGATTGACTCTTGAAAAATTATTTTGCTTGCATATATTCAAAAATTGCTAGTTCAGTTTGTTTTAGTATGAATGAATCATGTATTGCTTACTGTTTATATTAAATTATAGTTAAACTAGTACCTTTTATCAAAAAAAATTGAAAAATTTTCATCTAACCCCCAAAAACTATGTCAAATTCGATCTAACCCCCACAAATTTCAAAAGTCTCATCTACCACCCAAAACTTTTACAAATGTCTCATCTACCACCTAAAATTTTTTCACCGTTAATCAAAGAGATCCCACCCGTTAGTAAAGTCCCGTTAGTTGCAAATATTAGGACAATATTGCCATTATTCCAAAAGTAAAAGACCATAATGCCCCTCAAAGTAAAAAACACCTTTACTTATCAATTTTGAAGAAACCCTCTTTCGATTCTGGTTTATTCGTGTTCTCTGCTTCCGGTGGGAGGCTATGATCGGCAGCGGAGAAGGGGAGAGAGATGCGGCGAACGGTGGAGGTCAGAGGTAGAGATGAGGTGATTCTATCTAGGATGTAGATGGAATCGAAACCGGGGCAGGGGGACGAGGAAGAGAAGGTCGGAGGTAGAGATGGTCGTCCTTGTTGTTGTAGAGCTGTAGCTATCGATCAATCCTAGTCATCAACCAAACTTGCCTTCATCTTATGATACCTCTTCGGATCAGTCTTCAATCCATCCCTAATAATTCCAAGAACGATCTAAAACTGAGCGTTATCAATTGAAGTCAGATTTGGTAACTTCCCGGTATTCTCATATTCTTCCTTGGCCTTTACTCCCTCATGGATGACTAAAGTGGCATCCAAACCATCATCAACAATGAGATCTGGACCGCCATCAGGGCCCCAATCAAGAGCCATCTTGGTATACCACCAGTGCTCCTGAAGTGTCTCACCCTTCCAGGCGAATATGACAGCGATGGCAGCAGTAGCATGGTCCTGTGTAGAGAAGATGTTGCAGGAGCAGCAGCGGAGAGAACCACAGTTTGAATGGTCATGTGAAGGGATAATCAGATATACCCTGAAGAAGATATAAAATAAATAATAAAAAAAAATCAAAATAAACCTAAAAATCAGCATCGTCCTCTTCAAGAAGCCCAATGGGCAAAAGCAGATCTCACCATCATGAACAACATTTGACAAGTTCACCTGGCAAATCCCTACTGGTCCATTAGATTCATGGAGGAAAAAAAAAGCTTGGCTTTCTTTCAGAATCACTGAAACTAAAGTCAGAATCTGAGATCATTCACTTATTATTTATTGCGAAAAGAAAAAGAAAGAAAGAAGAAGAATTTCCAGCTTGCCAATGAAGAAATTATCGCCAGATTTGGGGTCACGAATTTCTGTCGTGAATAGAGAATTTCCTGCTCGCCAGTTGCCGCCGATGTATTAATGTTTTACAGTTTCATTTTAATGTTTTAAAGAAAGGGGCAAATTAATAACTTTATCACATTTTAATGTTTTAAAGTTTCAAATAGAAAGGGTATAAATGTCTACTCACGTGTTCAGTCAAATCTGTCAGTTAAATGGGGCCGGTTAGAATTTATGGAAACCATTGGATAGTAGATAGAATTTGAAATCTTTTTTGGGGGTTAGATGAAAATTTTTAAAAAAAATTAAAAAAAGGTTAAACTCATACCTTGTTAATACCACACAGGATGTCAGTTCCAAGAAGTATGTTAACTTCCATTCCCACTCTTTTTGGAGCCAATGATAAGAGGTGGCTGGAACTACGGGTGTCAATCGGCCGGGTTTAATTGGTTCCCACCATTTTAACACCCCGTACTATGACGACCTGTTTAACTAATCGATCCCTCATGAGCAAGGCATAGACATGTTTATATTCAGCCCGGTCAGTCTCGATCCATAATATGCCTTATGCTAATTAAGCTAATTGGTCTATAAACGGGTTGTAACAGACTCATACCAAAGTGTATATAAAAATAGAGAGATGGTTTTCAAATCCATAATTATTCTAATGTTGTAGATTAAATACTTTCTTTATAGGGTTGTAAAAGGTTCTTATGATGCTTGTGATCACCCATGTAGATGAAGATGAGGACGGAAAGAACAAATAGAAGATACAAGAAATGAAAGAGAGTAACAGATGATTTAATGTTTTAAAATTTTAACTTTATAGTTGCATTTGTTTGGTTTAAACCAAGATTCAGTTTGGTTTGAAGGTATAGTCAGTTCATTTGGCCGGTTCAATCATACTACACCCTTACGTGAATACCCAATTAATAATCGATCTGGACCTAAGTCGGACATGTTTAATAGTCGGATTGATCGGTCTTAGTCCATGATCAGTCCTAATCCACCTGACGGAAAAAGATCCTCACTAATGAGGCCACCTCTATAGTGAAGATTCTATCCACTCAAAGGGGATCAATATGTATCCCGATCCAGAAAAAATCAACTTGTAGATCCACTTTGAGTGGCATCCCTAGTGACCACTGAGGATCCTCATCTCCCAATCCCCACCTGACAGCCTCACATTTGAACCCGGAAATTTTAAAAAAAAATCAAATTTTTTTTGACGGCCTCGTTGAGGTGTTTGGACTTTGGGTTTCATCGGGTCGTCTCTACTAAACTCCTCTTCTCTTGTATTTTTTATCCTTGCTTACCAAACTCAGAGACAGGAATATGGCAAATTAAGAACGAAATTGAGCCCTCCAGAATAACAGTTTTTGCAGAGAAACCGTAAAAACGGAACGAAACAAGCTGTGCTAGTCGATTCTCTTGGATTTGATGGAAGGGGAGCAGTCCGGTGGTGGTGGCAGCGGAGGTCCAGCTCCGTTCCTGCTTAAAACGTACGACATGGTCGATGACTCGTTGACCGATGATATCGTGTCTTGGAGTGCTAACAAGAACAGCTTCGTCGTGTGGAACCCCCTTGAGTTCGCTGCTCGTCTCCTCCCCACCTATTTCAAGCACAACAACTTCTCTAGCTTCATCAGGCAACTAAACACCTATGTAAGCTCTCCAAAAAATTATCGTAATTTCTTTTCTTGTATCTCTTTCTGTTTTGTGTGTCGTTGATGGCTTGATTGTCTTCTGAACTTTTTCCTCACCGAGGTTGGTGGTGCTGTTTTAATGCTTGACCCACTTCATATTAGGGTTATATAAACTTGAATTTCGTTAATCAGAGTTTTGTGTTCATGTTAAGCCAATGATATTGGAATCTCCTTTTTGCTAATTGAACTAGTTCTGTTCGTTAATCAAATTATTGTATTGCAATTTTGCTTCAAATCTGAAGTTGGTAGGTAGGGTCAGTATTAGCTGAAAATGGGCATAATCAGAAAATCCAAATTTTGCATTTGTGGTTGTGGGTAATTGGTTCTGGAATCAGAAAAAAATGATTGAACTGTATTGAGAACTGATTTGTCTTTATTCTGTTGATAGGGATTCCGGAAGATTGATCCAGAGAAATGGGAGTTTGGTAATGAAGATTTTGTTAAGGATCAGAAGCATCTCCTTAAGGGCATTCACCGCAGGAAACCTATTCATAGCCACAGTCATCCTCAAGGCTCTGGAGGGGATGCAGAAAGAGCAGCAATGGAGGAAGAAATTGAGAAACTTTCACGAGAGAAGACTGCTCTTCAGGGTGATCTTTGCAGATTTAAACAGCAGCAATCTGGGATGAAGGTTCAGTTAGAAAATGTGGAAGGAAGGGTACAAAATATGGAGCAGAGACAGCTCAAGATGGTGACTTTCTTAGCAAAGGCAGTGCAAAATCCAACTTTTGTTGAACATCTTGTTCAAATGGCTGGATTGTCTATGGACTTCTCTGAAATAAATAAGAAAAGAAGATTACCTAATGTTGATTACTCTGAAGAAGTCCTGGATAATACGCTTTTTGACAACCATAGCAGTAGTTCCAAACCTGAGATCGGGAATATTTTCCACCAAGATTTCTCTAATAAATTGAACCTTGAACTGTCACCAGCTGTTTCAGGTAGTAACTTTGTTTATCCAAGTGCACAGAGCTCCAATGAAGATGGGAGAAGTCCACAGAGGAGAACATCAGAAGGAGATGTAAGAGATGCACATGTCAGAATGGAAGATCTTTCATTTACTCCTGAAAAGTTAGACCTTTCAGACACTGGGACATCTTGTTCATTGATGAACGATGCAGCTTTGTCAAGACAAGTGAGAGAAAATGATAGCTCAAGGTTTCTTTGCCTGCAGCATAGAACTTCTGCTGACGAAGGTGATGGTCGTTTCTCCTGCCACTTAAATCTAACACTTGCTTCTTGTACATTGCAAGGGGACAAACATCATTATTCATCTAGAATTTCCGAGTTACACCCTGAAATAGGTACTTCCACTGAGTTGAGGTATAGCACCAGTGGTAAAGAAGCTGATCTTATAGTTGCTACAAACAGCAGAAGTATTAGTAATGATGATGCACCCAAGCCATCTTCTTATGAGGCCTCAACTAATAATCAGAGGTCTTCAGCGACTCAGGGCCGGGTGAATGATGTATTCTGGGAACAGTTCCTGACTGAAAGGCCAGGATCTTCAGATACTGAGGTAGCAAGTTCGAGTTTTAAAGCAAACCCATATGATGATCAAGAAGAGTGAATGTCTGGCCATGGAAAGTCATGGTGAAATAGAAAAGATATGGAGCGGCTCACTCCTCTCTGAACACTGTTCTTTGGTCGAAGTCCAATGATTGGCTTCATAAAACTGCTTGTGGTAACATGCAACCATGTAAGATTTCACATCTAACATGCTTTCTAATACTGGGAATTTTTTTTGTCGGGCATCATGTCCATTTTGATATGTGGACATTTGTCATTATGAGAGTTGTTAGAGGGAAAAAAAAATTCCACATTCCTGAACTAAAGTAGCATCAATACATATAATAAACAAAGGATGATTCATTTGTGTTTAAGCTACAGTTTGCAAATAATTAAATTGGCATGCAGATGAGTGTCACATTTAGCATTTTATTTTTGCAATCCCCTTTTGCTCATGCCTTGGAAAAATTTTTGCAATCGAATTTCCTTTGTTTCGTGAATTGAGTATTCTTTACCGCTTAAATTTCCTTTGTGTGTTTACAATACCTATCATTTAGGTAATATAATGTTTTAATCTATGGTGTAGATTGATAATGCACTTTCGATTGCAAGAGATCATTTGTATTGATATTGTGCTCATATCATGACTAACCTGTGATGTTGAATCAAACCATTGATGTTAGTCTGTTCATTTATGGATTTTATGATGCCTTTTGATTTAGTGAACTGGTGCATCCATAAATAATATGCTCTTAGTTCTTCTCTTTTATGATACAAAATGAAGTATGAGTCTAAACTGGTGGGTTAGACCGCATTCCTCCTCCCCATATGTTCTAGACTCTTCGTTTGGTGGAGTCTGCTGTCCGGTGCTTCCTAATTGCACTATGACATGAAACACAACGTTCCAACCTTCTATACAGCATTATATTGTACGGAACAGGAGTTTATGGAGGGGGAGGAGGAAAAGAGAGTTCTCGAAAAACAAAAAGAAGGAAAAGGAAAAGAAAACAAGCATTTGATTTCAGAAGAAGGTATTTAAAAAAAATAGATACATAAATGGTTGAATAATTGACCTAACTATTATGTCATCAAAATTTGGAAAGCTCAAAAGCTTTTGAGCATGTAATATGTATTTGAGATTAGGTAACCAAGGATTTCCTTAATAGTGTGTAACTATTATGACAGCTTGAACACAGTTTCTTTGTCATGTTTCTATTTCAATTGTCTAGTAATTGGTGTATGGTTAGTTTTTCCCCCTTAATATGTTCTTTTGAAATGATATTGTAGTTTATAAATCATTTTTGTCTTGTCACTTGTTGCATTTTCCTTTTATTCTATCTTCTTTCTTTTGAAATTATGTTTTCCTTTTGTTATTCTCTGTAATAGGGCTGCACTATGGCCGGGCTGTTTAAAGCCCCAGCCCAACTCTGGATCGTCTTTGTTTAGCCCTGGCCCGTCCTGGCCTTGACTTAGGGCCTAAAAATCTCAACCCAGGCCTTACCTTGCCGGACTCAGCCAGCCCGACGCCGCCCTGATTGACCCTGACTCAGGGTTGGGCTGGCCTTGGTGGAAATCACCCCTGAAATGTAGGGCTTTGGGTTGGAAAATCAATCATAATCAAAAGGTGCTAACTGCCAATGTGTAACATAGGAAAAGACCATGAAGGTTTCTGTCTCCTATTGTTTGATGTGCTCGTGAAATGGTAATTCAGCTTCATCACTATTCTCATATTGCTCTTTTGCCAAACATTTGGGGTTCCATTTTTTTACTATGTTTCTGATTTCTTGAGTTTTCTCTAGCAGATGTCAAAATGCTCACTTGGTTATGGCATTTTTCCCCTATTGAAAGTAAAAGGAAGTTTCTCTGGCAAGGTGCCCTGTTGCCTTCCTTTTGGTGCATTTGGGAGGAGAGGACAGCATGCTTTTACAAAAAAGAAATCAGACATTGATAAATTAAAGTCTGAATTGCACATGGGCAAGAGCTGATGAGATGTTTAAAGATATACAAAAACTGAAATCGAGTGATTTTTCATAATCAAGCAAATTTTAAAGCATTACATATGCTTTGAACAAAGTCAATTAGAACTAGATCATAACTCTTAAGAAAAAACTTACTGTTTTAAATATGTTTTGTCTTTTTATCTCAAACATTGCACTCTACAGGGTTGGGCTGGGCCGGCCGGGCTCAGCTCGAGGCTTCAACTCAGGCCCGGCCCTGCCCTGCCTTGCTAGGGTTTGAAAAAACATAGGCCCATGTCTGGCCTTGTCTGGGCTCAGGGCGGGTTCAGGCAGGCTCGAGTTCACAGGGCCAAACTTGCAGCCCTACTCTGTAATATAAAAATATGTCATCAAGTAGTGTAAATTAGGAGACTTAGAAAAAATGGTGAAATAAGGAAGAGAGAGTGTACAATATTATGTAGTAGCAAAACCGTGAGAATGTGAGACAGAAACCAAGTCATGCAGCTGCGGAAGTCCAATCAAGCCATTTGGGCCTCAGAAAAACTAATTTTGACCCATGCTTGGGTACCATGGGCCTTTTATTTTTAAGATTATCCTATGTAAAGGGGGCCTTATTTATTTATTTAATTTTTTTTTTTGGGGGGGGGGTGGGGGTAAAAGGTCTCATTATGCCTCATTTATAAGCCCATAGTTAGGGGTTTAAAATTTGGATATTAGATTTGGAGTAGTTTGAATTTAAGTTGCTTTAAAATTTTGTTTTAGATTAGGACTTGGCATTTAGTTTGAGTTTGTCTTTAGTTGAGTCATATTAGAATAAGAGTCTCTCATAGTAGTTACAATTGTTTAGTTTGTTTAGGAGTTTTTAATGAACATTATATATGTAAACTGTATCCCCCTGTAAGTGGTGTGTTTTTGGTAATGGAATGAAAAGTTAGAGTTCAGTTGAGTTGCCTCCCGGTTGTGGAGTTGCAGGTCTGAGACCAAGTTGGTCGACCTTTTGAACCTTCCTTGTTCTGTTCTTCTTTAACCCTTCCCTGATTTATTTTCCTCTTTATCTACTTTTCTTCTCCTTTTTTCTTTATCTTCTTCATACAATCGATACCCTGTTTCTGGGTGAAATTTGCAGCCCAAGAGTTAGGGACTGATCTCCTTTATTCCTCTTCCTTTCCTCCTGAAATTTGGGGTGGGAATGCCTGTGGTTTAGGCGATACAAGACCTCAAGGTTCATAACCTATGTCCTCCCCTGCTGTGATTTATAAACTAAGTTTCAGGTCTGAATCTGTACTTACTGCCAGGTTCTATTTCAGTGATTTTTTTTTATTATTGATTTTTGGTTTTTGTATCATGAAATGTGAAACAAAATAGTGAACGAAGAAGGATGGAAGGAGAGGAAGGAGAATGGAGGAAGCCAAAAGGCAAAGAAGAGGATCTAATAGATTTATCTTCTACCTTTCACATCCAGCTTTATTTATATAATAAAAGATGCTTACAAAGGCAAAAGTACACCTCACTAGTGTAGCCAACCTTAATAACTAAAGTAACAGATTTACAAATTAACAACCCTACTTTACTATACTAACCTCTACAAATCACTACTAAGACACTCTACTAAACATCACCACTAATAATAATAATCAAGAACTTAACCCTTCCCCTCAAGCTGGAGTATGGAACAAACAAGATTAACAAGATTAGGTGTGAACTGTAAAATCGGTCTTTTAACATATATAGCGGTTGGAGATGATAGGAAGCACAAAGAGAACTTCATTCTGGTAGCAATATCAACTCAAGAACACCAATCATCAGCAAAATCAGTAGATAAAAATTGCCGTGTCGAATAAACCCAACATAACCATCTTCAACAAACAAAAGATGCGGTGGAGAACATCAATCCACTATCCAAAAAATCATACCTGCAACAACAATGTCGGAAGTTCTTCCAAGGAGAGAAACTTAATCAAAGCAAGAAGCTATCCTTCATTTACTTGAAACTGGAAAGTTGGAGATTTAGGGTTTTGGGATAGGCAACATGATTTTCATGTGGGGGACAATGCTTGAGGAGTTGAGAAAATGTACAAATGTAAAAACAAATTACGATGGAACTTCCCATATAAATATCAGAAGTCAATAAAGATATTTTCATTCACACTTGTATGAAAGAAATTTGACTGTCAATGGCATTGAAGACAGGCTTAGACGGCTTCGAGAAGCTCCCCTTTCGAACCACCAAACCCTGCAACTGATGAGAAGGCCAATTGGAGTAAACAAGAACCAAACATCTTATTTCTCAGTTTTCTGGATGATGAGGCTGCTTTATATATATATATATATATATATATATATATATATATATAGTGATGGAAATATGTGTTATTGAATTCTTTTAATTAGGCTTGTCATTATATATGTTTGTTTTGTTTGGTTCTTTTGTTCTGATAAATTTAATATTCTTTGACCTGGAGTGCTTGTGGTTGCATGTTCACGGGCTTATATTTGGAAAACCCAAGCCAAGGTTTTGGTGAGCTTGCCCTTCATTGTGAATAAATTTCTAGATTATAGTGGTCATGGGTTCAAAACATGGAAACAGCCTCTCCACATTGTGGGGGTAAGGCTGCGTACATTCTGCCCTCCCCAAACACTGCAGTTGCAGGAGCCTCGTGCACTGGGACGCCCTTTGTGGGCCACTTAACTGTTTTACAATTAGTGAATTTAAAGCAGTATGTCCTTCTTTGCAATTTTGGTATTCTACCGTAACAATCTGTGCAGGGCTACTCACTTCATAGTTTCTCTTAAAAATATTCAATATTAACTAATAGTTCTTCAAAAATAAAACTCAATATGATGGAGACCAGAATATCAAGGAGGTTTTGAGTTGAAGAGGTGTGTTGCAAGTACTTAGTGGCACATGAATAGATCAATTTTTCTTGAAACAAGCCAAGATCTGTTGGTTTTGCTTAGGACCCAAATGAATCACACTGAAGTTATAATACTAAATGATTTGGTCAACATTTTGGCATTCCAATCAAAATTTGATGTACTTTTGGTCATCACTATGGGATTCTAGTCTTTGTAACATACATTATGTTTCGAAAGTTTATTTCTTCTAAACTGAAATGGATAAATTGTAAACACTTTCTGCCTTTCTGCCCCATCACATACCACTACACACAGGTAAGTCTGTCTAGAATGTAGTTGACTGCTTATTGGAAAATATGGTAATGTGTTTGGGTCCTAGGACTAACATTGTTAAAGATAGGACCTCCATCATGGATCTGTTACCATCTCATTTTTCTTTGAAAACTAACTCCCCCACCCCTACCCCTACTTTTGGAACAACTCTCCTATATTCAACTTTAGTTGCTGTCCTGCCTGAATTATGTCTTCTTTGTGTATTATGGAACTGATTATGGATAGCTTTAGCACCCAAAAAAAAAAAAAGAAAAAGAAAAAAGTGAGGGGCAGCTCTGGCACAGCGTTTCAATCATTCTCCAAACCAATTGGCGTCACTCTGAGGGATTTGATGTTCATGCTTTTTACATGACTTCATCTTGCCTCAGTGCTTTTGATTAATTGATTCATAAGGATAGAGATCAAGGGATTCTCTTCTGTGGTGGCAGAAAGGTTTTCCTTGGGAAGTATAGGCCTTCAGAGCCTTTCTCATCTCATGAGCAAATGGCTGGCTTGTTAAATGAGAACCATTGTTCTACTGGATGCCAGCAATATCTTTACAGATGACAACCAAGCTAGGCACCTGTGGACACATAAGTGCATGCTTGACCATTTGATGTGAAAACTTGGTTGAAGGCAATGGTGAACTTGGTTGACCAACCAAGCTCGGCCCTTGTGCTAACTAAGTTCCTTTCTTGTCTTTGTCTTACTTAAAGACGATGGTGAACTTGGTTTATGGCTGCATTTTATGGATACAGATGCAGGTTGTAGATTTAATAGACATGAGTTGTTGGAACCCCAAAAAAGGATTTGAAGACTCAGGGAGGCATAGAGCTCTTTTCCAATTTTTAAACTTTGAAAATTTATGTTTATGTCATATAAGTAATTCGATTATTGTTATCAAAGAGATAAAAATATCTCATGTATTTGTAGAAAAAGGTTGGCATTGCAGCTATTTTGGGCATGTGGAGGTATGCGTTGTTGATTCTGACCATGGGATAGATGGGGAATCCCCTGGATAGTTGACAGATCAAATTTAGTGTCCCATCTTTCTCACATTGCCTACTAGATATAGCTCTTCCCTTGTTTTATGGCCAAGATACAAACAATCTGAGAGCACATTCGCACATGGGAAAGTTAGATTGGACTGAATCAACCGGAGATTAGATGATGAAATGGACCTAATGTTCTCTTAATTTGAGAGTTACCGAACTGCTACATGAAGTTACATGCCGGAAACATGCACCTGTATTTGATTTAGTCTCTGTTATTTTTATTTTCTTGACCTATTATAGTTATGGTAGTTATATTATTGGATTTGGTCTGACCACAAGCTGAGTAAAGCATGTAATACTTAATCTTAATAATTAATAAATAGAGTAAAACTAAAAAATTAATGTTTTCATATGTAGGTGGTGATCTTGTGAGTGATGATGGGCTCTGATCTCAGACTTCATACCCTTCTGCACTCAAATGCCTCAGGTACTTCTCCTATGAATTGTACTAATAACCAATAGGCACAATTGAGATGTTCAGCATCTGGTTTTATTTTTTTAATTTTCTTTAAGATTTCAAGTTTAGCTTTGTCTGTACAATCTTCCTGATGTCATAGATATTTTTATAAGATTTGAGGAACATAATTTTGTTATTGAGAATTTCCTACTGTAGATGTGAATAAACAACTGTTCTGATTTGTAGAACACTTTAGAGCCCTAATTCATTTTTTATTCCGATTTTTGTTTTCTAACCTGGACCTGAAATTGTAAAATGCAATATTGTGAACGTATTGATTTGGTTTTTCTTTTCTTCATTTCTGCTTCAAACTCAACAATTAAAGATAAATTAAATTGCGTAATATGCTAGGAAAACAAAGCATCTTTTGTTTAGATGTATTTTGTTTTGCCATTCAACTCCATTGTTGCTATAATCATCATCATTTTTGTTCTTGGTATTTGAAACTGCAGTAGTTCTAATATTACCATTACTATTATTATTTTATGGCTGGTACTTGGAGCCCCTATTTATCAGTTTGATCCTGCGGCATGGCAAAATCATTTGGCATTTTCGATTGCTGGAAATTCATTTTGAGCAGGCCATTTTTTGTAAAATTTCAAATTTTAATTCTACCATATACTCCCCTTGTTTTGGCATGTATTCTTGTGTAACTCCATGCATGCTTATAGTACTCCAATAACTACTGTGCATTCTTTTAGCCTGGAATTTTTAAAGATTTATTTTCTCACTTGGCAAACTCTGTTTAGTACTTAAACATGTAAAATAGGGAACTAGGGTTTACCAAATCATAAATTTGGGCTACCTGACATGTCATGTGACAAACTTTGGTATGGACCAGATATACGTTTTTCTTATTAGTATTACATTTTTTGATGGGGTTGTCTCAACTAGCTAGGTGTATTAAGAACATGTCTACTTCTCTTAATGGTGGTCTGATTGTAACCTATAAACAGGACTTTTGGCATCGGTTTGTATGGTGTTAGATCTTAAATCTTAGTCCCCTTAAAACTTCTCCCTTATTGGACGCATGAGCTGTGTGATTTTGGGAACTGTGATATGGGGGTGTTAAATGACATATGTGCCCTTCCATCTACATATTATGCTGTTATAAAGTGGGGCTATTTTGGAAATAAATTCAGGGCCAACAATTGGTTGTAATCAGCAGACAGAATTTTTTTGATTGTCTATTGTTTTACCTCCAAAAGTTTTCAAGAATAAAAAAGTGAGGTTATAATTTTTTTTTTTTTTTTTGGTTGTGTATAAAAAGGAGATTATAAATCATTTAACACTTTAAGAGATGTCAATAAGAAAATCCCATGGAATGGAAAACAAAGCCAATTCAAATTACAATGAAAATGCAAAAAAGAAATCCATTTGAAGGCTTAAGGCTCCAAATGGGTCAAACGAGGGAGCTGATTAATATCTTATCGATTGTGCCTCCCTGCTCCATTATCTCTTCTAGTGTGACCGTAGCTTCAGTATGCATGTAAATGTCAATTGCACCGAGGGAATAACCCATCTGAGCGGCCATGAAACCCTACAGGCTACAAACTTGCCTGCCTCCACTTCAAAATTGAACTGACGAATATTGGGGTCATGCTTGTATGGTCCATATTCACCTAATGTGGTACGTATTGAGAGAGACTTTAACGAAGAACCTCCTCCTATTGAAATGTAAGACCCACGTACCAAAATAATAGAGTCATCCTCTGCAAGGATGAACTGTTAGCATTGATGGAGAAAAGGTAATTTTGTTATTAGCCCAATTATTAATGTATATATTCCTTCATAATTATTGTTATTTTTTTGTCTATTCCATTTTTAGGCTCCATTTTTTTTCGTGTAAATTAATTGCAAAAACAATTATGTAAAATAAAATTTTCTTTGTTTTGATGTAAAATACAAAAAAAAAAAAAAAAAAGCATTGGAAAATTAAGAAAATTCTACATGGAGGAAAATTTTTATGAAAAATTTAACAAGGAATCAAACAGGGCCTAAATGTATTAGCTGTGTGACCCAATTTGTTTCTGACACCATTCCATAAAATTTAACGTCTAACATTTTATATGTAATTTTTTTTTGTGTTCTTTTATCCAATGGGTAAAAGAAAGATGAAGTTTCTTTGTCTTCCTCATATCATTATATTTTATTTCTTGGAAACAAACATTGATATATGTTACATGGAAATACAAAACCCACGTATGATGGTCTGAGTGTAAACTTTATGATAAAATTTCTCACTTAGCAAAATATTTTTTTTTATTTGTAAACAAATGAAGCCTAATTTGAAACCCTAACCACACTCATAGAGGTGTGAGATCAATTCCTCTCGACTGTACATACATGTACTCTCCATGGGACTGGATCATCGTCCATGGGGTGTAAAGCCCACCTTTAGAGCATGGGACCCACTAGATAGGCACTGATGGGATCCCTTGTAGTGTACATGGGCAGGTGATCGATCTACACTTTAATCCAACAATCCAAGCAGGCAAGCAAACTAGTTGAAATTTGCATAAATGCAGAAAACAACCTCACCTTACCATCCTGAAGTTGAGTCGTCCTCCTCCATGTCTCTCCATCAACACCGAACCTACAGGAAATTCAAGGACCATCTGTAGGGAACTTACTCCACAATCACCATAAGTTATAAAGATCTGCTTCACTCTTCCTATGCTCTCATCATCCCAGCAGTAGCCTTAGTAACGGCTACCTTCTGGTCCAACCTTGATGGGCATCTCTGGTACTAAATGACCAGAGTTGGATAGAAAGTATGGAGAAAGGATGAGCACAAAACATAATAATCATAAGTCTTATCTCTAACCCCAAAAACCACAATTTCTTTTCAGGCTTTATACTTATCCTTCTCCTGTTTTCACCGCACTCTCAGTCAGGAATTAATGTTTGAGAACTTTAATAAACACATTAAGATAAAAGATAGAGAACATGAACAGAGAGAGAGAGAGAGAGAGAGGGAGAGAGGGAGGTTGACTTAGGATTGTAATCCGATGCAGAAAGTGGTAACCATGCATCTACCTCATAAGATAACATTGACTTTAAACCAACGACATTAGATGACAAATGATAACTTTTAAATAGGTTCTTCCTAGCAAGTTAGCCGTGGGAGGTTGCTGGCCTCAGTACCAAGTGCACTACGGGCCTTTGTGTTCACATAAATCTCCATAGCATACGCGCATTCACAGTTCGAGTAGCCATGGAACCCTGCAAACTTGCTAGCCTCCACCTCAAACATGAATGCTGATCTCAAATTGACTTCCTTCTCGCTTCCATATGGTCCATACTCAGCAGAATCGGTACTTATCTTGATTGATGAAATAACGGTCTCCCCATCGACCAAGTCTAAAAACCCACTCACCAAAATAATAGATTCTGACTCACAAAGAGTAATCTGATTACATCAAGTGAAAATGGAGCAATACTAAATTTGTATTTGACAATAAAACCTCTTTTAAATGAGACCTTTACAATCAAATCCTAACAATTAAGGGGAAACTCTTATGTAATCATTTTTTTTTGGGGGGGTGGTGGGGGTAAAAAAGGTCGGCAAATTTGATTGATAATAGAAAATGAGTAAAAAATACAAATGGCCTACTGTTATAACTCCATCTTTAGCATTGCCATCAGCAGAGCACAGCGGGGATTAAAGATGACTGAAACTAGTTCTTTATACATTCCACAGTCATCAGTATAAAGTACAAACAACAAATAAGAAGAGAACTATTGATCATCTATTGAATCTATAAAAACTATTATGTAATCAGTAGAGCATAAGAGAAAATTACCATATTGAAATTAGGTCCTCACCTCCATGTTTCTCCAGTAAGACTAAGGCTCCATTCTATCATTGACTGTTTGTATAGAGTTTATTATTTTGCCATATCTTACATAGATCTGCTTTACGTTTCCTTTGTCCGCATCATTCCAGCTACTATGGTCACAATTACCTTCTGGTCCAACTTTCAGGAGTATCTCCCCACTTGGTATCTATAAAACAGATAAAAAAAATTCAAATTATACAGAGAAAGCATATAATAATTACAAATAAAAAAAAAACATTGTATTCCACGATTAGAAAATCTGTTTGTGTCATGGCAAAAGTTTTTGTAGTCGATAGACCAGGTATCTAGCACCAGTCTGTAAAAATGCTATTCATGAACTCGAGACCAGCAACACAATGAATTCAAGCGACCTGTAAGTCTCATTGGATGATGAAGGGCTATGCTGTCTACAGGCCGAAAAAGAGAGAAAACAGAGGAAAGAGAGACACTACAGAATTGAAAGGATTCCCAAGGTTGAAAATTAGCACATCAAAACCTCTTTAAAATGACAATTATAATAATTTTTTTTTTAAAAAAAAAGAGAGAGAGAAAGAGAAGGACGAGACCTTACCTTTGCAGTCTCCGGACAGTTGGAAATGTATGGATGACGACCAGCCATTATTTTGCAGCGGCGGCCGGTGAAAGATGATAACAGTAACAGCCTAAAGCGAAATAGCGAATGGAGATGGTGAACAAATGATTTCGTAGCCACTAAGAAATCACCTTTACCTTTTTGTTTTAGTTGTTTTTTTTTTTTTTTTTTTTTTTTTTGTTTTTTGTATTTTTTTTTTCTTGTTCGTGTGAAAAGATTGGGAAAATCATAGGTGGCTGATTTTTTTTATTAAAATAATATTAAAATAGGTTGGGATTGGGATAAGAGATCAGAGCAGATATCGGGAAAGTCTAAAATTAATACGAATCGATGGATCTGATTCCAGAAATGATTGATCTCATTCTTCTTGATTGCTCAATTGCAAAAGCAGTTCGATCACTGATGCTGATAACAGGGACCTCTACTCATATCCATCAGCTTCAGTTAAAAGCCCTCCTTTAAAGGGACTTAACTCGTCTCAAGTTATGTAGTCGTTCCAACGGTTAGGTTTACTCTGCGCGTTTACTATAATTGAATGTACACAGAGTGAATTCCAACCGTTGAATCATGACTAGAGAGACTACACAGCTAGAGACTAGTTCCATCCCCTTTAGAGCCTTTGCCAATAATCCAAGATACAAGCATCTGTCAACTTATTTCTTTCTTTCTTTCATTTTTTTTTGTTCAACTTTTTTCTAGGGTTGTCAACTGTGTGTTTAACTACTCCTTAGTAGTTCGGAGGGCCTTGTCAGTTGTTTCTATGACAACTAAATCCATTTCCACTCAATGGCTAGCTGAATTATCTAATTTAGATTCGTTTCACATAGTAATGAATATATCTGTTGTTATCAAAAAAAAAAAAAAAAAAAAAAAAAATACAGAGAACTACCAACATATTGTTCGTACATTTTTTTTTGTAGAAACATATAATATGTGAAAATTTCCACTTCACTATTCAATTTTGATAATCTTATCTGAATTGCCCACCTAATACTGCAACACGGCAAAATCACGTAGCATTTTAGACTATTGGAAATTCATTTGAATAGGCCACCTTGTAAAATTTTATATTCAAATTCTACCATATACTCCCCTTGTCTTGCCATATATCCTTGTCTAAGTCTATGCATGTTTATGGTATGCTAACGGCTATTTTGCATTCTTCTAATTACTAGATTTGTTTTCTTACTTAGCAAACTCTATTTACTATTTAAACACGAAAAAAGGGAACTATATAGGGTATACCAAAACATGTCAGGTGACAAACCTTTGGTTGAACCAGGTGTACTTTTTCCCATTAATATTACATTTTTAGATTAGGTTTGCCTGAATGACACATCTCTAGGTGTAATTAGAACATGTAACATTCTTTTAATGTTTGTCTGGTTGTAACCTATAAATTAGTCTTTTGGCATTGGTTTTTATGTTGTTAGATCTTAAATCTTAGTTCCCTTAAAACTATCCCCTTATTAGATGCATGGGCTGTTGTGAATGGGGACAGTTAAATGTGGATGTTAAACGACAAATTTACACATGTTAAATGGCAAATCTACCCTCTCATCTACATATTATGCTAGTATAAAGTGAGGTAATTAATTTTGAAAAAAAGGCCAGGGCCAACAATTAGCAAACATTTCTTTTGAATGCCCATTGTCATATCTCCAAAAGTTTTTTAAATTATAATAATAAAGGAAAAATGTATGATTATAAATTATTTAACACCTGACGAGATGTCAATGACAAGAAAATCCCATGGAATGAATAACAAAACCAATCCAAATTTTAGAGAAAACGCAAAGAAGAATCCATTTGCCGTCTTAAGGCTTCAAATAGGTCAAACGAGGGATGCTCGGATTGATCACCATCTTATCGAAAATAATAGACTCATCCTTTGCAAGGCTGATCTGTTGGCATTAATAGAGAAAAAGGTAATTTTCTCAGCCCTAATTATTATATTATTATTATTATTATATTATTATTATTATTATTATTATTATTATTATTATTATTATTATTATTATTTTGTCTATTTATCTATTAATGAAGTTTTCATTCCGTACATCGAAGATCATTAATGAATGGTTGCATCCAATCTCCATAAAAGTTTCAATTGTTTCAAAGTTTCTATACTATTTACATGAGACAATTTGTTTTCATTGTAGAATGGTTGAATTTTTTTCTTCTGATTTTATGTTGTTTGTTTTGATGTAAAATATAAATGTATTAAAAAAATTAAGAAAATTTTACAAGGAAGAAAATTTTCATGCAGAATATCATTTTCATGAAAAATTTTACAATGAAACAAAAAGAGCTTGAATATATTCTCAAGACCCATTTTATTTCCCAGTAAAATGGTCTGAGTATAAACTTTATCCGAAAAATTGGTTCTCCATTGCTGCATGTAAAAGGGTCGGCCTGGTTGTCACTGACTTGGTCATATGACTCATATCCCACTTTTGATCCTATTTTTTCACTATTTTTTCACTCCAAGGTTAATCTCCCCTATTACAAAATAGTTTCCGAAGGCTGGGGAAATAATGTAAAAGACAATTTTCCGTACAAATTTTTCGAAACTGATGCAATTAAAGAAGGTGGTTTCGGTTTTTTAAGGTGAATGGTCTAGATTCAACGGTTGTAAAATCAGTAACAAACTCCGTTTGTAACATAGTCGGTTACAATCAGACAAAGCTAAACGGACAGAACTAAAAAGAAAGGATGTAAAAGTAGGGCTGCAAGAGGGCTGGGTTGGGCCGGGTTTTTCAAAACTCTAACCCTAACCTTGACTATTTAAACTTAACCCTAACCCAGCCCAACCTTGTCAGGGTCAGAAAATGTACAACCCTAACCCTGACCTTGGCAGGATTGGGCTTAACCTTAACCTACCCTGATTGACCCTAACAGGGTCGGGTTGGGCCGGTTTAACCCTGATTAACGCTGATTCAGGGTTGGATTGACCCTGATTGACCCTAAAACATATAACAAATAAAATAAACTAAAATTCTTAAACATAATAAGATATTACAAATACATATAACAGTAGAGATCTGATAAATCCCCAAATAACTTAAAAGTTTAAAATATCAAATAACAAATACAAACAAACCAATAAATCAGTGATAACATATAATATAAAAAAAAAGAGAAACCCACCCCTATCACCGAAGCCATCTTCCACAGAGAAGCAAAAAGAATAATATAACCTTTCTTTCCCAACCAAAATCAACATGAGTTGCACAAGAGAACTAAATATTAAAACTTGTCCAACCATGATTATTCACCATATAATTATGTAAGTTCAGAATAGAAAAATAAGAAAACAACGATAAGGAGATCACAGATTGAAAAGATAAATTGATCAATATTAGGACAGAAATATTGAAAAAACAACATGGAAAACAACAGAGAAAACGAACAAAATATTTGTCCAATCAATCTGCTATCCCGAAAAAAAAAAAAAAAAAAACCAATCGATGAGCTCAAAGCATAGAAAGAGAAATAGAGAGAGATTGTAAGAATTTTACATAGATCCTCTTTGGGTTTTCCCATGGGATTTCCCATGAACCCTAACGGACACACCACATAGATTACTAGAATACAATGGGTATTGAAAAGAGATGATTAGAGACATACACCTCTTTGCTGTAGATTGATTTTCGATCGTTTTTCTTTGGTTTGAATGCTTGGAATACTTGGATCAAAGTCTTCCACAGCCTGTCGGGATCCCTTGACCTTCTCTCTGCGTATGAGAATAGGAGAAGAAAATAACACCGTGGCTGTGGGGACTCTAATCATTGGTATTTATAATACCACCCCCAACCCTGGACCAGTCCCACAGTGGACTAGGTTGGTCCATCTCTAATCATACTTAAATCAATTTACCTGTAACTAGACTCCCACTGAACCAACTAACCTTATAATTAATTTAGCCAATAAAAAATATCTTACAATCTCCTACTTGGGCTATATTAATTATAAATTCACCATTGATCCGATGTGGCCATGGAATCTAATTACACCAAAATCATCCTTTACTTTGATCTAGTCATCAAGCCTATCAATGTCGAACAACAGCGGAAAGTACTCCTACACATCCGGTGTACCCCCTTCTGTCAGTCACATACAGAGGTCTACTTAATGACATAAATCACTTTGAGATGAATACTTGAGTCTAATGATCGAATTACCACGATCCCGTTACCTTAAAATCCTTATAGGTCAACGCACTTTGATATTATCCAACTTATATAGGCAAACCGTCTCCAGTTTGGACTAATATCATAATTTGGCTTACCGCCTTCTTTGGCTAAATACCGTCTTCTTTGGTTAAATACCGTCTTGTAATTTTGACATGTCTTAAATAATAAAAAATACATACAAGCAATAAATGCTCACCAATAATCATGTCCATTAAACCACATGCAGAACAATCAATTACAGATAAACCATCAATTACCAAATCTCCCACTAACCAAGCATATCTATACACTCCCACTGACTAAGAGAATCTAAAGACTCCCACAGATAAAACCTTTTCAACCATTCCAAAAAAACATTTTTAACCTATCTCTACATTGCCTTAGAGATCAAGTATGACTGGTACAACTAGTCAAACCTAAGATTACATAATCAAACATGAAAAACAATTCACCACATCACATAACAAATACGATCAACATTACATGGAGTCATTTACCTTACAACATCATAAGCATAATTTCTTTCAATTTAATTAAAAAGAAAAACTTTACATTTTAATATGGGAAGAATATATTAAGTCAAACAATAAACATAAAACGAAGTAAAATCAAGAGCAGAAAAAACATTTGAATGTAAAAGAAACTTTACAATATTCAAGCCAACAGTCTTCAAGACCCTCCTACCCCAAATACCTTGGGAGTCTTAGAATCGATATCATTTTCTAGATATGCTTATCAGCTTAACAATATTTAGTCAAACCACCTATCTTTGATTAATCTACCCATCTTTGAGTAATCCACCTTGGAGTTACCCAAACAACAATCTTATCACTAGCTATTTCTTCCCTTTGGTAATGTAAGCCACCTAGATCTGAATATATTTTCTAGCAAGGAATGAAAAATTTAATATATCAATTATATTGGTCTCATTGTCCTTGAGCTTTTTACTGATAATTGATAGCTCCCAAAAATACTTTCTCATATTACCATTTTCAGCATAACTGGTACTAGAGAGATAGGTTAATAAACTATCTTTCGACCCCCTCTAAAATATTATTCTTATCCTTTGGATTTTTCTTAGATAATCCCTTCGCAATATTTCTCATCTTAATACTGCTACACATAACCTCAATAGTAGAATACCTCACAACTTATGTAAACTATAATGAAAGATACATCTAGGTCAAACGATCCTAGACTAGTCTCCAATTTTTTCATAATAAATTTTATTCTTTGTCCCAGGAAGAGAAAAAGATAGATATCAAAACATTCTTTGGGACAGTCATACTTGGATGAACAATCAGTGTATGAGTTTAAATACAGTATCAAACAACTGAAGACGCATACACATACCATTTACTTGCATTAACCATATAAACCTTTCATGCAAATAAATATTCTTTTCCAAGAATTAACCAACTACACATTCTCTTTTGGGATAAACATGCAGTGGTCTTCTCAGTTTCTGTGCAATAACTGCGAAAGAATAATGACTCTCGAAAATTCCACCACCTTTGGGTTAATGAGACCTCCTAAAGTCAAAACTCTTTCAACTTATGTGCATGAACTTACCTTTAACTTTGACAATGCCACATTTGGGTTAACACTGTCTTTCTTAGCTGCTTTTCACACCATGGAGAACAGTGTATTAAAATATATCTTTTATTGTATATGTAAATACACAAATTTGGGGTTTGAGGATCACCATGTTGGAACTGAGTGTACCACTTTGGTGGATTCCACCCAATCTTCACATGATACCCACAAACCTTAATTTGATCAAAACTTGACAATGCCACCTTTGGGTGTACATCGTCCTTACACAAGCATTTACAAATACATGAACTTTGAATTTAAAGACATCATGATGAAACTAGGTGTACCATTTTGGTGAGTTCCACCCAATTCCATAATGATATCCTCAAACCCTACATTGCAGCACATTGTAGGTTAATAAATAAAATATCATGCACACATAACCTTTTACAAGTATCTGGTACAAAAATAACTGATAAATAAGTAGAAAACTACAAACCAGATTAATTTGGAGTACCTTTTAATCAAAACTAAATTCCCCAAATCACCAAACTGTGTCAAACTATGTACCAAACTGTAGAGCATCAAAATACGAAGCCAACGCAAAAAACCGCGTCAAAATCCGAAGCTCCTAGCTCTCACAATTACCGATCAAAGTTGGCTTATGCATTCTTGCATCCTGAACCGGTTCTAGCCGGTTCATCCAGGTTCGGTTTGGTCTAACCGGGCTCGGTTATGGGCGGACCGAACCCACAAATTAAAACCCTTTTCTTTTTTTTAAATGCTTGATCCAGGCCAAACCAATCGGTCTGGACCTTAAACCGAATCGTAAACCGACGGTTCAACTTTCAGTCCAACCAACCCACCCATCCGGGATTCGGGTCCAATTTTTGGGTCAACAATTCGGATCAGTACCCGGGTTATCGGGTCAAAATTTTGGGTCGAAGGGTCGGGTTATCGAGTTGACCCGTTCCTGGTTTCGGGTCGGGTCTGACTTAGTTGACCTGGGCTGGGTTTGCTCGGTCTGGATTGGGCCTGGGCTGGGCCAGCCCTAGTAGAACTGGACTGGGCCTGGCGCGCCTGGGCTGGGTAGACTCGGCCCGAGTCAACCCGTTAGGGTTAATGATTCGGCACCGAGTCGACCCAGCGATGACTCGGCGCTGTTAGATTTAAGAAAAAAAAAACTTTTCAAATCGCCGGTGCGTAGATCTCATGCGCCTTTTCAGGCTGCAAGTGAGAGCGCATCGGGTAGTTTCTGGCGACCAACTTTATGTCACCGGCTCCGTCTCTCCAAGGCCTACAATCTTGTATAATTTATTTTGCTTTTTAATGGTCTGAAATTTTTTTTTCAAGTGTCCAAACCCTAGACAAGTTCGTAGAGAATTTTGGGGGAAAAATCTCTCCCTTTTTCAATCCAATCAAACATAAAGATTTAACAATACTTTCTCATTGATTCTAGATCTGTGTAGGAGGTTCTGATACCACTGTAAGAATTTTACATAGATCCTCTTTGGGTTTTCCCATTGGATTTCCCATGAACCCTAACGAACACACCACATAGATTACTAGAATACAATGGGTATTGAAAAGAGATGATTAGAGACATACTTCTTTGCTGCAAATTGATTTTCGACCGTTTTCCTTTGGTTTGAATGCTTGAAATGCTTGGATCAAAGTCTTCCACAGCCTGTCGGGATCCCTTGACCTTCTCTCTATGTATGGGAATAGGAGAAGAAAATAACACCGTGACTGTGGGGACTCTAACCATTGGTATTTATAATACCACCCCCAACCCTGGACCAGTCCCACAGTGGACCAGGTTGGTCCATCTCTAATCATACTTAAACCAGTTTACCTATAACTAGACTCCCACTGAACCAACTAACCTTATAATTAATTTAGCCCATAAAAATATCTTACAGAGATATCCCAAGCCATTCATCATAAAGAGAAAGAGAGAGAGAGAGAGAGAGAGAGAGAACCATACCTCAACCTGAAGTAGGAACCTAACCAACGGATGATGCTTTCACCTAAAAGCTAAAGCCAAATAGTGCTTTCCCTTGAAACAGAATGGAATAATCGATTGAAGATATAGAAAAGAGAACCTGAGAAATAGGGTTTGAGTTTGAGGTTAGTGAGGTAGTAAGAAGAGCTTATTGGAGAGATTATGAGAGAATCTCGGTCAAGCACTTACCTTTGAAGAGCTTATGAGAGACGATGAGTCCGATGAGTTCGTGAGCGGCGGCCATGAGGTAGGTGAATTGGTGACTGTGAGAGACAGAGAGATAATGAGAGATTAAGGAGAGAGATTAGGTTTGGGGGTTTGTGAGTCGGCGGCCATGAGGCATGAGGTAGGCAAGTCACGACTAAGAGTGGAGACTGAAGTCGAAAGACACAGATAGCACTAATAGATTAGGCCCTATATATATATAGGGTCGGGCTTAGCCGGGCCGGGCTCAACCTAGGGGGTTAACCCTAATCCAAATAATCAAAATTTGGGCCCTAACCCAGCCCTGTCAGGGTTCGGGCCGGGTTCAACCTTGCCAGGGTTCAGGGTGGGTTTGGACGGGTTCGGGTTGTGAGGGTAAAACTTGCACAACCCTGACAGGGTCTAGTTACCAAAGCTGTTTACAAGAAAACAACTTTGGTAACTAGGTCATCATAGTAGAAAGTTTGGGTGGGTTCGGGTTGTCAAGGTAAAAATTTGGGCCCTAACCCAGCCTTATTAGGGCTCGACCCTATATATATATATATATATATATATATATTTCACAAACCCTAAATAAACCGAATCTGTTAATGCTATTTGTGTCTTTCGATTCTTAGAGTCTCACTCTCAGTCGAGACTCGCCTACCTCACACCTCACGGCCGTCGACTCACAAACCCCCAAACCTAATCTCTCTCCTTAATCTCTCATTATCTCTCTGTCTCTCACAGTCACCGATTCACCTACCTCATGGCCGCCGCTCACGAACTCATCGGACTCATCGTCTCTCATAAGCTCTTCAAAGGTAAGTGCTTGACCGAGATTCTCTCATAATCTCTCCAATAAGCTCTTCTTACTACCTCACTAACCTCAAACTCAAACCCTATTTCTCAGGTTCTCTTTTCTATATCTTCAATCGATTATTCCATTCTGTTTCAAGGGAAAGCACTATTTGGCTTTAGCTTTTAGGTGAAAGCGTCATCCGTTGGTTAGCTTCTTGCTTCAGGTTGAGGTATGGTTCTCTCTCACTTACACACACACACGGTCTCTCTCTCTCTCGCTTTCTATGATGAATGACGTGGGATATCTCCCTTTATTTCTCTTTCTATGCTTTGAGCTCATTGATTTTTTTTTTGAGATAATAGATTGATTGGACAAATATTTTGTTCATTTTCCCTATTTTTTTCAATGTTGTTGTTTCAACATTTGCGTCCTGATATTGATCAATTTGTCTTTTCAATCTGTGATCACCTTGTCGTTGTTTTCTAATTTTTCAACTCTGAAATTACATAATTATATGGTGAATAATCATGTTTGGACAAGTTTTTATTTAGTTTTCTCTTGCAACTCATGTTGATTTTGGTTGGGAAAGAAAAGTTATATTATTCTCTTTGCTTCTCTGTAAAAGATGGCTTCGGTGGTAGAGGTGGGTTTCTCTTTTTTTTTTTTTATATATATATATATTATCTGTTATCATTGATTTATTGGTTTGGTTTGTATTTGTTATTTGATATTTTAAACTTTAAGTTATTTGGGGATTTATTAGATCTCTACTGTTATATGTATTTGTAATATCTTATTATGTTTGTTTTGGCCCAGATCCGTCCTGTGGGTCCACTGAGCTGAATAGACCTGCAAGACAAGCAAAGGCAAGGGGAGGCGGGCCAGGTGCCCTGGGTCCACTCCGATGCCAAAGTTAGGGCTCTATGAACAGTCAGTGGGCTCAGTGTCGAGCCCACGAAGATATTTTAGAAAGATGTGTGGGTGTAAGCACCCCATTTTTGCCATCCTAGCTAAACAAAGTCCTGCTGGCGTGTGGACAACAAAAGGAGAAAGATGATCAAAAGTTTGAATTTTTGACTGTGAATTTGAGGAAGTTTTCAATGGGTCTGTGAATTTGAGAAAGTTTTCAATAGGTCCACAGCAAGGTCATGGGTTATAATTATGCATGGATGCATAGGTCATAGTATTATCTTCGAAATGAGACCAGAATTGCTCAATTCTGATATCAAATGAAGAAGATATGACCATTTTAGTCGGATGATACATATAAGGGAGGTTTATGAAATTATTATAAATAATCCCAGGGGCCTTCATGCAAATTATCGTAAGTTGGATTGTTTGAATTTCAAATCATCATATCTTGATCATCCGACATCAGATTCAGATGATTCCAAGACCATTATTCTTCATTCATGATGTTCTACAAAGTGGACGTAAAAAATCCCGGGTAGAAGTCACCAGTGGGTCCCATGCAAGCTTTCATGCAAAATTATCGTTAGAACTTCAAAGCTTCATATCTTTTCCGTTCTACATCGGATTCAGATGATTCCAAGACCATTATTCTTCATTCATGATGTTTTACAAAGTGGACGTAAAAAATCCCGGGTAGAAGTCACCAGTGGGTCCCATGCAAAATTACATATGGAAATGGTTATTTAATCTTCAAAAATTCATATTTTGATCATCCCATATCCAAATCAAGTAATTTCAATTTCATTATATTCCATTTTTAGTACTCTACAAAATGGACACAAAGGATTTTTGGCAGAAGTCTCCGACGGATCCCATGCAGAATGGTCAGCTAAATTATCGATAATTGATCCGCTTAAACTTCAAAAATCCATAAGTCGAAAATTTTATTTCCAAATGAGGTGATTCAAGTTCCTATATCCCTCATTTTTAGTGTTCTACAAAGTGGACGTAGAAAATTTGGAATAGAGGTCATCGAAAAATTCCATGCAAAATGACAGCGGAAATGACCTATGAAATAATAGAGAGAGAAAATCCAATTAATTTCAATCAATCCAGTCAACTCAGTTCAAGCCAGTTCTGGTCCAACCTAGCTCAACCCATATCAGTTTAACTCAGTCAACCCAAGCCAGTCTCAACCCATTTCGAATCAGTTCATCCATGTGCATAGTATTTATATGTTATATATATTGTATACTACATATATGTATGCTATTAAATATATGTGTATATATGTATATAATATATGTTATTATATATAAGAGATAAAATCCAAAAGATTTTGGAGAAGAAAAAGGAAAGAGGAGAGAGAGGAGACGTGAAAGAGAAGGGGGATTTAGGATTGAGATAAAATCCAAAAGATTGTGGAGAAGAAAAAGGAAAGAGGAGAGAGAGGAGACGTAAAAGAGAAGGAGATTTAGGGTTGAGATAAAATCCAAAAGATTTTGGAGAAGAAAAAGGAAAGATGAGAGAGAGGAGACGTGAAAGAGAAGGGGGATTTAGGGTTGAGATAAAATCCAAAAGATTTTGGAGAAGAAAAAGGAAAGAGGAGAGAGAGGAGACGTAAAAGAGAAGGGGGATTTAGGATTGAGATGAAATTCAAAAGATTTTGGAGAAGAAAAAGGAAAGAGGAGAGAGAGGAGACGTGAAAGAGAAGGGGGATTTAGGGTTGAGATAAAATCCAAAAGATTTTGGAGAGAAAAAAGGAGAAGATTGGGATAAAGAGAGAGGGCACGGTTTTGGGGAGAGAAAAGAGGGAGAAGAGAGAGAAAAGAGGGAAAGAAATGTGAGGGAGAGTGGTTTTTCTTAGAGGACTCGGTTTTGGGGGGTTGAGAGGATTTTCAAAAGATAAAAAAGAGGGGAAAGAGAAAAAACATGAAAAGGTTGGGAGAGCTTGATTTTGGGAGAAAAAGAAGGGAAGAAGAGAGAAAAAAGAGGGAGAATAAAATAGAAGTAAAGAGAAAAATGTGAGAGAGGTTTTGAGAGCTCGGTTTTGGGAGAAAAGTAAGGGAAGAAGAGAGAGAAAAGAGGAAGAAAAAACCAGAAAAAGAGAAAAAAAAACGTGAAAAGGGAGTTTGATAGAGTTTGGGCTCTCGGTTTTGGGAGAAAAAAGAGGGAGAAAGAAGAAGAAGGGAGGAGCAAGTAGAACCTACGAGCATCTAGGTAAGCTGCCTCTACTTTTATTTTTCTTCTATTGTTTTGCTTAACTACAAATCCCCATCTCATAAACCACTCCACCTCACCATTAACCAATTTCCATCACCAATCCAACCTACACTTGGTTTCAATCCCTATACAACTAGCACTTTAATCGATTTCATCTCATACTTCAATCATCAGCCTTGTGCTACCACCTACCCGTAACCCCACTCACTTCCATCTCCTACTGAACCAACCAACACCTCACACCACTTACCTGAACCTAGCCATATTACAATACCCGAACCTGTCCATCAAGCCCTACACTAGTTCCCCTCATCCAACCATTGGAACAACATTCCTCACCTTACACCTGCTCACCACCATATCACTCATCACCCAATATACATCCATCCAATCACCAAATCCCAACAGCAATGCACCACTCCTCACGATCTGTCCACAGCCATATAAATCAGATTGCAACCATTAATATCTACCATCTCCATTTCTGATTTTTCAATAACCAATCTATACAGCTGCTCTCGAATTACCTTCATCATCTTCATTATGATTAATTTAAGCAAATCTGAGTATCATGCATACAAGTTGTTTTGATACATATGATGCCACATAATTGTCATATTTGATGCTCACATTGCTCACATGCCATACTTGGAATGCTTTCACATGTTATCTTGATGCTTACATGATTCTTGCTGTTTTGGAATACTACACATGCTTATTGCCATATTTGTCTGCTACACATGCTCACATGCTATATTGGATGATTACTGACATGTTTGGATGCACACTGCTATATTTGGAATACTACCACTGGTATAGTGGGAATATTTTCATTTGCCATATTTATCTTGGAAAGAGAAAAAATAGAAAAAATAGCAATTAGGGTAGAAAACCCTAAAAATGGAAATAATACAACAATTAGGGTAAGAAACCCTAAAAATGGAAAAATAGCAATTAGGGTAGGAAACCCTAAAAATTGAAAATCACAATAAAAAGGGATAGAAAACCCTAAAAACCTAAAAATAGAAATAACAAAAATAGAATGAATTTGGTACATATCCCAAATAAAAATGGTAGGAATTTAGGTCTCATCCCTAGATCCTATTGATAAAAATAGAAATAATTTGGTACACATACGAAATAAAAATGGTAGGAATTTAGGTCTCATCCTTAGATCCTATTGACAAAAATAGAAAGAATTTGGTACACATCCCAAATAAAAATGGTAGGAATTTAGGTCTCATCCCTAGATCCTATTGACAAAAATAAAAAGAATTTGGTACACATCCCAAATAAAAATGGTAGGAATTTAGGTCTCATCCCTAGATCCTATTGACAAAAATAGAAAGAATTTGGTACACATCCCAAATAAAAATGGTAGGAATTTAGGTCTCATCCCTAGATCCTATTGACAAAATTGGAAGGATTTTGGTACACATTCTAAATCCGACTCTCATAATCCTTTCGAACTACGTTGTACTTGATTTCTAGGGCACACCCTAGAATACGTAGGCAATTTGGGAATCCCAAATATGGTACAAAGCCACCCATCAACCATACATCCAGCATAAACTTCAACTTGAACAACAAAGAATCTAATTCAAGCAAATGCATAAATCACTTCCATAATCATTAATCACACAAACCATTTCGAACTATGTTTTTTGGACTTGATTTCTAGGATTGGAATACGTAGGCAGTTTGAGATGTCTTACACGTCTCAGATTCAGTCCAAGACCGAACCATCTTTGGTCCGGTTCACTGTACAATATTGTACATTATATTTGCTTGTTTATTTGTTTTAAAACATGATTGGCTGAACTCTAGGTTAGAATAACTTATAACTTAGCAACTTGGTTTAGGACATCCCCCATTGAACCCTAATCATCCAGTTGACCAAGCATAGTCAAAATTAGAATTTAAGGAAAGTTTAGGAGGCCGATATTGATCGGGCGGTTTGGGTGCCTAACACCTTCCCATAACTGTACCCTGAATACTTACCCGATCTCTTGCAGACCAAAGAACCAATACATTGGGTCACGAGTCAATATAAGTCTTACCTTAGGGTGAGGCTACATTTTTAGAGGTCCTAGACCTTAATCTAGGTGGCGACTCCAACAGAACAAATTGATCTTCATCGATAATGATACACATTCATCCCGAGGAGGATCATCGATTTTCCCATTGTCCTCACAGTGGCGACTCCACTGGGGAATAATATTTAGACTCCTAGGATACTTTCCTTATATTGATTTGCTTAACATTTGCTGCTAGATCTAGGGTACTATATTTATTGCTTGTATAATATTGCTTTGGGGGGAATGGGTTCAGTCACACTTTTGTGCGAGTAGCCGAACCGGGTCCCATGCATGTGGGGCAGCCCGCTAGGCGAAACACACAGCCTTGGCCTGTACTTTGTGAGACCACGACCGACGAGCAGCCTCTAACGAGCGTTTCTTGGGTCCGCCTGGGAATGCGTTATGCTACTCCACGTCGCTTGGATCCTTGCAACATAGTATATAAAGGGAATGGGGGCCCATTATTCATCGAGCATTCGGTGATAGGTTACCCCGTCCTCGTCAAGGTGGCCTTTTCTGTCCTAACCCAGTTTGAGCCATATGTGTGTTATTTTTTGTCCATCTTTGAACCAACATGGTAAAATCTACTCGATCATAATATTTACATCCGAGACGTCGAAGTTCTGCCCGTTTTTGTCCTTGACTTGTCAACATGTTTGGATCCACACTTGAGTATTCTTGTCTCTCACTTGTTGGGAGCGTGAGGGTTACGTATACCCGCATACACATTAGTGTGGGCGGTCTGTACACGCCCTCCATCGTACAAAGCTCATTGTGTTGATCTGTTCAATATTGATACATCAATCTCAAAAAATGATCGAAAAATCTTCATCACGGCATAGATACTGTGATCAAGTAGAAATTTACCGATTTTTTCAATCATGAACCACTTTTGTCATCCATCACGAAAACTACAAATAAGCATATCCGTTTCAATTTCTTGAAATTTGATGAACCAGATGGTCGAACCTTGGTGCTACAATGATCCATTCATAATCTTGAGGCCCCAAGACCAATCATGGGGTTATTCAAATACAAATAAATTGTTACAGATGATGTCTAATGCTCGGTTTTCATGAAGGAGCTAACTTTGTTTGGTCGAGTCAGCTTGTATGTGTATGTGCATTCTTCTCGTGTCCAGTCCATTCGAGTCTTAACCTTCGTTCATTGTTTATAAAAAAAAAAAAAAAAAAAAAAAAAAAAACAAAAAAAAAAAAAAAAAAAAGAAAGAAAGAAAAGAAAAAAAAGAAAGAAAGGTTGAACTAGGGAGGATATGATTGTCTAGACTTAAGAGAACATCTGAGTGAGTAGACAAAGCATCCACTCTTATTACATCCACTCATAGGAATGTCTCATCATCACCGGTTCATGTCTCGGTTCATGGTCATAAGGAGGACTTTTGTACCTCAAAATGTTGGAATGGTTGGAAGACAGTATATTGAGAGCCCAAATATTTCAGAATGGAATTGAAATTCCAAGATCAGAGTTGAGGAATCCAAGAGGGTAGAAATCTGAATCATAGATTTTGAGAGATTATATGTTTCTTTCCCATACTAGCATACCTGCCAAATTTAAATGGAAAAAAAACTGAGATTGGAAAGCATTTCATTCACCCTTGGTGACTGAGCCACTTTGACCGACGGAGTGCTGACTCCCAAATTACTTTCATCACCCAAGGTGACCCAAACTCAAAGGAGTAGCCCTCGAACCTTCAAGAATGGCCCACCCACCTCCCAAAAAAAACTGAGATTGGAAAGCATTTCATTCACCCTTGGTAACTGAGCCACTTTGACCGATGGAGTGCTGACTCCCAAATTACTTTCATCACCCAAGGTGACCCAAACTCAAAGGAGTAGCCCTCGAACCTTCAAGAATGGCCCACCCACCTCCCAAAATCCAGGATGAAAAGAAAGACCATGTGGTCAATTATATCCCAAAATTAAGGTAGCCTGAAAATGAACTTCATGTGCAGCCTAAACTGGGGCAAAACCAAAATGTCAGTATACCCTAAATTGGGGCACAACAAAAATATTAGTGCACCCTAAATTGGGGCATAATTAAAATGTTAATGGATTCAAAGTAGGGCAAACCAAAAAGGTGATGGACCAACAATGGTATAGGTCAGAGTTTCATGACATCCAAACTGGGGCATAAGATTAGAATACATTTACCCCAAATTGAGGCATTGGCCAGGTGAATGTCAAACCCGAATTGGGGCATAAATCAAAATGGTAATAGACCCAAGACGGGTTTATCTCAAGATGGAAAGGGTCAAACACATGTCGATAGATTTACATAATGAGCCTTACTAGCGAAAGTCTGAACGGAGATTCGGTCCTACAACCAATCATAAGTTGGCGTCAATGATGTCGTATCCAATTGGGGTAACTCGATGAATTACTTGTCTAAACTGGCTACCGTTGGTATCTGATAGGTCATCTATGTTTGGGCTTGAGTCCGATGTGTCTGTAAACGGTCCAGTCCAAAGTGCTCTGAAAAAAACAATAATCATCCCATTTGAGACATCAACAACAGTGCTTTACTACTTCCAATCCATTCCTTCCCAATTTGATATTTCTTCCTCTTCCATGTCTGTTGCTAATTTTGATTCTGATGACGATTGAGGATGATGAGCCACAACCTGAACTTCTACTTCACCGACCTTTAGAGAAATGAAAGTGCAACAGACATGTGAAAGTTACAAATGATTAAGTTAAAGTCATGGAAGCATTCTCAAAGATACAAGTTGGTAAATCAAAATGCCATCCCATTTGGTCAATTTACAAAAATAATTTTTTTTGGGATATTCCTTGAAAGTAGAGAACATTTATAGACTCATACAGGTGGTTCGTTCAGTTTTGTAAAAATGGGTCTATAGACAAGGACCATTCAAGTGATTAAGTCTTCTACAAGTGCATGACATCTACAAACATGAAGTATGTTACAAATCAACCTCAAAGTCAAATATGAGTTAAAAAAAAAAAAAAAAAAAGAAAAAAAAAAGAAAAAAAAAAGAAGAAAAAAAAAAGAGTTATACAAAATAATGAGGTTGGTTAGCATACTACATTGGAACAATGATGGTGGACAAATTCAACTATGGTGCATAGACAGGGAGCAACTACTTTGAAACACTAATGATAAGTGAGTTCGATTACAAGGCATGTACATGGGGCAACTCCTTTGGAGCCCTGCTGATGGACAAGTTCAGTTATAAAGCAATAAGACAATTAGTTCTCGTACAATGACATATAGACACCATTTCTTAGAACCTGATTGGAGAGCTGATCGTTTGTTGTGATTCACGTTGTGTGTTGAGCTGGATTTTTGATATTGGTCACTACATCCCGCCCATACAGGGGGTGGTTTCATCACTTTGTTGTCATCAGAGGATTTTTCTTTTCGGCTAAAGACTCTCTCTCTCGTCCATCAATCTGACGGTCTTCCACAGTGTCTACATCACATGCCCTTACTTCAAATGTCACAAAATTTTATGGTGTCGTTTCTTGTGAACATGTCGTCTTGTTATGCATAAATATTGTTCAATAAATCTGACTGGAATATCTATCTGTCATTCATCATTTCGACGGCGTCCAAGAATTTCATAGTCTTTTATTGCTAGCCAATAAAATGGAATCGCCTAG
This sequence comes from Protea cynaroides, assembly GCA_028583415.1. Classification (NCBI taxonomy): domain Eukaryota; kingdom Viridiplantae; phylum Streptophyta; class Magnoliopsida; order Proteales; family Proteaceae; genus Protea; species Protea cynaroides. The sequence continues at coordinate 26,799,199 of CM053275.1, read as the reverse complement.
TGGAGATCAAGCCATTCTACATAAACAACCAAACACCCTCCCAATGGCAGACCCATTGGATAGTTTCTTATCTGTCCATCTGGACCTTCGTCGTCATACTTGTATACAAACTTAAAAGATTTGGGCCCAAACGTGGTTATAACAGATTCAGCATCTGAGCATAGCTTGTTGAAATTTGTTTTCTATCTGAATGATACCGAGAGGAGAAAGCATTCTTTGACGTTTTCTCTAAAGATTAGTATAGGGTTGCATCTCCTTAAGGTTATTTCTATTGATGACTCAAAAGTCACCTGCCTATCAATGTGTGCAGACTTGAACTTAGACATTGGGGCAAAATCACCCATTTATCCAAACATCATGAGTTTAGTTGAACCCCCTATTTGAAACTCTAGCTGAGTTTATTTGAATGTAAGAGAAAGATGACTCATACAAATTTGAAAAAAAATGAAATAAAATTGAGTCATTGTCATCATTTGCCCCTCATCAAAAAGACCTGATTGCCCTTTAATCAAAGTGAAACCCATATAAATTTGGCAGGAATGCAAAACATACCAAGATTTTCCTCTAAAGAAAAGAAACATGTTTCTCTCAGTCTAGAGTAAGTCAAGTCAAGGAAAGTCGATCAAATCATGATCTCTAGTTCCTCTTGGATTCTGAGCAATGTTAGTGGACAAAGTGCTGATGCTGAGCCCCATTGTGGCTACCTCAATATTTATGGAAAGTTCAACTTATTGTGGTAATGAAGAAAGATGAAGAAAGAAATTGAAAAGAACAAGAAAAAGAAAAAAGACAAATGAAAAAAAAAAAAAAACACACATACACACACACAACAACCGGCCCGAACTACACGGAACCTGATTCTGGAGGGGCGGAAATCCCAAAGGATATCGTAGGCAATTTGAGACACCCCAAATTCGGTCCAAAGGATACACATCCAGAGGCTATTCATCCAAAGTATACACATCCAAAGGATACACATCCAAAGGATACACATCCAGAGGTTACAAATCCAGAGCACAAAACACAGTTACAGTTACATCATGAGCGGTCTTGAGCTAAAGCCACAGACCTGATGAGGTCGCTACTCAAGAAGCTTGGCGATTCTGATTACATCATGAGCGGTCTTGAGCCAAAGTCACAGACCCAATGAGGTCGCTACTCAAGAAGCTTGACAGTTACAGTTACACCATGAGCGGTCTTGAGGCAAAGTCACGGACCTGATAAGGTCGCTACTTAAGAAGCTTGACATCTACAGTTTTTTATTGTACAGTGTCAAAAAAAAAAGTTTACACCATCAATTTAAGGGAGCAATGTTAGAATCCAGATCAAGTGCAGAATAATGCAAAAATGAGCCACTTTTGTCTTCGGCCTCAATTGCCCACAATCTCGGCCGAAGAGGGGCATCTGTAAGCACCCCATTTTTGCCATCCCAGCTAAACAAAGTCCTGCTGGCGTGTGGACAACAAAAGGAGAAAGATGATCGAAAGTTTAGATTTTTGACTGTGAATTTGAGGAAGTTTTCAATGGGTCTGTGAATTTGAGGAAGTTTTCAATGGGTCCACAACAAGGTCATGGGTTATAATTCTGCATGGATGCATATGTCATAGAATTATCTTCGAAATGAGACCAGAATTGCTCAATTCTGATATTAAATGAAGAAGATATGACCATTTTAGTCGGATGATACATATAAGGGAGGTTTATGAAATTATTATAAATAATCCCAGGGGCCTTCATGCAAATTATCGTAAGTTGGATTGTTTCAATTTCAAATCATCATATCTTGATCATCCGACATCAGATTCAGATGATTCCAAGACCATTATTCTTCATTCATGATGTTCTACAAAGTGGACGTAAAAAATCCCGGGTAGAAGTCACCAGTGGGTCCCATGCAAGCTTTCATGCAAAATTATCGTTAGAACTTCAAAGCTTCATATCTTTTCCGTTCTACATCGGATTCAGATGATTCCACTTTTCCGTTCTACATCGGATTCAGATGATTCCAAGACCATTATTCTTCATTCATGATGTTCTACAAAGTGAACGTAAAAAATCCCGGGTAGAAGTCATCAGTGGGTCCCATGTAAAATTACATATGGAAATTGTCATTTAATCTTCAAAAATTCATATTTTGATCATCCCATATCCAAATCAAGTAATTTCAGTTTCATTATATTCCATTTTTAGTACTCTACAAAATGGACACAAAGGATTTTTGGCAGAAGTCTCTGACGGATCCCATGCAGAATGGTCAGCTAAATTATCGATAATTGGTCCGATTAAACTTCAAAAATCCATAAGTCGACCATTTTATTTCCAAATGAGGTGATTCAGGTTCCTAAATCCCTCATTTTTAGTGTTATACAAAGTGGACGTAGAAAATTTGGAATAGAGGTCATCGAAAAATTCTATGCAAAATGACAGCAGAAATGACCCATGAAATAATAGAGAGAGAAAATCCAATTAATTCCAATCAATCCAGTCAACTCAGTTCAAGCCAGTTCTGGTCCAACCTAGCTCAACCCATATCAGTTTAACTCAGTCAACCCAAGCCAGTCTCAACCCATTTCGAATCAGTTCATCCATGTGCATAGTATTTATATGTTATATATATTGTATACTACATATATGTATGTTATTAAATATATGTGTATATATGTATATAATATATGTTATTATATATAAGAGATAAAATCCAAAAGATTTTGGAGAAGAAAAAGGAAAGAGGAAAGAGAGGAGACGTGAAAGAGAAGGGGATTTAGGGTTGAGATAAAATCCAAAAGATTTTGGAGAAGAAAAAGGAAAGAGGAGAGAGAGGAGACGTGAAAGAGAAGGGGATTTAGGGTTGAGATAAAATCCAAAAGATTTTGGAGAAGAAAAAGGAAAGAGGAGAGAGAGGAGACATGAAAGAGAAGGGGGATTTAGGGTTGAGATAAAATCCAAAAGATTTTGGAGAAGAAAAAGGAAAGAGGAGAGAGAGGAGACGTGAAAGAGAAGGGGGATTTAGGGTTGAGATGAAATCCAAAAGATTTTGGAGAAGAAAAAGGAAAGAGGAGAGAGAGGAGACGTGAAAGAGAAGGGGGATTTAGGGTTGAGATAAAATCCAAAAGATTTTGGAGAGAAAAAAAGAGAAGATTGGGATAAAGAGAGAGGGCACGGTTTTGGGGAGAGAAAAGAGGGAGAAGAGAGAGAAAAGAGGGAAAGAAACGTGAGGGAGAGTGGTTTTTCTTAGAGGACTCGGTTTTGGGGGGTTGAGAGGATTTCCAAAAGAGAAAAAAGAAGGGAAAGAGAAAAAACGTGAAAAGGTTGGGAGAGCTCGGTTTTGGGAGAAAAAGAAGGGAAGAAGAGAGAAAAAAGCGGGAGAATAAAATAGAAGTAAAGAAAAAAACGTGAGAGAGGTTTTGAGAGCTCGGTTTTGGGAGAAAAAAAAAGGGAGAAAGAAGAAGAAGGGAGGAGCAAGTAGAACCTACGAGCATCTAGGTAAGCTGCCTCTACTTCTATTTTTCTTCTATTGTTTTGCTAAACTACAAATCCCCATCTCATAAACCACTCCACCTCACCGTTAATCAATTTCCATCACCAATCCAGCCTACACTTGATTTTCAATCCCAATACAACCAGCACTCTAACCGATTTCATCTCATACTTCAATCATCAGCCTTGTGCTACCACCTACCCGTAACCCCACTCACTTCCATCTCCTACTGAACCAACCAACACCTCACACCACTTACCTGAACCTAGCCATGTTACAATACCAGAACCTTTCCATCAAGCCCTAGACCAGTTCCCCTCATCCAACCATTGGATCAACATTCCTCACCTTACACCTGCTCACCACCATATCACTCATCACCCAATATACATCCATCCAATCACCAAATCCCAACAACAATGCACCACTCCTCACGATCTGTCCACAGCCATACAAATCAGATTGCAACCATTAACATTTACCATCTCCATTTCTGATTTTCCAATAACCAATCTATACAACTGCTCCCGAATTACCTTAATCATCTTCATTATGATTAATTTAAGCGAATCTGAGTATCATGCATACAAGTTGTTTTGATACATATGATGCCACATAACTGTCATATTTGATGCTCACATTGCTCACATGCCATACTTGGAATGCTTTCACATGTTATCTTGATGCTTACATGATTCTTGTTGTTTTGGAATACTACACATGCTTATTGCCATATTTGTCTGCTACACATGCTCACATGCTATATTGGATGATTACTGTAATGTTTGGATGTGCACTGCTATATTTGGAATACTACTACTGTTATAGTGGGAATATTTTCATTTGTCATATTTATCTTGGAAAGAGAAAAATAGAAAAAATAGAAATTAGGGTAGAAAACCCTAAAAATGGAAAGAATACAGCAATTAGGGTAAGAAACCCTAAAAATAGAAAAATAGCAATTAGGGTAGGAAACCCTAAAAAATAAAAATCACAATGAAAAGGGATAGGAAACCCTAAAAACCTAAAAAATAGAAATAACAAAAATAGAAAGAATTTGGTACACATCCCAAATAAAAATGGTAGGAATTTAGGTCTCATCCCTAGATCCTATTGACAAAAATAAAAATAATTTGGTACACATCCCAAATAAAAATGGTAGGAATTTAGGTCTCATCCCTAGATCCTATTGACAAAAATAGAAAGAATTTGGTACACATCCCAAATAAAAATGGTAGGAATTTAGGTCTCATCCCTAGATCTTATTGACAAAAATAGAATGAATTTGGTACACATCCCAAATAAAAATGGTAGGAATTTAGGTCTCATCCCTAGATCCTATTAACAAAAATTGAAAGAATTTGGTACACATCCCAAATAAAAAGGTAGGAATTTAGGTCTCATACCTAGATCCTATTGACAAAATTGGAAGGATTTTGGTACACATTCCAAATCCGACTCTCATAATCCTTTCGAACTACGTTGTACCTGATTTCTAGGGTACACCCTAGAATACGTAGGCAATTTGGAAATCCCAAATACTGTTCAAAGCCACCCATCAACCATACATCCAGTATAAACTTCAACTTGATCAACAAAGAATCTAATTAAAGCAAATGCCTAAATCACTTCCATAATCATTAATCACACAAACCATTTCGAACTATATTTTTTGGACTTGATTTCCAGGATTGGAATACGTAGGCAGTTTGAGATGTCTTACACGTCTCAGATTCAGTCCAAGACCGAACCATCTTTGGTCCGGTTCACTGTATAATATTGTACATTATATTTGCTTGTTTATTTGCTTTAAAACATGATTGGCTGAACTCTAGGTTAGAATAACTTAACAACTTGGTTTAGGACATCCCCCATTGAACCCTAGTCATCCAATTGACCAAGCATAATCAAAATTAAAATTTAAGGAAAGTTTAGGAGGCCAATATTGATCGGGCGGTTTGGGTGCCTAACACCTTCCCATAACCGTACCATGAATACTTACCCGATCTCTTGCAGACCAAAGAACCGATTCATTGGGTCACGAGTCAATAGAAGTCTTACCTTAGAGTGAGGCTACATTTTTAGAGGTCCTAGACCTTAATCTAGGTGGCGACTCCAACAGAACAAATCGATCTTCATCGATACTGATACACATTCATCCCGAGGAGGATCATCGATTTTTCCATTGTCCTCACAGTGGGGTAAGGTGAGATTCTCCGTCCCAGGTGTCAGAGCGTTAATCTCAAGAATGAGCAGTGAGTAATAAATATTCTCGTCCCTGAAATCTCATGATTTGCCCTATTTATAGTGAATAGTGCATATTTTCCAAATGCCGTTTTTTTCCTTTTCCCTTGTGTTTGAGTTGGTGAAGGAGCTTTCTGGCGTCGAATAGGGGATCTCCACGTGGCTCGTTGGTCGAGTCCTACGTGTCGAGGTTGTATTATCCACGTGGTATAATTCCCTAACACTTGCCTCGTTGCCCTGCTGAATTTGTAGGGTTCGACTGAGCAAAGAAGACTGACCGAACCTCCCCCTAACAACTTGCCTCGTTGCTCTGCTGAATCCATAAGTTTCGGCTTGTGCAAAGAAGACTGACCGGACCTCTTCCCAACAACTTGCCTCGTTGCTCTGTTGTGGTGTTTGCTGTATCGGAGACTGATGTGGTTCTGGAATTTTGGGGGTGAGTACCGAGGTGGGTACTACGGCTCAATCACCTCGGCCAATGTAGATATGGTAGGGCCGACGTGGAATGACCGATCTGAGATGCCCGATGTGGGATGACCGATGTGGAATGACCAATGCGGGATGACCGATGTGGGATGACCGATGTGGAATGACCGATGCAGAATGACCGATGTGGAATGATCGATGTGAGATGACCGATGTGGGCACTGCAGTCCGATAACATCGGCCTTCTTATGGAGATCACGCCGAGCCGATCATGGGGCTGTCACGTGATCCGAGCTGGTTTGTCCGATGTGAGCACTATGGCCAGTGCACGTCGGCCTTCCTGCGAAGATCGTACCAAGTCGGTCACGGGGCTGTCACGTGATCCGCGGTGACTTGACCGATGTGGGCACCGCGGCCAATACACATCAGCCCTCTTCCGAAGATCGTACCGAGCCGACCACGGGGCTGTCAAGTGATCCGCGGTGATATGGCCGATGTGAGCACCGCGGCCAATACACATCGGCCTTCTTGTGAAGTTCCTACTGAGCCGGTCACGGAGCTGTTACGTGATCCATGGTGTTTTGACTGATGTGGGCACTGCGGTCAATACACATCGACCTTCTTAAGAAGGTCCTACCAAGCCGATCACGGGGCTGTCACGTGATCCGTGGTGTTTTGACCGATGTGGGCACCGCGGCCAATACACATCGGCCTTCTTGCGAAGGTCCTACCGAGCCGGTCATGGGGCTGTCACGTGATCCGTGGTGTTTTGACCGATGTGGGCACCGCGGCCAATACACATCGGCCATCTTGCGAAGGTCCTACCGAGCCGATCACGGGGCTATCACGTGATCCGTGATGACTTGACCGATGTGGGCACGACGACTAATACACATCGGCCTTCTTCCGAAGGTCCTACAGAGCCGGTCACGAGGCTGTCACGTGATCCGTGGTGACTTGACCGATGTGGGCACCGCGGCCAATACACATCGGCCTTCTTCCGAAGGTCCTACCTAGCCGGTCACGAGGCTGTCACGTGATCCGTGGTGTTTTGACCAATGTGGGCACCGCAGCCAATACACATCGGTCTTGTTCCGAAGGTCCAACTGAACCAGTCATGGGGCTGTCACGTGATCCGTAGCGACTTGACCGATGTGGGCACTGCAGCCTATTCACATCGGCCTTCTTCCGAAGGTCCTATAGAGCCGGTCATGGGGCTGTCACGTGATCCGCGGTGACTTGACCGATGTGGGCACCGCGGCCAATACACATCGGCCTTCTTCCGAAGGTCCTATCGAGCCGGTCACGGGGCTGTCACGTGATCCGTGGTGTTTTGACCGATGTGGGCACCGCGACCAATACACATCGGCCTTGTTCAGAAGGTCCTACCGAGCCGATCACGGGGCTGTCACGTGATCCGTGGCTACTTGACCGATGTGGGCACCGCGGCCAATACACATTGGCCTTCTTGCGAAGGTCCTACCGAGCAGGTCACGGGGCTGTCACGTGATCCGTGGTGTTTTGATCGATGTGGGCACCGTGGCCAATACACATCAGTCTTCTTGCGAAGGTCCTACCGAGCCGATCACGAGGCTGTCACGTGATCCGCAGTGACTGGACCGATGTGGGTACTGCGGCCAATACACATCGGCCCCTTGCAGGTCTTACTGAGCCAATCACGGGGCTGTCACGTGGATCGTGTTGACTTGACCGATGTGGGCACTGCGGTCAATACACATCGGCGCTCTTCCACAGGTCTTACCGAGCCGATCACGGGGCTGTCACGTGGATCGCGGTGACTTGACCGATGTTACTTGGCCGAAGTGAACGCCATTCTTAGTTCGTCTTGTGATGGAATTTACCGATATGCACAGTCTGATGTGGCTTGGCAGATGTGGGTCCGGGTCCGGTCATGGATTCGGGTCAAGAACATGGATACCGCAAGGCGGGACCCGGTCGACGGACCCAGAAGGCTAGTCGGTAATAAATGCACCGTCGCGGCAGGCCATTGGGGAGGTGCCACGTGGAATGCCGTAGATAGTGTTTATATATAAAGGGGTGGTGGGGTATTGAGGGCTCTCACTCAAAGTTTTTACTGTGGAGAATTTACCGCTTGCATCGGCTATTGACATTGGCTATTGACGTCGGCTATTGACATCGGCTCGGCTTCATCGATTTGTTCATATCAGTTCGGCCCCGAACCTTTCTCAATTCGGAATCAGTAAGTTTTTTCTTTAACTATGGCAGACGAGGGTAGGGAGGCCGAGGTGGAAGTGGATATCGAAACTGTGGGGTCGTCTCCCAGCAGCAGCAGCAGCAGCAGCTCGACTTCATCTGGTAGTGGGTCGGCTACAAGCACCTCCTCAGGCAGTGGGGATGTTGAGCGGGTAACCAAGGGTGGTCCCGAAATCGAACTGAGAACGGAAGAGTCTGTTGAACATGGTCGGTCCAAGGCGATATCAGGCATGTCTCGGCACGAGCTTCTGGCGGGGGTCTCGACCCACGAGATCGGGTCCGAGGTCATAATTCAGGCCCGAGAGGAGGCTGATGCTCCCCCCGAATTCGATGCTAGGTAGGAGATCTGTCTTCTGTCCGAGGTGGAATTTGGTAGCCTACGTGAACGGTACCAAATTCTGAATAATGTGGAAATTAGAAAGCCCGGTGCGGCGGAGCGAGCCTGTTGAAGCCGTTGATCCGAGCTGTGCATCAACGTTGAAATGTTAAAGGACGGATTCCATTTGCCGGTACCGCGGCTGGTGGCCGAGATTTTGAACTATTACCAGGTGGCACCGATCCAGCTGATGCCGAACTCTTGGAAAAACATGATCGCCTTCATCATCTACTTTCGCAACCTTGGGCATAAGGCGAATCTAAACATGTTCTGGGCTATGTTCACCTTCAACGACTACTGCAGGACGGGGTAGTATTATTTTGCTAAGAAGCCCAACTACGTCAACCTTCTGGCAGATAAACCGACCTCAATAAAACTTTGGAAGAACAAGTTCTTTTATATCCGAGGTGAAAACGTAGTCTTGGAGAATGTATGGAAGAAATTGGATGCGGAGACCCTCAACACAGACGTGCCCCTACTGCCCAAAGAGTCCGATCTGTTGCGGCGTGCTCGGCTATCAGAGGGGGCCCCTATCCGAGTGGCCGACCTGAGGGACCCCATTGTCTTATATGAAAATCGATTATGTAAGTATTTCTGACATACGCTCACCGACATCGGCCTACTAACTTCGATTGATTCTGTTTTTGTATGTTGCAGTGATTCTATCCAAGGAGTACCAGATGGAGCTGAGGAAGAATGAAGCTGTCAAGAAGGAGGCCGCGGTGAAGATATCCCATGATGAACAAGCGACGAAGGCATCTGTGGATCGATGCAGTGGCGAGGGGGATGCTGCCCGGAAGCCATCCAAGAGATCACGTAAGTTTTCCCCTGACTCCGCATTGGCCGAGGCCGCTCGTGTCTACACCATGCCTCTGATTCCTTGATACCGTTCTCTTAACTTTTCAGGAAGGGGGACCGATGTGGCTGCGCCCGGGGTCGTTCTCGCTTTTGGTGAAACTGCAGGGACCAGTGGGGCTAGGTTGCCAACCCCAGTGCGTCAATAGCAACAATCCGCCTAGCCATCCGCTAGGCCAAGGGTGATGATGGGGAAGGGGGGAGTGGTGACCGATGTATGGCGAATTCCACTAATGGGCCCGTCACCTCGGAACAAGACGAGCGATGAGCGGGCCTTCCGGCCCGACTGGGCCCTAACTGAGGATGACACGGCGATGGGCGATATCCGTGCCGCATGGGAGCTGATGAAGGGGGCCGTCCTGCCTCGGGATCGAGCGTTGGTAGAAGAGCTTCCCACTCCCTCTCTGATATCTGGTGCGGACACCTTGGCCACGGTGATAAGTTGCCCTTCGTACCGTCCTCTCTCTTTTTTTTTTTTTTGAATTACATGTCTGATTTGTGATTGTTGTCTTGGCACAGCTCGGTGCGTACATGGAGACCTTGAAGCACTGCGCCGAAAAAATGGCCAAAGACTTGGCCGATACAGACTGCAAGCTTCACGCATCTGAGGAGCAGAGGGAAGACGCCCGGACGCAGCTGCGGTATAAAGAGCGGGAGGTTACCTCTCTCTCTGCCGAGGTCACTCAGCTCCGGGAGGAGAATGACAAGATGCGAGAGGAAAGGCATCACGCCCAAGATGCGGAGAAGGCCAGGGAGGGCCGGTTCGACCAGCTGCGGTCATCCTTAGAACGTGCAAGGGAGCGCGGGGCCAAGTTTAAGGATGCCTTCCTAAAGACCCGCTCCATTGCTGCCGGGGCGGTTCGGCTGTATCAGAAGTCGGAGGACTTCAAGGAACTGGTGGGGAGGTACTCTCTTCAGAGCTTCACCCAGGGAGCGCTGGCTTTGAAAGAGTACGTGGACGAGAAGGCTCCCGGGGTGGACTATTCTGATGCCGAGTGCTTGAACATTGTCGATTTGGATGTCGAGATACCCGAGATGGATGACGCCGACATCCTTCGATAGTTGAATGAGGTTTTTGAAGGAGAGGATCCTCCCCCATCCCCCGATGCTGACGATGAGACTCCGGCCACCCCCCACGACGGAACGGCTCTACTTGCAGGTTCTCCTCACACTCCCGGGGGTCCCCCTGACCAGAACACTATCGAAGGAGGAAGCAACGGGGCGGCTCCCCAAGACCAATCGACCCGCACCCCTGTAACATAAAAAACTTTTGTAACTCTTTTCTTTTGTTCCAACGGGACGCCCCAGTGTCTGTTGTAAGGGGAGTCCCGGTTCATGAATGGTAGAACGCCTTTGACTTGAATTCTGTTGTTGTGATTTGAACTGGTGCCCGATGTGAAAAAGTGTTATATTTGCTTTCATTTATTTCCTTTGATTATGTCCGACGTAAAAAAGTTAACTAATTGTATGCCGACGTGATATGCCGACGCGAGCTTGTCAAGATTTTAACTCTTGGTTGTCTACCCTCCTCGGCCCAATGTGTTGTATAGTTGGTGAATTCTTTGGGCCATATGGGTCTCAATTCACCTTGGGTCGATCTACCCTCATGGGCCAAGTCTGTTCTAATGAACTCTTGGCTGTAGGGGTCTCAGTTGGGCTCGGAGTCGATCTACCCTCCTCGGCCAAGTTTGTCCTACTGAAATCTTGGCCACATGGGTCTCAGTTGGGCTCGGAGCTGATTTAACCTCCTCGGCCAAATCTGTTCTAATGAACTTTTGGCTGCATGGGTCTCATTTGGGCTCGGAGCCGATCTACCCTCTTCGGCCAAGTCTGTTCTAATGAACTCTTGGCCGCATGGGTCTTATTTGGGCTCGGAGCTGATCTACCCTCCTCGGCCAAGTCTGTTCGACTGAACTCTTGGCCGCATGGGTCTCAGTTGGGCTCGGAGCCGATCTACCCTCCTCGGCCAAATCTGTTCTAATGAACTTTTGGCCGCATGGGTGTCATTTGAGCTTGGAGCTGATCTACCCTCCTAGGCCAAGTCTGTTCTAATGAACTCTTGGCCGCATGGGTTCCACTTTTGCAATTTGTTGTAGCTTTAAAGTTGTTGGTTTGGAGACAGGAGTAGAAGCCAAATGGAGATTTTCATTATCGAATGGGTGGCCGCAATGACCAAATTACAATCTTTGAAAAATTCACTGGTAAAATTTACGGATATGCTCTGCGTTCCATGCCCTAGGGAGGGCTTTACCATCCATGTCAACTAGGTGATACACTCCATTCCTTAGCGCCTCTATAACCTGATAGGGTCCTTCCCAGTTGGGAGCCAGCTTGCCTTAATTGGTGGGGTCGGATGCGATGGTCCTTCGGAGGACAAGGTCCCCTACTTTGAACGATCGTTGATACACCCTTTTGTTGTAATGTCGGGCCACTTTCTGTTGGTGGGTAGCGATCTGGATCTGGGCCTGGTCTTGTACTTCCTCTAGGAGGTCCAAGTTGGTGCGTAAGCCCGCTTCATTGGAAAGTGGGTCGTAGTTGGCGATCCGATGTGAGGTGATCCTTACTTCCAACGGGACAACGGCTTCTGTTCCATAGGTAAGTCGGAATGGCGATTCGCTTGTGGCCGTCTTTGGGGTAGAGCGATCCGCCCACAGAATGTGTGGTAGTTCATCCAACCATCGACCTTTAGCCCCATCTAACCTAGACTTGATCCCTTTTAGTAGGATTTTGTTGGTAGCCTTTGTCTGTCCGCTAGTTTGCGGGTGCTTCACGGTGCCTCGTCGATGATCTATGCGGTGCTTTGCACAGAACGTCGCGAAGGCTTTGTTATCAAATTGCTTTCCATTGTCGGTGATGAGTACCCTGGGGACACCGTATCGATACACAACTGAGCCTCTGTTTCAGTCCACTTAGTAAAATAATCCACTGCGACCACAACAAATTTTCGTTGATAGCGCGCCAAGGGAAATGGACCCATGATATCCATACCCCAAGTGGCAAAAGGAATGGAGGCTACTTCGATAGAGCGAAGTGGGGCGGCTGACAGGTGAGAGACCAGTGCATATATCTGGCATTTGACACACTTCTTCACGTAGTCAATGCATTCCTTATGCATTTTCGGCCAGTAATATCCTTGTCGTAATATTTTGTGGGCAAGGACCCTTCCTTCCTGATGGGCACCGCATATACCCTCATGGACTTCCTGGATGGCCTGTGCTGCTTCAGAAGGATGTAGGCACCGCAATAGGAGAAACATGAAAGCTTTTTTGTACAAGATTTTGGCTTCCACTACGTAGTGAGTTGCCTTTGATTGTATCCGCCTCGCCTCCTTCTTATCCTCCGGTAATTTACACTCTCGGAGAAAAGTAAAAATTGGGTCGATCCACGATGGCTCCGATGTGGCTGGTAGTATGGAGCCTTGATGGCCGTGTGGGGCTTATAGCTGAGATCAAATTCACCTAATTCGACTTCCCAATTAATCATCCGACCTGAGATATCTGGTTTTGATAGGATTTTCTTGAGGGGTTGGTCGGTTAGAATGGTGATGGAGTGCGCCTGGAAGTAAGGCCAGAGCTTGCGTGCCGATGTCACCAACGCCAAAATGACTTTCTCGATAAATTTGTACCGAGTTTCAGCCTCTAGTAAAATTTTGCTGACATAATAAATGGGGTGCTGGACACCCTCTACTTCTTTGATTAGCACGGCGCTTACTGCCTTTGAAGATACAGCCAAGTACAACTCCAAGGTATCCCCTGTCTCAGGCTTAACCAATAATGGGGGAGATGTCAGGTATGTTTTCAATGCCTCGAATGCTTGTTGATATTCGGTCGTCCATTGGAAGGTCTTATTGCCTTTAAGGGTCTGAAAAAAGGGGAGACACTTATCCATCGATCGAGACATGAATCGGCTCAGGGCGGCTACACGCCCGGTTAACTCCTGCACCTCTTTTACTTTGGTTGGTGCTGGCATATCAAGGATGGCCAGGATCTTCTCGGGGTTCGCCTCAATGCCCCGATGGGAGACTATGAAACTGAGGAATTTTCCCGAGGTGACCCCGAAGGCGCATTTAGCGGGGTTGAGGCGCATCCTGTGCTTTCGCAGTACTCCGAATGCCTCTTCCAGGTCTCGAACATGGTCATTTCCAACTAGGCTTTTCACCAGCATGTCATCCACATATACTTTCATATTTCTGCCAATTTGATATGCGAAGAGTTTGTTGACCAACCTCTGGTAGGTGGCCCCGGCATTTTTAAGGCTAAAGGGCATCACTTCATAACAAAAAAGGCCTCGGTTGGTTACAAAGGTCGTCTTCTCTGAATCGGCTGCGTGCATCCAGATCTGGTTGTAGCCTGAGTAGGCATCCGTGAAGCTTAGTTGCGCGTGTCCGGGAGTAGCATCAATGAGTTGATCAATCCAGGGAAGGGGTAAACTGTTCTTGGGACAAGCCTTGTTGAGATCAGTAAAATCGATGCAAATACGCCATTTGTCCCCAGCTTTTGGGACCATGACGACGTTGGCGAGCCATTCCGGATAGTGAATTTCTCAGATAAATCCAGCATCCAACAATTTTTCCACTTCCTCATCAATGATCCGCTGGCGGGACGCGACGAACGACCTCTTTTTCTGTCGTACTGGCCGGCGGTGGGGGTCCACATTAAGGCAATGCTGCGCCACTTCCCTTGGGATGCCTGGCATATCGGCCGCCAACCAGGCAAAGATATCAGCATTAGCCCTTAGAAAACTCACGAGCTCTGTCCTCTGCGGCTCCACGAGGGATGATCCTATCTGGATCGTCCTATCTGGGTTCTCCTCTGTTAGGGGGACCTGGATCAGGTCCTCGGCGGGTGCTCCTCTTTGCTGCTTAGGATCGTCCTGTAAATCTTCAATTTGCACCTGTAGGGCTTGGGCCGACTTTTTAAAATCTGTGAGCACGGCCGAATAACATTTACAGGACACTAGTTGATCCATTCGGAATTCCCCCGCTCCTATGGGGGTAGGGAACTTGATGACCAAGTGGTAGGGAGATGGTACCGACCTAAGAGCAATCATGCCAGGTCGGCCCAAGAGAGTGTTGTAGGAGGATGGAACATCGACGACCAGGAAATTCATGGTGATCCTCGATTCTCGTGGATAAGTACCTGCCCTAACGGACAACCGAATAGATCCTTTTACACTGACAAGGTCACCCAAGAAACTGACCAGGGGGTAATCTATGGGTAGCAACCGCTCGAGCGGGATCTCCATGCGTTGGAAAGCCTGCCAGTAGATGATGTCGGCGAAGCTACCTGTGTCCACCATGATCTTATGAACATCACTGTCCTCTATTCTCAGAGTGATGACTATGGCATCCTCATAGGCAGTTCTAGTCCGCACAGATCTTCATCGCTGAAGGTCAGGAAGTCCCCTATGCGGGCTCTCTTTCCTGGCCATTCAGTTGATTGGACGCTTCTTGCATATGCCTTTTTGGCCTTGACCGAAGTGTTTCCAGCCGCTGGCCCACCGATGATAGTCATGGCCTTCCGCCCCTACGTAGAGGGATCAAAAATTTTATTGTCCTCTGTGATCGAGGTGGCCGCCTCGGCCAATTGAGGTCGGTCAATTCTCACATCGTTAGCCGCGGCCCAGCTGGCTGTCTCGGCCAATGAAGGTCGGCTACTTGATGGACTCTCGCCGCGCCCTGGGTTGATCGTTGCTGCACTGGGTAAGCCCTGGCTACCTTTCGGGCCATATCTTGGTCTGGCATGCCTGACCATGTATACGCGCTCATAAGGTATGTCCTTTGTTGAAGGTGGATCGATGACATGCAATGGTGGCGGCGGCCGAGTCTGGTCCATGCGTCGCCTTGGCAATCTAGGATCGGTCCTAAGCCTTGTCCTCTTCCGAGTTTCCAACGAATTTAGTACTCTGCCCCATTCATGTATCTGCTGGGGGGTACGGGTGAACTGGCAAAGGATGACCCCGATGTCTCGATGTGTCGAAGTGGGTCCTCTTTCTCTTCTTTCTGCATGTTGAGCAGGCTCCTGATCGTGGCGCCTTTCTAGGTATCGGGGCTCGGCTGCCCTATCTCTTCTTCTGTCCTCCCTAGGAGGATCTCTTCGAACTTCTCTTCTTTCTACCCTCCTGGGTTCTCTTTCTTCTTGCCTTCTCGGCTCTCTCTCTGGAGCTCTCGCCCGAGGTGGGGGAGGTGCTTCTCCGATCCTCGGCTGCAGTAGCTGGAACTCTCGGAGCATTATGATCCACGTACTGCTTGTAATACTCGTTGGATGAGGTCTTCAATCTCTGCTTGTAGGTTTCGACATTCATCGGTAGTGTGACCGATGTCTCGGTGATACTGACAGTACTTGTTTGGATTTATCCTTCTTGCTTCTGTCACGATCTTCTGGGGCCTCTGAAGATACCCGTCATTAGCGATGAGGGTGTACACATCCCCAAGGGATTGGTTGAGTGGGGTATAGTGACTGAATTTTTTCTGGAGTAACCCTCTAGCCCATGCTTCTTCCCTCCTTGACCTCTTGTTCTCTCCCGACCGTGTGAGGTCTTGCCTCTCATCTGTTCGCTTGTGTGGAGCATCAACTAGGCCTTTGCTGGCTTCGTAGATTTCGTTGGCAGTGGTGAACTTCTCACACCGTGCCAGGAGTTCCTGCAAGTCTGCTAGTTCCTTCTTGGCTATAGAGAATCTGAGCTTCGGGTCAGTGACCGCTGCTCTCAATGTGGCAAAATGAACTGCCTCGTCGATGTCCTTTACTTGTAGTACTTTGAGGTTGAATCTGGCCAAGAAGGCCCTTAGGGTCTCACCGGACCTCTGTCTCATATTCATCAGGTGTGCGCTTGTCTTTCGCTGCACTTTGCTTCCTTGGAAGTGCATTCTGAATAGTCTCCCCATGGTCTTAAAAGAGTCAATAGACCGCGGTGGTAGGTTGTTAAACCACATCCGAGCCGCGCCTTTTAATGTAAGGGGAAAGGCTCTGCACATAATGGCGTCAGGGTTTGCATGGAGGACCATCGCGCCAACGAAATTGTTCAGATGGTCGACGGGATCTGTGGATCCATCATAGGAATCTACCGGCGGCATGGTAAACCGCTTGAGCAAGGGGACTCTCATGATAATGTCGGTCAAAGGGTTGTCCGTTGAATAATCTCTATCCTCGTCTTGGGTGACTCCGGCCTTCTCCATGGTCTCAACCTTTCGGTGCAATGCTGCTAATTGATCCGCTATTTTTGCCGCTACCTCTGGGTCCATGGGAGCACTTTGTTTGTCTGCGCCCATGACAACCTCTGGTAGTGTTATATGCCGCGGAACCAAAAGCTCATCCATAGCATCTTCATCTAGTCGAGGTGCTGCTCCAGGCTGAGGGCCGAGCCTTTCTAGAGTAGGGATCCTTTCGTGCTGCGACGTTGATCCCGTCCCACTCAACTCTGGGACAGTGCGAGCGCTGGTTCCTGGTCTCGCGGGTCAAACTCCGCTTTGCCCTAGGTGGTGACGGGGATCTCTAGGGAGGTCAGTCTCTTTACGCGGGTCCGTTGGCAGGACGACTCCGATGGGGGGGGACGAGATGTAGCTTCTGCGACTGAGGGCTGTAACCCTTGTACAAACCGAGTTAACACTACAAGCTGCTGTGCTACGGTCTCAAATTGTTCATATGTAACAAAGCCTTCGTGCGCGGGTGCTGGGTCGGCCACACGTTTTCCTCAGTCCTTGCTAGGTCGCATCTTGGACCTATCTCCTTCTTCAGGATTTATCCGTTGGTCCATCATAGGGGGGTTGGGACTGACCATCTGGATTCGGGTTCTTCTCGGACTCATAACTTAAGACTTCTCTCTGGCTTTTAATCTGTTGACGTTAAATCTCAGGGCCCCACGGTGGGCACCAAACTGTTTCAGCCCAGATCCGTCTTGTGGATCCACCGAGCTGAATAGACCTGCAAGACAAGCAAAGGCAAGGGGAGGCGGGCCTGGTGCCTCGGGTCCACTTCGATGCCAAAGTTAGGGCTCTGTGAACAGTCAGTGGGCTCACTGTCGAGCCCACGAAGATATTCTAGAAAGATATGTGGGGTAAGGTGAGATTCTCTGTCCCAGGTGTCAGAGCGTTAATCTCAAGAATGAGCAGTGAGTAATAAATATTCTCGTCCCTGAAATCTCGGGATTTGCCCTATTTATAGTGAATAATGTATATTTTCCAAATGCCGCTTTTGCCCTTTACCCTTGTGTTTGAGTTGGTGAAGGAGCTTTCTGACGTCGAATAAGGGATCTCCACGTGGCTCGTTGGTCGAGTCCTACGTGTCGAGGTTGTATTATCCACATGGTATAATTCCCTAACAATGTTTAAGAATTTTGGTTTATTTTATTTGTTTTATGTTTTAGGGTTAATCAGAGTCAATCTGACCTTGAATCATCGTTAATTAGGGTTAACCCAGCCCAACTCGGCCTTGTTAGGGTCAATTAGGATAGGTTAGGGTTAAGCCCAACCTTGCCAAGGTTAGGGTTACGGTTGTACAATTTTTGACCCTGGCAGGGTTGGGCTGGGTTAGGGTTAAGTTTAAATAAAAGATCCTTCCGATGGACAAGGAGTATCAATTCAAAATTGTCGGATTCGACCTGCACATCCAATTTTTCATCCTCCATTGCTGTTTGCAAAGCTAGTTGAATATCCAGAGCCTTACCCAATTTAATAGAATAAAAAATCATGTGACTAGAAATAGCTTTGGTAACTAGGCCATCATAGTAGAAAGTGTATTATATGTTCTCAATGCATTAAAGGCATTTAATGTTGGTTTGCCATTTTAGAAGAGCTGTGTGAGCTCGAGTGAGCCTATGAAGAGCTGCATGAGGTGTTGAGGCTATGTTGAAGAGATAAGAGCTTTACCAGGCTTCTTAGGATTCCTTCAGAGTCTTCCTAGAGTACGAGGAACTTACTCACAAGGGTTGTAAGCCTTCCAACCTTGTATGAGTTTTACTTTATTATTTTTTGTACTCAATTATTGCTAGTTTAGGTGGAAAATGAATATACCTAAATAACCTGTGGTAAAATTGTAAGGGCATTGCTATAAGCCTAAAATTTGATACTGTTAGCTTTTCGTGGGTGCGGGTTAAACTTGTTGTGTGTTGCGAGTACTGAACACTGGTAGTTTGGTACCTGAATTGTAGGCACATCTGTACCCTCCTAGTTTTATGTTGGGTAAATTAGGTGTATATACTCCCTGTTGTGTGTATAGCTAGAAGAAGCGTATTGAGTATATACGGAGCCCATAGGACATTACTCTGTGCACTAGCCATTATACACTGTGGTGATGAATCACTTATATCTGTATTGTGGATGTTGCGTAAATTATTTATATTATATATATTGTGAAGTGTGTAGAATGGTCTACAGGATGGATGTGCATAACATAGTAGATCTGGCCACTTTGTGGTAGTAAGGTGATTGTGCATATGACTGTGTGTGTGGTGCGTTTCTGTGATAATGTGGCAGTGGTCAGTGAGTGAGGTGTCTACTTAGGACAGCATATATCTTGAAGTAATCATTGAGAAGAATTTTTGAAGACACTGATTTACCCCTCCTCTCAGTGTCAACTTGTGGTCAACAAGACCGTGGTGGTTTGGATTTAAAGATCCTAATTTACATAATAAAGCATTATTAGCTAAGCTGGCATGGAGACTACTTTCTAATCCTAGTTCCTTCTGGGCTCAGATGATGAAATCTCTTTATTTCCCTACAATGGATTTTTTGAATGCTAAAATGGGGAGTCGACCTTCATGGGCTTGGAAAAGTATCTTGGAAGGTTGGTAGGTGCTCCAAGAAGGCTTAATATGGCATGTTGAAAAGGTAATAACATAAGGATTTGGGAAGATCCTTGGATCCCCACCTTACCATACTTCAAGCCCTCTACTCCAAAAAAATTCGAATTGTTTACTTAATTGGGTTAGTGATCTAATTAACCCAATTAATAGATATTAGAAGGTGGATGTTATTTATTCTTCTTTCCCTCCTATGGACGCTGATGCTATTGTTAATATTCATTTAAGTATCTTTCCTAAAGAAGACTATATCATTTGGGGTGGTTCTAAAAATGGTTTGTTTTCTGTGAAGTCGGCCTACCACCTTCTCAAGAATAAGGCTGAAGCAGATTTGTGTAATCGGCCTTCTACTTCAAGATGTCCCAGATGGAAGCTGGTTCCAAAGTTGGTGTGGAAGACGATATAGAGATGTAAAACTCTTCCTAAGATCTGTTCTTTTTTATGGAGTGCGTGTGCCCAAAGCCTTGCAGTAGGAGCCAAGCTTTCTCAACGCTATATCTTGTCTCTCTTTCTTGCAATAGATGCGGATTTGCTGATGAAACCGTGGAGCACATTCTTTTTCAATTTTCCTTTGCACGAGCCATATGGTTTATATCTTCCATTTCTTATTTACCTCCTACGAATGAGGATTTTTCCTTCTCTAAATGGATTTTGAATTGGAATGATCTCCTTAAGGCTTATAAATCTGAAGGTTCTATTTCCTTTTCCCTGGCTTCCTTCTTGTGCTGGCACATTTGGTTGGTTAGGAATGATTCTCATTTTCAGAAAAAGGTTGGGACTCCTTGTGAGGTTATAAACCACGCTACAGCCGCGTTCAATGAATATGCTACCATTCACTTTAAGTTGCGACCTCAGGCTGATCTTCCTTCTACTTCATTTGACCTTGATTATGACTCATCATATATATTGGCTTCAGGGTTATATTTATCTTTATACTGATGCAAGCTTACCTATTTGTTGGCCATGTGTTGTCATTGTTGGCAACTTGGCTGATGTGGGCAGTGTTGATGAGCTTGCAGTGAGAGAAATGAAGAGAGAGAGTGTCTGTGTAGGAGAGATAGTGTTTGTGTAAGTGGCAGATCCGAAGAAGCCTTGGGCATGTTCTACAGTATTCTACAACATCTAGAGAGTGATTGAGAAGGTATGCACTGAGTTGACTGGGCAATAGCAGTTTCGACAGGTGACAGAATGTGTGGGCCCCACTGGTGATGTGGATAGTACCCATATAGGCAATATGCTGATAGAAAGAGGAGAGAGAAAATAGAGAGAAAGTATGGGTCCCAGAGTGGGTCCCACTATTGGTGTGGCAAGAAGAGAGAGAGAGTGTGGATCCCATAGTGGGTCCCACTGATGATGTGGCATCTCCCAAGTACTCCTTGAAGCAAGAAAAATAAGAGAGAGAATCAGAAGAGAGAGAATCCAAAGAGAGAGAAAGAAGAGAGAGAAGTTGATGTGGTGGGACCCACCATGCTGAGGTGGCATGCCACCATGGTGGCCAGCTTGGCCGAGGGCCACGGCACCATAGGCAGTAGCCACCACATAGCCGAGGCTAGCAGCAACCATGCCCATAACACCATGGCCAACAGGGCCAAGCCACAAGCAAGCACAACAGCAGCACCATGGCAGCACCAAGCACCATGGTAGCATGCCTTGCCGCAAGCCAGCTAGCCCGCAAGGCAGCAAGGCCTGCAGCAGGAAGCGTGCCATGCCCCCGGCCAGCACCCACAAGCCCCCCATGCCACAAGCCCGCAGCCGCGCCAAAGGCCTCGCACAAGCATCTGTGGTGCCCGCCAGGTGCTCGACACAATTTCAGGAGAGAGAGTGAGCTCACTGCTTTACAGAGGAGATTTTTGGATTTTAGAGGGGTATTTTGGGCATATTATCCATGGCCAGTAAGGAGCCACACCATCAAGATCCTCATCGGATGGTCAATAAAAATGCGGGATCAGGTGTATATCTACGGTTGCGTCAAGATTCTATCGCGGCTCCCCTGAGTCGCCAGATGTAAGTTAAAGGCATAGACCGCGTCGCATGAAAGAGGTCTTCTGATCTGGTGTGATGCGCATGCGGTATAACAACGGAGAAGATCTATACCCGATGGTCCTCATCAGCGACGATCAAGACTGACGCAGATTGTGCTAATCTGAAGGTCCATATTGAATCCCGCTTTTTCATGTTGATCCAGCGGCTGATACAGAAGATTCTCTCTAGGACCAATCGTAACTTGACAGCGCCTCTATCATGTCAGCGCAGGGGGCGCTATTGTGTAGTGCGGTGCACGAAAATTTCTCCAGAAGATTCCATTTCATGTATTTTCACTGGCTGAAACTGTAACGGCCATATCTCGACCGTTTGACCTCCAAATCGGTCCGTTCAAATTCCTACGAGCTCTATTTTGATTACTCTACAATCTGAGAGTAATTTGGGGATGAAGGTAGTGGAGGCTCGGGTTATTGGCGAAAAACCTCTCTTGGAAGGTTTTGGTGAGTTTTAATGCATTGAATACATACACCAACCTTCAAGGAGGTTATTGAGAGTCCATTGCAAGCTTGAGAATGATTGTGAGCCATTAATGGAGGTAATGAGAGCTTGGAAAAGAAGCTTCTCTTGTTTTGAATAAAATACCAAGCTAGGGTTTCGGTTTGATTTTGTATGGAATATTATTTCCTCTCATTTACATTATATGGGTTGTGTGAGATGCCATTGAGTCTATTGAAGACCTTGAAGAATGGTTGGGCATTAATGATGGTTGTGAGAGCTTGGGAAAGCTTCAGAGGAGGTAAATGAAGGGTTCTATTGTGTATTTACTGCATTGCATAAAAGAGGGAAGTGAAATGGAAAGAGAAGCTAGGGTTTGCTGTTGAAATCATTCGTTGAAGATTTTGAAGAGTTGTTGGCTATTAAAGAGAGCTGTGGAAACTTTGTAAGCTTCAATGGAGACCTGGTGAGCTTGTGTGTGGAAGAGGATTCTGGTGAGCCATGTGGAGCTCCATAGACATCTCTGGAATTTCGAAAGCGATGGTTGTAAGCATTTCTATGCCTTGTATATTTACTTGCTTCCATTTACATATATGCTAGTGTAGGTGATTATATTGAATACCTAACTAGTGGGGAAAAATTGTAAGGCAACTATAAGCCTGTAAACTGATATTGTTTGCTTCCCATGGGTGCGGGTTAAGCGTAGTGTGCAGCGACTGCTGAGCACTAGTACTTCGATACCTGAATTATAGGCACATCTGTGCCCTCTTGGTTTTATGCTGGGTAAACTGGGTGTATGTACTCCCTGCTATGTAGACAGCTAAAAGAAGTGTATTGAGTATATACGGAGCCCATTGGCATTACTCCGTGGACTAGCCATCACACATTGTGGTGGTGAACCACGTATATCTTGTGTTGTGGATTGTGCATATTTTGTATATTGTGAAGTGCATGGAATGGTCTGCAGGATGGGTGTGCACAACATGGTAGACCTGGCCACTCTGTGGTAGCGAGGTGGTTGTGCATACAACTGTGTGTATGATAGTGCTTCAGTGAATGTGTGGTTGTGGTTAGTGAATGAAGCGTCAGCTCAAGGCAGCGTCTGTCTTCAAAGGATTATTTAGAAGAATTTTTGAAGACACTGATTCACCCCCCCCCTCTCAGTGTCAACCTGTGATCAACATTATTGACTCCTTTAATGGTGGTATTGGTTTTTCTTCTATTGATGATGGAGGTCTCTTACTCAAGGTAGTGTCATGTTCATGGATGTTTTAAGAGGCCATTGAAGGATAAGCTATTGCAGCTCGAGAGGCTTTGCATGATGCAGTAAAAGCTGGTTAGGAGTACATTGTGGTGAGATCAGATTGCAAGAAGCTGGTGGATTTAATTAACTCCAAAGGAGCTGGTAGCTCTACTTCTTTGTTTTCTCTTTTAGGAGATATTTTATATCTAGCTTCGGTTTGTAAAAAAATTGTATTTTTTTCCTTTGTTCCAAGGGTTTATAATAGCTTAGCCCATGCCTTTGCCAGGAAGGCCCTTACTATGGGTGCAGTATCTTGGCCAATTTCTGCTACAGATTTAGGATTTGTTGCCTCCTATCTCCTTGGTTATTTCCCGTTTTGCTTCTGAATAGAATCTGCTTCTACCCCCTTAAAAAAAAAAAAAGAAGAAGAAGAAGAAGAAGTCAAATCGTTTTCATAAATTCAATGCAATTCTTATATAGAAACTCTAAGAGTTTTAACGGCAAGAACATCTTTGTGACAATTTGTTTATATATATATATATATATATAGGGTTGGTTCTAGTTCGGTTCCCAGTTCTTGTACCAAATTTACACCCTTAGCAGTTGTTTCATAATTGTAAGTGGAAATTTCATTTCTGATCATCAAATAAATCTAATTTTTCATAATAATAAAAAAAAAATCCTAATTTCAAATGAAATTTTCAATTCATTCAAATAAATATTTTCCAATGCTACCATCCCAAAAATCACCAACATGCATTTGCATTGTTAAATACAAAATGATTAAAAAACGAATTTCAATTTCTCTAGCTCACTTTATGTCTTTATGCATTATCAATTTAATTTTTTTTTTTGGTAGACATAATATTCATTCGACAAACAAAAGGGGAGCAGTTTCAATGATACAAAGGTCATTTAACTAAGGAATGGACAATGGTCATTCAAGCACCCTTGACACTTTCATGGCCTCCTGGGCAAGGGAATGCACAGTATTATTGGCCTTCCTTGAAATAAAAAAAATGTACAACTCTCGAAAGATTAGTCATATGGATAATATCCGCTACAATTGGATGAATAAGGAAATTTGTTATCTGATCAGGATTTGTAATGGAATTAATGAGATCCTTGCAATTAGATTCCACCACAAGTCTCAGAACACCAGTCGAAATAGCAGACTCCAGAGCCCTCCTAATAACTTGGGCTTCACCTTCCAAAGGTGAACTGCAAACAAAGGAACAGGAACAAGCTTGGATGATCTTACCAGATTCGTCCCTGACAATGAAACCAATACCTCCATTAGAATCTCCGGGAATGAAGGCAGCGTCTGTGTCGACTTCAAATTTTCAAAATCACAAAAGAGTTCATGCATATTGATTAGTGCAATTTTTTAATTAAACAAAATATCAAAGAAACAATGAACCGAACGTTTAATTGAAAAATTAATACATCCTTAAGTTGAATATTATATATATATTTTTATCTTTCACTCATAACATGGGTGATTGGTATACTTAAGTTGGAGTAGCACTTACAAGTACCTCGTTCAAAACATGAACCAATGGAAGATTTTTTTTTGATATGATTATGTATTTGTATCTTCCTTGGAATCTTATCACTATCCATATCCATATCCAGTGGGTCTCACACCCTAGAGGTGGGTCCCACACCACATTAATGGTGATGGGATACCAAAGAGAGTACATGTATATGTAGATGATTCGAACTTTGATTATAACTTGCAAGGAATGGTTTTCGTACACGGTCAGGGTATCAGCCTTCCATTTAGTAAGAAAAAGGTAATTTTGAGATTCCACTTCTTCATCTGATGGCTGATAACCTATGTACGTGGGCATATCAAAAAACTTTTGCCATAACTTTATATATTTCAGTAGAGTAACAATTCTGATGGTTTTAGTTCCAATGGTTCTTATTTGGTCTTTTAGATTTGAGTTCATTGAGAGACTCGTCTCAGAACTGTCCCATTATAATAAATAATAGATCCCAAAACCTATTCTTGGAACAACCCCAATAAGCTAATGGATGGAACAGTTTCAGCTCTTAGTGGTTTTGGTTCTGGTCCGGGTCTTGATTCCAGTTCCAAATTTACACCTTTACTCTTATTGATTATAGAATAGTTACCATCTAAATTGTTAGGGATGAAAACGTAAACGAGAGAGAAAGCGAAGATCGATCAAACAAATAATATTAGGATTTTACCGTGGTTCAGCATCCAATTCGAAATGCCTACCTCTACCCCAGAGAATCAAATAATTATTTTATTCATAAGAAAACTCTATGCCTCTCTCCGCTTCTCAAAGTGCTTCCTTTTGCTCAAACATTACCAAGAGTTTTCCCATAGAGAAAATATATATGGGTTCCCTAGAAACCTTAACCTCACACAATTACAGATTAATCGTTGTACATGTAATAGACCTAAACTCAAATACAAATACAATTCCAATAACTATGTGAACCCCACAGAATATAAGACACAACCCAATAAATCTCTACCTGACTTGAATTCTTTAAGTAATTTTGAAGAATAACTGTTGATGTTGATTCTGTAAATTTATCCATTGTCTCTGTCAAATTGCTACACCCAAACTAGCATAGCCTACACCTTATCTGGGTGTCTGTTACAGCTCACCACCGTACGATGTGATGTAACTCCACCTATCCTATTACTGCAGCACCACCAGAGAGATCACTTCCATTCATAGGATCCGAAGTGAAAGAAACTCGTTTATTCCCAAATCTATACTTACTCATAACTTCAATTTTCTATAGACTTTATCTTCTATCTGTTTTGTCTTCTATCTGTTCTTCTTGCCTGAGTTCTAATTGAAACACCATCCGTTTCAACACTATAAGTAAGTCTATATAGATTCCCAACCATCTGTCCCTACATCACAACATGGCCCTTTTGGAGACCTTGAGAACTCCACCTTCAGATGAACACCTGTAGCTACTTGAATCCAGTGTTCTCAATGAAAACTTAAATTTTCTATAAACTTTGTCTTCCATCTGTTCCCTTGCCTGAGTTTTAATTGAAGCACCATCCGTTTCAACGCAACCTGTAAGTCTACATAGATTCCCAATCATCTGTCCCTACATCACAACATGACCTTTCTAGAGACCTTGAAAACTTCACCTTCAGATGAGCACCTGTAGCCACTCAAATCCAGTGTTTCCAATGAAATCAGATTCTCCCTTTGATCCAACTCATGTCTAACCCAGGTTACAATTCGCACAATTCCATCAAACATGTAAATCTGTATAGTCTCATTCCCAACGATCTTGCTTTCAGCATCATTTGTCATTCTGGTCGTACCCTTATCACATTCATTATATGTGGCAAACTGTTTTCTAACCGAACATATATGAAATGATCAACCCGAATATAAAATATCCGTACCTGATAAAGTAGTGAGATAGGCATCTCTATCACTCCACCTTCCATGATAGTAGCAGTAGATTATTTTTTTTTATTCTTCTTATCCTACTTTTTCTTTTTATCCTCATTACGCTTTGGACAATTCCTCTTTATAAGACCTTCCTCCTTGCAATAATAACAAATTATTTTGCGACCTTGTGATTTGGAGCGATCCCTATTCTTGCCATACTCATGTCTCCCATTTGATCATTCTCTACCCTGACCATCATCTGTAATCAAGGAATTATCCTCCTCTGACATCCTCTCACTACTATTTTTTTGTCGTGTCTAATTCATCAGCAAAGTAGCAATAACATCGTCAAGTTTGATAGTATCTTTACCAAATAATAATGTAGTCATAATGTGGTCAAATAAAGAAGGTAATGAGGCGAACAAGAGAAGTGACTTGTCCTCCTCTTCGATCTTCACATCAAGTGTAGACAACTCTGTCAGAATTTTGTTGAACTCATCAATGTGCATATCAAATTTCGCTCCATTTGACAAGCGAGACCGTAAAATTGTTTCTTCAAAAACAATCGATTTGTCAATGATTTGGACTTGTACTTGCTCTCCAACTTCACCCAAATTTCTTCTAGATCCTCCAAACCAATAACCTCACAAAGAGTATTATCTGCCATAAATAATTGGATCATGCTATTTGCTAGGTCTCTCAATTCTAACAATTCATCATCCGCCATATTTTTCAGTTTCTCTGATTTCTTCTTGAGAGCCTTCGTAGTCCTATCCCGTGTAAAAATATTCTTCACCTGTTGTTCTCACAAGATGAAATCATTATGACTATTGAAGGGTTCTATGAAAGTTTGAAACCTTTGCCACCATCCAATTAACTTGATATTTGTTTTCCGTGTTGGCTATCAACTTTAAAAAGTTTAATCACCATTGATCTTACACAAGACTACCTGATCGACACCAATGACACCAAATTTATCTGATCGATATCTTTCAATGAATCCATAGTACCAAAGAACTCTAAGAACAACAATCTCTATGTCTAATCTCTTCTATCTTTAGGATATAGTAATATATGTAGGCCGAAAATCGTACAAACAATTTCCCCTTTAAAACACAATTTGTTTAACCTCTTCAACGTTGGAAGTAAAACCCACTTTTACTTTTTAAATCTCCCAATTCTTACTTTGGAAGCCGTGAAAGAAAAGAAAAAAAGCTTTAAAGAAAATACCAAAAGCCATTGCAATGATCATCCTCTCTTATTATTGTGAAGTAAAAATAATTTTTTTGTTTCACACACAAACTGAGAGGAATTCTCCAATTATGCTTTTCTTCTCCCTACATTCTTTCGTAAGAAAAATGCCCCTACATTCTTTCGTAAGAAAAATGACATGCACCTTATTCCAAAGCCTTTAGGGCCTATTTGACAAAACTTTTTTTTTCTGGATTTTAGATTCTAGTCCAAATTTTGATTCCACTCCAAGCTATTCCAAAATTATTTTGGAATAGAAACTTGTTTGATAATACAATTTTGAAATAGATTCTAGAGCATCTTTGGATTAGAAACATGTTTGATAACATACTATCTCCCCAATCAAAGTCAAGAAAAATAATCGTAGTAGTGGTGGGTGGTGGTGGGTAATGGCAATGATGGTGGGTGGTGGCGGCGATGGTGGTGGTGTTGGGTGGTGGGTGGTGGGTGGTAGGTGGTAGGTGGTGGTGGGTGGTGGTGGCAGTGGTGGTGGCTGCAGTGGTGGTGGTGGTATGGGTGGTAGTGGTCAAGGTGGTGGCGACGGTGCTGGTGGTGGGTAGTGGTGGTGGTGGGTGGCGGTGGTGGTGGTGGCGGTGGCGGTGGCGACCAAGAAATTCATGGTGATCCTCGATTCTCGTGGATAAGTACTTGCCCTAACGGACAACCGATCGAATAGATCCTTTTACACTGACAAGGTCACCCAAGAAACTGACCAAGGGATAATCTATGGGTAGCAACCGCTCGAGCGGGATCTCCATGCGTTGGAAAGCCTACCAGTAGATGATGTCGGCGAAGCTACCTGTGTCCACCATGATCTTATGAACATCACTGTCCTCTATTCTCAGAGTGATGACTATGGCATCCTCATAGGCAGTTCTAGTCCGCACAGATCTTCATCGCTGAAGGTCAGGAAGTCCCCTATGCGGGCTCTCTTTCCTGGCCATTCAGTTGATTGGACGCTTCTTGCATATGCCTTTTTGGCCTTGACCGAAGTGTTTCCAGCCGCTGGCCTACCGATGATAGTCATGGCCTTCCGCCCCTACGTAGAGGGATCACAAATTTTACTGTCCTCTGTGATCGAGGTGGCCGCCTCGGCCAATTGAGGTCGGTCAATTCTCACATCGTTAGCCGCGGCCCAGCTGGCTGTCTCGGACAATGTAGGTCGGCTACTTGATGGACTCTCGCCGCGCCCTAGGTTGATCGTTGCTGCACTGGGTAAGCCCTGGCTACCCTTCGGCCCATATCTTGGTCTGGCATGCCTGACCATGTATACGCGCTCATAAGGTATGTCCTTTGTTGAAGGTGGATCGATGACATGCAATGGTGGCGGTGGCCGAGTCTGGTCCATGCGTCGCCTTGGCAATCTAGGATCGGTCCTAAGCCTTGTCCTCTTTCGAGTTTCCAACGAATTTAGTACTCTGCCCCATTCATGTATCTGCTGGGGGGTACGGGTGAACTGGCAAAGGATGACCCCGATGTCTCGATGTGTCGAAGTGGGTCCTCTTTCTCTTCTTTCTGCATGTTGAGCAGGGTCCTGATCGTGGCGCCTTTCTAGGTATCAGGGCTCGGCTGCCCTATCTCTTCTTCTGTCCTCCCTAGGAGGATCTCTTCGAACTTCTCTTCTTTCTACCCTCCTGGGTTCTCTTTCTTCTTGCCTTCTCGGCTCTCTCTCTGGAGCTCTCGCCCGAGGTGGGGGAGGTGCTTCTCCGATCCTCGGCTGCAGTAGCTGGAACTCTCGGAGCATTATGATCCACGTACTGCTTGTAATACCCTCATTGGATGAGGTCTTCAATCTCTGCTTGTAGGTTTCAACATTCATCGGTAGTGTGACCGATGTCTCGGTGATACTGACAGTACTTGTTTGGATTTATCCTTCTTGCTTCTGTCACGATCTTCTGGGGCCTCTGAAGATACCCGTCATTAGCGATGAGGGTGTACACATCCCCAAGGGATCGGTTGAGTGGGGTATAGTGACTGAATTTTTTTTGGAGTAACCCTCTAGCCCATGCTTCTTCCCTCCTCGACCTCTTGTTCTCTCCCGACCGTGTGAGGTCTTGCCTCTCATCTGTTCGCTTGTGTGGAGCATCAACTAGGCCTTTGCTGGCTTCGTAGATTTCGTTGCAGTGGTGAACTTCTCACACCGTGCCAGGAGTTCCTGCAAGTCTGCTAGTTCCTTCTTGGCTATAGAGAATCTGAGCTTCGGGTCAGTGACCGCTGCTCTCAACATGGAAAAATGAACTGCCTCGTCGATGTCCTTTACTTGTAGTACTTTGAGGTTGAATCTGGCCAAGAAGGCCCTTAGGGTCTCACCGGACCTCTGTCTCATATTCATCAGGTGTGCGCTTGTCTTCCGCTGCACTCTGCTTCCTTGGAAGTGCATTCTGAATAGTCTCCCCATGGTCTTAAAAGAGTCAATAGACCGCGGTGGTAGGTTGTTAAACCACATCCGAGCCGCGCCTTTTAATGTCCCCCCCCCAAAATCATTTCTTTCAAAAGTTTTGGGAGGAAACACATTAACTCTTGCACAGGTTTGTGGTTGAATTTTTTACTACTAGAACTTTGCCCTCTGAGTTGAATCATACCTATCTTTGCTTTATCCCCAAGGTCCCTCATCCACAAACTTTAGAGCAATTTAGACCTATCCGTCTGTGTAATTTCTGTATGAAGGTCATTTCAAAGTTAATGATCAACCGTTTGAAGTTGCATCAGAATGATTTAGTGGTTCCAATTAATCTTGTTTTTATTATGGGCCACCAAATCTATGATAATATTATTATGGCAAATGAAATGTTCCATTTATTAAGGCATCAGAAATCCACCAAATCAAAATATTTGGCAATGAAAGTAGATCTCCAAAAGGCATATGATTGTTTAGAATGGGAATTCATTCGTCAGGTTCTTCTGCTCCTGGGTTTTGATGCAGCATGGATTGACTTAATTATGTAGTGTATCAGCTCAGTTTCTTATACAATATTGCTTAATGGAGCTGAAAGGGGTCATTTTAGGCCTACTAGGGGAATCTGACAAGGAAACCCTTTATTACCCATTATTTTTATCCTTTGTGCTCATGCATTATCTTGTGTACTCAATAATAATTCCTCTCAAGGACATGTGCAGGGGATTCAGATTAGGGGACGTACTCAACCCCTCAATCATTTGATGTTTGCTGATGATTGCATTTTATTTTCTAAATTGACTTTACAGAAAGTACTACATCTTAAGGATGATCTTGAACTCTATTGCCAAGTATCTAGGCAATGTATCAATTATGCAAAATCATCTTTGTATTTCTCTCCTAATACTCTACCTCGATTTTATAGGTGGTTCTCCAAGCTGTTGAAAATTTCTTATGCAAATTTGCCAAACAGATACTTAGGGGTTCCAATGAATTTCAGGGCATCCAAGAATTTAATTTTTCACAACTTGGTGGATCAGACTCTAGCCAAGATGCAACATTGGAAGATCCCGTTGTTTTCTCCTGCAGGTAAGGAAACTCTTATCAAATCTGTAGCATTACCTCATGCAAATTATATGTGTTATCTATTTAAATTACCTGTCACACTGTTTTAGAAATTGAAAAAAGGAATGGTTGAGTTTTATTGGTCTAAGAAAGGGAATACTAGGCCAATTCACTGGATATCTTGGACTAGATTGTGTCTTCCCAAGAATAGAGGGGGATTAGGGATGAGGGACCCTGTATTGTAGAATCAAACTTTACTTGCCAAATTAGCATGGAGGATTTGGCAGAACCCTCACGCTACGTGGGTTCAATAGCTAAAAGCCATTTACTATCCCTCTTCAAATTTTCTGGATGCAACATTGGGTTCCAAACCTTCTTGGTTATGGAGAAGTGTTTGCAAAGGTTTACGGATTCTTAAGCTAGGCCTTATATGGAAAGTAGGGGATAGAAGTCATATCTATGTTTGGAAGATGCGTGGATTCCTAATCTCCTAAATAATAGACCTTATCAAGGGGATAGGGGGATCAGTCTTATATTTGAGTGGCAGATCTCATTGACCCCATCACTAGAACCTGGAGAGTGGAAGTTTTAAATGCTGTATTTCAACCTCAAGAAGTCCAGGCCATTAGAAGTATTCCTTTATCCATTAACTCATCCTCTGATCAATTAATTTGGAAAGCTTCCAAATCTGGTTTATTTTTGGTTAAGAGTGCTTATCATATGTTATCAACTTCACACTTCTAAACATATTTCAGTCATATAGATCTTGATAGACTTGGTTCATGGAGTTTCATTGCCACTTATGTTTGGAAATCAATATGGGCATGTCAAACTCTGCCAAAAATTAAACATTTTTTTATGGAAGTGTTGTGTTCAAGGGATACCTACACGTATGGATCAGTTCCATCATCATATGGCAGTTGACATGCTATGTTGTAGATGTGGAATTGCTGCGGAGGATAGTGATCACGTTTTACTATACTGTTCATTTGCTAAAGCTGTATGGTTGGGTTGTCTTCTTGCTTTATGAGTTCCATCGGATCAATCCACTACATTTGCCCAATGGTTGGCACAGTTTTGTTGTCTTCCTTCCACTTTTCAAAAATCCTAGAGACGATTGGTCTTGTCTTTCATTGCTTTTGTATGTTGGTCTTTATGGAAATCTAGAAATAAGTTATATTTTGAAGACCTACACACAACACCTCTCACTGTTATTCAAATGACACAATAGGCTTTTACTGAATTTTGCATTAGTAAGAAGTTGGGGCATTGGAATGATAATGTGCTATAGGAATCTAATCCTGATATTCAAAGAATATGGACACCACCATTGCCAGGTTTAGTCAAAATCAATATTGATGCTACTCTATCTCTGGATTTGTCTTATAGTATTATCGGAATTATTTGCAGAGATTATTTGGGATTGGCTCGGTTTGCGGCTGCTAAGGATGTGGTGTTTTCTTGCAAAGCTCTGAATTTGGCTCTCCAACAAGGCTACAAATATATGCAAATTGAATCTAATAACTTGGAGGTGGTGCAGTTTTTAAATGGGCAGTGGCCTTATATTGATTTTTTTTAGACACAGTGATCAAGGACATATGTGCATATCAGTCTCAATTTAGTACACTCTTTTTGTTATGTTCCAAGAGCAGGAAACTTTGTAGCGCATCAAGTGGCTAAAAAAGCCTTCCTAGAGTCTGGACTATTATGGTGAGATAAGGACTCATACTAACTTTTGGATTTGTGTAAAGCTGATGTATTATCCTCTACTACTCTAACTAATCAATGAATTAGCATTTTACCCCAAAAAAGAAAAAAAAAAAAAACTCGTCTTTTTTCTCAGTTATCTATGGTATTTAACCTTGGAAGGTGATTGTACCCTGTGAAAAAGATCCACAACACTCTGAATCTGCATCCTTTAATTATTCCTTAGTATAAAACAGAAGTCGCCTTTCCCCCTTCCATAAAAACCCTTGCGTATCTTCCTCCATTTAGATCCATTATGATATACCTCAACCTTACTTTGATACCACTTGTTAGGGGTAAAAAGGAATACGAGAGAGAAAACGAAGATCGAACAAACACACAATACGAGGATTTCTCCATGGTTCAGCACCCATTCTAGAATGCCTACCTCTACCCCAAAGAATCAAAGAATTTATTTATTCACTAGAAAACTCTATACCTCTCTCTCCCTCACAAAGTATTTTCCTTTGCTCTAACCTTACCTAGGGTTTTCCCATAGCGACAATATATAAAAGTTCTCTAGAAACCCTAACCCCACGTAATTATAGATTAATCCTTGTACATGTGTAAGGACCAGGGAAATTATTTGAAAATTTGTTATCTTCATTTTTAATTTGAATTTGCATGTAGTTAAAGTTGTTTACCCTCATCACACTCAAACTGGGATCTGAAAAGTTCTCACCTTCAGATCTCATCCACTCAAGCCAGTGGAGGGTAAGATGACTGGAGTCACCACTTAGAAGAGGTCTAGGACATGAAATGATGTCCCTCAATGGAGGGACACTAATGCTAGCGCAAATGGAATGACTATCTCGTCTCACCAAAGACGGGTAAGTGTCAAATTACGAGTTGGAAAGGTGTTAGACACCCAACTCATTTAGTTGAACCGGTCTCCCAAAATCTTATCATTTTTTCTATAGTTTATGAACACTTGGGGCTATCTAAATACAATATAAGATAGAAGGGGGAATCCTAAGTTGATCTTTAATTCTTTATAAAGTACGCACAACATAAATTGAATTAAACAAGAAAATAATCACAAAATGAATTAAAGAATCATATAAATGACCTAAACATACATTGGGGAAAAAAATGTATATAACATATGACCGAGGTTTGGGAAAATCTTAGACCGCCTACATATCCCTGTGTAATTTGAATCAAGACAAACGTAGTTCGGGCGGGTGTATACGTACCAAGTGTGTGCAAGAAAATGGATGCTCCCAAAATATTGGAACACATCCCAAGAATGAGAGATGTCCCCACAATAGTGGATCCATCTTAGTGTTGAAGTACTTCCTATTACAAGGAAGTCCCCTCAATGAGGTACTCCCATAACACTAGAACTTACCTCAATTTGATCTAGCATGGAGTGAACAAACTCCCCCGCAGCCTATGTATCTGTCGAGACCTCTGTCTCTCAAGAATCAGGTCAAGCATAGTTCCCAACAGTTGACGGGCTATTGGATCCCGCATGATCAACACTCATGAAAGGCCAAGCGCCTCAGCTCCCCACACACGGGGGTTTACTAAACTTCACTGACATCCCATTTCTAGGGTATCCAGGTGGGCCACCCGTTGGGCCACCAATCCTATGCATACATCTACTCAATCGTATATTTTCATTAGTACATTTTTGATACAACGATTCCCCACACTCTTGGATTCAATCCTTGAGTTGGGTGGACCTCGTTCTAAATGGGTCCACAATGAGTCAGACTATTTTGAATCCCTTAGCCAATCACATATCAGGAAGTGTGAATCCTAACATACATCTATTACAAACGCATGTGTTAAAATAGGATACAACACTTGGGGTGGGAATCATGCACTAAGTTAAATAATATGATCCACATAAAACGTATTAGTGTGTAGATATTGATAGAGATTCACATGATAAACTATAAGCACATCAAATTGGAGATAAATTTAAGCATATATCAAATAACCCCGACCCAACATGAATCAAGTTCAAGTGATTAAGATAGCCTCAGTTTCAGAGTGGTATGATTCAAATTAAAGAAACATTATTGGGCAAGATTAGATTTAAAATGAACGAAAGAAAGCAATTTCTGTGACTACTCAATATAATTCCATACCCAACATTTCAATCAAATGCAAACTCCAAACCTGATGACTTTGTTTCCAACAAAAATCCAAAAGGAAAACTAACCCCATTTGATCCCAAAAAACCAATGCCTAACTAGACCCGGCGGAGACATGACCAAAACTACATGAACCTAGGCTAACCTAGATCATTTAAACTTGGTCCCAAACTTAATCTTGAACCAAATCCTCCTAGAACAAACATAAATTGAGAAGCAGACTAAACCAACTCACAAACCTGGACCAAACCTAAATTGGACCAACTCAAAGTTACATGAAACCCGAATCTACCTAACCTTAGCCAATCAATGAGAAACCAAACCAACTTACCTTGCACCCTGTAAAACTCAAACCCACAGAATACAAATTGATTCTGGGGAAGATTGGGATATATATACAACAAGGGGTAAAATTCAAGGCAAGAAAAAAAAAAAAAAAGAAAAAAAAAAAGCAAACTACAGCCAGAATAGGTACTCACACCCAATCCCTAACTAAACATTCCTCACATTGCAAGAAACAAGAAATAAAACATAGATGGTAAACTTGTAGAAACTTAATCCATTCTCAGAATGTAGACCCAGGAGAGGAGAAGGAGAAGACAACATGATTTTGGCACTATTTAACATGGGGATAAAGGATCAGCTAAATTAAGCCAGAATAGAGAGAGAGGAAAAGCTCACCTCCAACCGATGGATGCCCAATGACCCTCTCCGGTGCAACTCTCCTTCTTTGCTGGACTCAGTAGAAGCTTGCGGCTCCACACCTTCTTCTCTGTCGACAACCTAAGCGAATATAGAGAGTTCCCTCTCAAATCCCTCTCTCAATCTCGATCTCTCTCTCCCAGACTTCTTGGCTTCCTCCCTTGATTCCTGCCCTCACTTTCTCCTTTTGATAGTGAGCAACCAGCTAGTAGATGGGTAGGCTGTAGGATGATCAGTGGGTTCAAGAAGATGATGTGTCGATCAAAGGGAGAGAATGTAGGTGTTGTGTAGCACGGTTGAGAGGCTCGATCAGTTCAATGGGAGCAGCGGGTTTTGGGGGAATTAAAATGGAGGTGGACTGTTATGTTGGTGGGGGAAAGAGGGATTGGAGGTGGAGTGTGAGGTGTGGGTTGCATTGCGTTGTGGGTGGCTGGAATTAATGGGCATGGAAGAGGAGGTGGAGGTGGAGGTGGCGGGCATGGGAGAGGAGGTGAAGGTGGCAGCACCTCCATTTCCTCTCCATGATCTCTTGTATCCCTCTTTTCCCTCTCTTTCTCTCTACGTGTCTCCCTCTCTCTCTCTCTCTCTCTCTCTCTCTCTTCCTCTTTTTCTTTCACCGTTGGATTCTCCCCATTCCATATATATATATATATATGAAATACATGCACATGGGCCCACATGATTTGGTCTGGACTGGTCTGGGTTGGATCAGGCTAGACTGATCGAGATTGACTGGGTTGGATTGACATGGATTAAATCGGGTCGAGCTAGACTAGCTTCTCTTTCTTTCTCTCATTGTGTGAGCCAGTTCGGCTCGCCTCTGCATGGGATCTTTTGACGGCCTTTTTCTTGAATTTTCCACATCCACTTTGAAGAGGATGGACAATGGAGCACACTGGCGCTTGAATCGCCGGATTTGAACGTTTGATGATCAAGATATGAGGAAATGAAGTTTAATTAATTAAATTTACGATAATTTACATGAAAGCCCTTTGGATATTTATTATTATTTTAAGAAAATCCTCTTATACATATTTTCAGACTAAAATCGCCATATTTTCTTCGTTTGACATTGGAATTGAGCGATTCTGGTTTCATTTCGAAGGTATTTCTAAGACTTACTCATCCATGCAAATTACGGACCATGACCTTGCTATGAGACCCACCAAAATCAGCCTCGACGTTGCCACTTAACTTCCAAACCTTGAATTGACCAACAACCTTTCCGAACGTGTTCACCAAGATTTCTGCATATTGGAGGACACTTTGACTCAGCTCAGAATACCATAGAGAGCACACAAGCACAGATCAACTATTGACTTCAAAGAGTTTCATTCATCTCCCTTTTCTTGCTATCATATACTAGTAAAACCCTGTTTGGTTGGAAATGACAAAAATGGGATGCTGACATGTAATGAATCTAAACCCAAACCCAAATACACTCTAATAATTGTATAAACCCCATAAAATACAAGACCCAACCCAACATAAATGCCATATGACACGCTGATTGACATATCTGATATGCCCTCTTTATTTTTATTTTTTCTATATGGGCTTTTCATGGATGATAGAAGTGATCACGATAATCGAGCTTCAATGGGATTTTGCGCACGAACATCTTCTTGACAACTTTGTTTACATTCCTTTTTCCTTTATGTAAAAATGAACAACAAAAATCTTATTTTATATATAAAAAATTATTTTCCACTATTTTACATAAAAACAAACTAATTAAAGTATAGGAATATATTTTTGTTTACATTCACTTGAAGTAAAGGAGTGGGAATTTAAGGAATAATTAATTTTTCATTTTTTTGATTATTGTTTCTTCTCTCTATGATACTAAGTTTATCAGATGTCTCCTTTTATTTATTCTCTGTTAATTCTATACAGATGTCAATAGGGGAGAAACTGATTAGGTGTCTCCTTTGTATAGTTTGAATTTTATTTGTTTTATAAATGTAAGCACTCGTGAAGGTTGGACCAGA
This sequence comes from Protea cynaroides, assembly GCA_028583415.1. NCBI lineage: Eukaryota > Viridiplantae > Streptophyta > Magnoliopsida > Proteales > Proteaceae > Protea > Protea cynaroides. The sequence goes on along the minus strand of CM053275.1, from coordinate 26,761,410 downwards.
AGAGAGTTATTTCCGGTGCCGTAGGGATGAAGTGGGCAAAGGAAACGTAAGGCAAATCCCTTAAGACATTGCAAAGTAGTAAACTCCATACAATTAGTTAATGAATTGAATGGAGCCTTAGTCTTTATCTTACTAAGAGAAACATGATGTTGATGGACCTAATTTCATATCGTAATTTTAAAATATCGTTTTCAAATAAAGTCCTTCACCACCGTGTTTCTCAAAGGGACCGGGATCCTCTATAGTGACACACGTGCCGATGCATTATGAGTGCCTAGAATCCTCATTGCCAGCGTCAGTCACAACAGAGGATCCTTACTGTTACTTTCTCAAGTAACAGTAAATTAGCTTCCATGCCGATAGATCTCATTAATCCAATTTTGTTTTTATTTTTTATTTTTTATTTTTTTTTATTTTTTTATTTTTTTTTACTGTATAGTAAATGAAATCTAACCGATAGTAGATCGATAAAAATCTATTAAGTTAGCCTGATAACAAACCGTCACCGAACCGGCCCATTAACTAACGTGTATAGTGCAGCCACCCCAGCCCTAATCTCTTGTTGGACATATTTATGGATGCCTCTAAAAGCTTAAGATCGACTTCGCCCAGACCCAAACCGGCCATCAGACACCTACTCCCCTCACCCCACCCCCCCCCAAAAAAAAAAAAAAAAAAAAAAAAAAAAATACAACACTTGGGTTAGGATAGATAATTGAGGTTCATAACTTGGAAGCAGAATTGATGGGTATCTCACTTGCATTGGAGATAACCAGGGAGAAAGAAATAAGGGATGGGGGTGAGAACTTCGGATTGAAGGACAGCTATTGATAGGATCATGTCTCCAATGGATATATGAGATTGGAAATCCTTGGAACTATTGTGAATTCAGTTGGGAATTGCTTGCTCTCTATTTTTAAACCTATATCATTTCAATCTATTCTCACCGAGGATGTAATGATAGCTCGCTCACCATAGAATGATGTAGGCTTTTTATCCCTTACAGGCCTTGCCAGTAATCCAAGATATCAAGCATCTATTAAGTAATTTCCTTTTGTAATAAGTTTGTGCACGTTTATGGTACTCCAACCACTACTACTGTGCATTCTTCTAGTTTGGAATTTTTAAAGATTTATTTTCTCACTTGGCAAACTCTGTTTAGTACTTAAACATGTAAAAAAGGAACTAGGATTTATCAAATCGTATAATTTAGGCTTATGTGACATATCACGTGAAAAACTTTTGGATGGACTAGATATACTTCTTCCCATCAATATTACATTTTAGATTGAGGTTTTTTGAATGACAACTCTATAGGAGTACTTGGAACATATCACCTTCTTTTAATGGCTGTCTGGTTGTAACCTGTAAACTTGGTTGTAACCTATAAACGAGACTTTTGGCATCCGTTTGTATGCTATTATAGATCTTAAATCTTAGTCCCCTTAAAACTACTCCCTTATTAGACGTACATGTTGGTGTGATTTTGGGAACTGTGACATGAGACGTTAAATGGTAAATGTACCCTCTCATCTACATATTATGCTATTTTAAAGTGGAGATACCTTGAAAAAAAAATTCAAGATGAAAAATTGGTTGTAAAGTAGACAGATCCTTTGATTAGTGTGTAGTTTCTATATTTTTATTCCCTTTGTACTATAAAAGTGGGAGTTTCTGATAATGTTACTTTTGAGTAAACACTGTTCTATTTTACTGTAGCTTTTAAATACACAAATACTAAATTTGAGCATATTTGATAAAACCAAGTGTGTCACTTTGGTGGTCCCATAAAATCCTTACACAATAACTACAAATCCTAATCTGAATAAACTTGAACAATGCCACCTTTGGTGAACATTGTCATTTTTTAAAGCATTTATAAACAAAGACCCTTGAGTTTAAACACATTATAATGAACCAAGGTGTACCACTTTGGCGGTCATACAAAGTTCCACCATGATATGAATAAATCTCAACTTACAATATTTGTAGGATATTTTCTCATGAACATTTCATTAACACAACTGTATAAGTCTAAACATTCATATAAGCATGCATATTAACTCCAAAATTAATTTGGTACAGTAACTTTAAGAAAAATCAACAGAAACACTACAAATTGGATCCCCATAGGGAATTCTTTTATGATAACACGCTTTTCAATGTATCAAAATGTATCAATATATATATATATATATATATATATATATATAGATCACAGTCTTTTGCGGTATATATATATATATATATATCAGATTGAAGAGCATCGACAAAGGAGTATACCGCAAAAGACTGTGATCAAAATGGACCTCCCATGCACCCACACACGCAAATTAATTCCGCATGTTTAAAAGCTACAACCAAACAAGCCTTGCGGTTGGGCCAGACTGAACCATGGTTCGAACCATACCGGAGCGATTACGTTCAACCAAACCAGTCCAATTCGGTCTGAACATCAAGGTTCCTGATCAACAAATCAAGTCATAGATCCGGGTAATCGGGTTGGGTTCTCAGGTTTAACATTGGGCCATGCCTCTAGGTTCCTGCCTTGCCTATAGCCAGTCCCAGGTTAACCTGAAGACATTGACATTTGGTTCGGGTTCTGGGCTGACCCAAGGGCCAGGTCCAATTTGGGTTTGGGCTTGAGTTGGCCGGTTCTACTTTGGCCCTGAATCCCAGGTCGGAAATGGTCGGTTTTGATTTGACCCTAGAATCCGGGTCTAGCTAGACGGTTGGTTTGGCCCAAAAATTTGGGTCAGGCTGGCTGATTTCGAGTTAACCTGGGCTGAGTTGACTAGAATTGAGTTGATTAGGGCTGGATTGACCAGTTGATTAATCAATTACGGTCTTTGATTCATCGTCAGGTCAACTTGGAGATGAATCGGCACCGACAGAAGGCTTTTTTTTCTTTTCCCACGAGTGAGATCCACTTGCAGCTACCACTGGTACATGGTGGCACATCCTATGGTAGTCTGTGGCAATTTTTATATCACCGTTACCGTCTTTTTGTCCTCTTTCCAATGGTAGCATATTGATACATTTTACCAGTAGGAAAAAAAATTCATCGGTGGAAATCTCCGACAAATTCGATCCAAAAGCAAAATCCAAAATTTTTCTCTTTCAATTCAATCAAATCTTATGGGTAGATCTTTACAATGTTCTACCATCGATTCTAGTTCTGTATAATTGGCTTTGATACCAATTGTTAGACTTTTATTTGATTAGGGTTTAACCAAATCCATCCTTAATCCATATAGGAATTGTATAACACAATGATAATGAGATAAACGATGAATCATAAAGACATATTTATGAAGAGATTGATTCCCCTACGCTCTAAGTTTTGATCGAAATTCTTCGGTCATAGCCTTCCACAGTCTCATAGATGATATCCCAATGTCTCTTGCTAATGGGTGCGTAGAAAACTTCAATAAATATGGTTGTGGGGACTCTAATCCAGTATTTATAGAAAACTATCATAACCCTAATTCCTTTCTTACAATAGAATTAGGATTACCAAACTTATCCGATACCATGTGAATAATCAAACAAAACCGCTTCTACTGTATTAATTGGACTCCCACTAATTAACTAATTAAGTAATTAATTTAGCACACATAATTCTAATAAATAATAATAGGACTAAAAAGTAAGATTATAAATTATTTTATAATGTAAAAGATGTCAATAAGAAAATCCAATAACAAAAGCAATCCAAATTACAATGAAAATATATGCAAGAGAAATATCCATTTGAAGGGTTATGGCTCCAAATAGGTCAAATGAGGGAGGTTGGACTGAGCATCATCTTATCCATTGTATGCCCCAGTTTTTTTTTATCTCTTACTTGTGAACAAATGTATTAATTTGAAACCCTAAAAGTGGTGTGAGACCGATTCGTCCCCACTGCACATGCATGTATTCTTCATGGGACTTATCACTGTCCATGGGGTGTAAAGCAAACCTCAAGAGCATAGGACACATTGAATAAGCAGCGATGGAAAATAGTTCACCTGCATCTGCTTGTATTCTCCCTGGGATCTCATCACTGTCCATTTCCAATGGCTCCCACACTCTAGATGTGGGTCCCACACCACTTCAACAATGATGAGATCCCATGGAGAGTTCATGTACATGTCCAGGTGATGGGATCCCTTGGAGCATACACATGCAGGTGATCTACACTTTAATCCACCAATCAAACAGTGCAAGCAAACTAGTTGAAATTTGCATAAATTCAGAAAACAACATCACCTTACCATCCTGAAGTTGCGTCCTTCTCCTCCATGTCTTTCCATCAACACCGGAAATTCAAGGACCGTCTGTATGGAACTTGTCCATAATCATTTTAAGTTATAAAGATCTGCTTCACCTTATGCTCCCATCATCCCAGCAGTAGCTTTGGTAACTGCTACCTTGATGGGCATCTCTGGTACTAAATGATCAGAGATAGATAGAAAACATGCAGAAAGTATGAGGAAAAAACATAATAAACATAAGTCTTATCTCTAACTCCAAAAACCACAATTTCTTTTCAGTTTTTATACTTCTCCTGTTTTCACCGCACTTTTACTCAAGAATTAATGTTTGAGAACTTTAATAAACAAATTAAGATATAAGTGAGAGAACATGAGAGAGAGAGAGAGAGAGAGAGAGAGAGAGAGAGAGAGAGAGAGAGAGAGAGAGAGAAGGATTATCATCCGATGCAGAAAGTGAAAACCATCTACCTCCTAAGAGAACATTGGACTTTAAACCAACAACATTATAACTTTTTAAATAGGTTCTTCCTTGCAAGTTAGCAGTGGGGGGGGGTGCTGGTAGCCGTGGGAGGTTGCTGGCCCCAGGACCAAGTGCACTATGGGCCTTGGTGTTCACATAAATCCCAATAGCATACATGCATTTAGACCCCGAGTAGCCATGGAATCCTCCAAACTTGCCAGCAACCACCTCAAACTTGAATGCTGATCTCAATTTGATTTCCTTCTTGCTCCCATATGGTCCATACTCAGCAGAGTTGGTACTTATCTTGATTGATGAAATAACAGTCTCCCCGTCGACAAAGTCTGAAAACCCACTCAACGAAATAATATATTCCGACTCGCGAAGAGTAATCTGAATACATAAAGTGAAAATGGAGCAATACTAAGTTTGTATTTGACAATATAATCTCTTTAAAATTAATGAGTCCTTTACAACCCTAAACCCTAAACCTTAAAATCAAACCCTAAAAATTAAGATGAAACTGTTATGTAATCAATCAGTAGAGCAGAAGAGAAAATTACCATATTGAAATTAGGTCCCTCACCACCATGTTTCTCCAGTACGACTAAAGCTCCATTCAATTCATTGACTGTTTGTATAGAGTTTATTACTTTGCCATGTCTTACATAGACCTGCTTTACATTTCCATTGCCCCCATCATCCCAACGATCACCATGGAAACTACCTTCTGGTCCAACCTTTACGAGTATCTCCCCAATTGACACCTACAAAACAGATAAAATTCAAACAATACAGAGAAAACACATAATAATTATTAAAAAAAAAATGCATTACACCATTAAAAAATCTGTTCGTGTCAAGGCAAAAGTTTTTGTAGTCGAAAGAGAGACTGCAGAATTGGAGGAACAATGAAAGAGGATTCCCAAGGTTGAAAGTTAGAACATCAAAACCATTTGGTACAAGAAATCTCTGAAGCAGATGCTACTATTGGCAACAAAGATGGCCACAACAAATCCGTCTTCAATTTTGTAGTGGAGCAGTTGATTTCTCCGACGATGCATGGTATCCATTGCCATCAAAACAAACTCAGAGAAGGAAGAAATTCACAAACAAAAGAGAATACAAGACCATCCATGATATCTCTTAAATCCCTCAACCTAAGTTTGTTCCCTAGCTGAGGGACTTATCCCTTCTTGGCCAAGAGAGAGAGAGAGAGAGAGAGAGAGAGATGGCGAGAGGACGGGACCTTACCCCAGTCTCCGGACAACTGCGAGTGTTCTTCCCTTTCCCTGGACGACAAGACATTATTTTGCAGCGTCGGCCCGTGAAGTCGTTGACTGATCAACTCCTGATTCTTGAAAGATGATAACATGCAGTCACAGCCTAAAGCGAATTAAATAGCGAATGGAGATAGCGGTTTACCAAAAAATAAAAAAAAATAAAAAAAAATATGGAGATAGCGACAAAGAATTTGGTAATCACGAAGAAATCAACTTTTTTTTTTTTCTTTTGATGGAAACGAAGAAATCACTTTATTTATTTATTTTTTTATATTTTTTTAATCTTTTACTAGCAACGAAGAAATCACCTAACCTTCTTGTTTTAGTTGTTTTATTTTTTGGGTAGGTAAATTTTGTTTTAGTTGTTGATGTGAAAAGATTGGAAAAACCATAAGTAACTGATTATTGTTAAAATAGTATTAAAATAGATTGGAGTCCGGATAAGACATCAGATTAGATATGGGCATAGAACGAAACTAATAGGATTCAATGGATTAGATGCCAGCTATAATCCATTTGGGGCCCCGATTGTTGTTAGCATTTTAGTGTAAAGTGTAGCAAGTTGATCTTGATTATTGGAAGTGCACCGGAAGATGTGATCTATGCATTCTCAAGTCAAGATGCACTTTGATATAACAGAGTGCTACAGACAATTTTTTTTCTTCGAAAAATGATCTATCTCATTCTTCTTGATTGCCCAATTACAAGAGCAGTTTGACCACTGAGGCTGATAATAGGGACCTTTGCTCATAACCATCACTTTAGTTAAAAGTCTTCCTTTAGAGGGACTTGACTTGTCTTAAGTTGTACAGTCGATTCAGTGGTTGGGTTTATTCTGTGTGCATACCACATTTGAATGCACACAGAGTGAACTCTTATCTTTGAATCATGGCTAGAGGAACTATACAGCTGGAGCAGAGCTCCATCCCTTTGGAGCCTTTGCTAATAATCCAAAATATCAAGCATCTGTCATCTTATTTCTTTTTTTATATTTCAACCTTTTTCTAGGGATGTCAATTATGTGTTTAACTACTTGGTAGTCCAACTACTTGGCAGTCTGGAGGGCCTTGTCAGTAGTTTCTATGACAATTAAATCCATTTCCATTCTATGGCTAGTTGAATTATGTAATTTAGATTCATGCGTTCTTTGCGTAATAATGAATAGATCTATTGTTATCAAAAAAGAAAAAAAAGAAAAGAAATGGAGATATCGACAAACGATTTTGTTATCACAAAGAAATCACCTTTTTTTATTTTTATTTCTGGTTAGGAAGGACAAAGGACAAAATCACCTAACCTTTTTGTTTTAGTTGTTGATCATGGGAAAAGATTGGGAAAACCGTTGATTATTATTAAAATAATATTAAAATACATTGAGATCGAAATAAAAAATCAGATCAGATATGGGCATAATCCAAAACTAATAGGAATCAATGGATCCCATACAAGATATAATCGATTTGAATTTTTTTTTTTTTCCAAAAATGATCTATCTCATTCTTCTTGACTGGCCAATGACGAGCAGTTTGATCACTGAGGCTCATAATAGGGACCTCTGCTCTTATCCATCAGCTTCAGTTAAAAGCTCTCTTTTAGAGGGATTTGACTCGTCTTAAGTTGTATAATTGATTCGGTAGTTGGGTTCATTTCTTGCACATATCATATTTGAATGCACACAGAGTGAACTCCAATCGTTGAGTCACGAATAGAGAGATTATACAACTGGAGACGAGCTCCATCCCCTTTAGAGCCTTTGCCAATAATCCAAGATATCAAGCATCTGTCACTTATTTCCTTTCTTATAGTTTTAATATTTTTCTAGGGATGTCAACTGTGCGTTTAATTACTTAGTAGCTAATCCGGAGGGCCTTCTCAGTTGTTTGTTTCTATGACAACTAAATCCATTTCCACTCCATGGCTAGCCGACCATGGCTAGCTGAATTATGTAATTTACATCTGGGCGTACTTCACATAAGTAATGTATAGGTTTATTGTTACCATTTTTTTTTATTGAGAACTACAAACATGGAGTTCGCACATTATTTTTGTAGAAATATGTAATATGTGAAAATTTCCACTTCACTATTCAATTTTGATAAGCTTATCTGAATTGCCCAACTAATTCTGCAACACGGCAAAATCATGTGGCATTTTCGACTGTTGGAAATTTATTTAAATAGGCCACCTTGTAAAATTTTATATTCAAATTCTATCATATACTCTCTTTGTCTTGGCATATATCTTTGTGTAAGTCCATGCATGTCGGGTGACCAAAACATGTCTGTTGACAAACCATTGGATGGATCTGGTATACTTTTTCTCATTTATATTACATTTTTAGATTAGGTTTTCCCGAATAACACATCTATAGGTGTATTTACAACATGTAACATTTGTTTAATGTTTATCTGGTTGTAACGTATAAACTAGACTTTGGCATCGGCTTGTACATTGTTAGATCTAAAATCTTAGTCCCCTTAAAACTACTGCCTTATTAGATGCATGGGCTGTAGTGAATTCAAAAATTGTGACTTAGAATTCAGGGCCAACAATTAACAGGCCTTTCGTTTCTGTTGATTGCTTTTAGGGAAATTGTCGTTTCTGTTGATTGCTTTTAGGGAAATGGACTCATATTCCCCTGCAGTTCATACTTAATCCAATTACTCCTAAAACATTCAAACAATTAGTCATATTATCTTTACATAACAAATTTACAAAGAAGTCTAGTCTGTTAACTTTTTACCATTTTATGGTGACGTGTGGACGACCTTAAAAATATAATAGCCAAAGTACCCTTTAGTAAAATGTGAAGTATCGAAAATACCCTCTCTTCATCTCACTGCTACTGAAAGTCATGCTTTCCCCACCATTCTCAAAGCCATCTTCATTACGTTTTTCTCTTTCCCATGAACAGTACGAACACCAGAATCACTCTCATTTTCAATTGAGTAGATTCAAAACCAAGGCCTTACAGATCTCCAACCCATTGCAGGATTCTGGCGCCCCATGTTAGATAATAAAATGACATGTTAATTAGTGATATGTTGTGTTAGATTCCTGTTGTGTGGGCTTGATCAATTACCTAACCAGTTGTTAAGTGGGAGTTCAATTACTAGTTTGACCGGTTCAGTTCTGGTTCATCACTAGTTAGAGACTACCAATTCGGTCCACTATGGGAATGGTTCTGGGTTAGGGATAGTATTATAAATATTATGGTTAGGGTCCCCGCAGCCATTGATTTTTATCTCTCTGTCGCTCCCATACGCACAAAGGAAAAGGGGATCCCAAGAGGCTGTGGAAGACTCTAATCGAGGCATTCAAGCTACAGAAAACGGTCGAAAATCAATCTACAGTAAATGGTATGTGTTCTATCATCTCTTTTATTGCCCATTGTATTCTAGTAATCTGTGTGGTGGATTCGTTAGGGTTCATGGAAAATCCAATGGGAAAACCCTAACTTGCAGTAAAAATTATAACAATTGGTATCAGAGCCACCCACACAGAATTAGGATCATAGGTAAGGGACAGTTAAGATGATAGGACTGATTGAATTGAAAAAGGAAGAAATTTTTCTCCATAATTTTTTCCCACGAAACTGTCAAAGTTTAAAACCCTTCGAAATTTTTTCAGACCGGTGAAATTCGAAATAAACAATACCAGCTTGTAAGACTCTGAAAGACGAGTCGATCGACAAAAATTTTGTCGCTGGAAATGGCCAGACGCGCCCTCACGTGCAGCCTGAAAAAGCGTGTGAGATCTACGTGCCGGCAGTTGAAATTTAAAAAAAAAAATATTTGATGGCGCCGAGTCATCGCCGAGTCGACTCGGCGCGGAATCGTAAACCCTAACCGGTTTTGCTGGTTGACTCGGGCCGAGTCTACCAGGCCTAGACCAGCTCTGCCAGGGCTGGCCCAGACCTGCCCAGGTCCAGACCGGGCAAGCCCAGCCCAGGCCAATCCAGACCAGCCAAAGCTAGCCTGGCCAGTCGAAACCAGACCAGGGTTGACCAGCCAGTACAGGACCGACTCGAAAACCCAAATGGGTCGATCCGCCGATCCAACTATATTGACCTGAAAACCCGAATGAATCGACCCGATGATATGATCCGAAAACCCGACCTGATAATCTGACCCAAAAACCTGAGTTTTTGACCCATAAACCCGATTGGTTGAACTGGGGTCTGGTTTGGTCTAATCAGACCGATTCGGTTTGGTTCAAACCGTGGTTCATTCCGATCCAGATTCTAAGGCCTGTTTGCCTTGCAGCCTTTTGACTGCATTCACAATCCGACTTTAAACTGGATTTGTAGGAGCTAGGAAGGTCGAATTGACCTGCGGTTTGTTCCGTTGGACTTGGTTTTCAATGCTCTTCAATCTGGAATATATATTGTTACATTTTGGTACATTGGGAATAGTATTTTTCCAAGTTAATGCTCTTTTGGAGCTCGATTTGCAGTGTTTCTACTGGTTTTTCTCAATATTCTTGTATCATAATGATTGTTGAGCTAAAATGCATGTTTATTTGAATGTTAAGACTTATAAAGTTGATTTTTGAAAACATTCATGGTTATATATATCCCACTAGAGCTGTAATTTGAGATTTGTTCATATCATGGTAGAACTTGGTGGATCCCACCAAAGTGGTATACCTTGTTTTGTCATGATGTGTTCAAATTCAAGCGACTGCGTTTGTAAATGCTTTAAAGAATGACAGTGTTCACCCAAAGGTGGCATTGTCCCAGTTTATTCAAATTATGATTTGTACATGTTGTGTAAGGATTGGGTGGGACCACCAAAGTGGCAAGCTCAGTTTTATCATGATATGCTCAAATCCAGTACTTATGCATTTATAGACACAGCAAAGAAGGATAGTGCTCACTCAAAGATGACATTATCAAGAGTTTCACTTTTGTGGAAGTAGCAAAGAGCGACATTGTCCACCTAAAGGTGGCGGTGTCAAAGATCATGTATACTCATGCACATGGATGAAGGATCTTGACTTTAAAAATTTCATACACCCAAAGCCGGTGGAATTTCGAGAGTCATTATCTCTTCGCAGGTTCTGCACAGATAGTAAGAGGACCAGTGCACTCTTGTCCCAAAGGATAAGGGTGTAGTTTCGGTTGACTCTACACGGATAGTAAGAGGACCAATGCGTTTTTGTCCCAAAGGATGAGGGTGTAATTTCAATTGACTCTACACGGATAGTAAGAGGACCAGTGCGCTCTTGTCCCAAAGGATAAGGGTGTAGTTTCGATTGACTCTACACGGATAGTAAGAGGACCAGTGCGTTTTTATCCCAAAGGATGAGGGTATAATTTCGATTGACTCTACACGGATAGTAAGAGGACTAGTGCGCTCTTGTCCCAAAGGATAAGGGTGTAGTTTCGATTGACTCTACACGGATAGTAAGAGGACCAGTGCACTCTTGTCCCAAAGGATGAGGGTGTAGTTTCGGTTGACTCTTCAAAGGAAATGGACTTGCATATGTTTAATTATTGTAAGTTTAACTTATCTTGTGTGTATGTTTGCATTATATCACACATATTAGAGAATATATAATGATCAAACACCTCATGATGCCTGTTATGGCGGGCCAGTTCTATGAATTGGCATAAAAAAAATTAAAAGCTAGTCTAAGAGTGTTTAACCTAGATATACTCAGCAAAGATTATATTCTGGTCTTTAGGAATATTCAATCCCTAAGATCAGGTAAAAAAAATTTAAATAAGGAACACTGGAAATAGATGTTCAGAGTGAAATCTAAAGAAATTTTGGTCTTTAAAATGGGGTGGAGAGATGTTGTATTCTCAAGGTTGTCTGTACCAGTTTTGATGGTATAGGATGATAATGGTGTGTAAGAAACACAGGTTGGAGCTATTAGCCATCACTAATAAGCTCTAAGATATGTGAATCTCCGTAGGTAACTCATTTGAATATTATAGATGATTCACTTGACTTTCACTTCCTCACCTAAATTGTAAAGTTAGATCCTAGTGACCCATAAACTCAGTGGACAGAAGATGAGTTGATTTCCTTTACACTAAGGAAAAAATTTCAAAGAAAAGAGAAAGAAAGGAATGCCAATGTCATGACGTGTGAGGCATACTCTGACAAATGCAGTAAGTGAAAGGGTAGGGTCTTACAGAAAGAAAAATAATTTTTCAAGGAATAGTAAGAAACTTTTGACAAGAAAAATGATTTTATGGAGCTCCAAGAACTCAAAAGGAACATGTGGAAAATGTTATACTGGAAGAAAAGTAGGATCATGAAACTTTCGAGTGAGAAAGTAATGGAGATTGGAGACTTAAGTAGTAGAAGTAATCCAAACCTATAGGAGTAGCAAAAACCTTTACTTACTCTCTGTAGTTTACTTAGCTATAGAAGTTAGACAGTATATCCTAATCCATCCTTAGCATAGACATTTAGGACTCTTATCTAAGGAATGACTGTAAAAAATTTGTAAAGAATAGAATTCTAGAAACCCCTAAAGTTAATGACTTGCTTACTTGTAAGGATTGTTTAAGGGGCAGATGACAAGATTAAGAAATATTAAAAGGTATTTACAATAGAGAATTGTTGGATCTTGTGGACATCAAGATTTTATCTAGGAATTCTTGTGATAATCAGTTCACTGGATGTTTTTTCAATACATTGAAAAGAAAAGAAAATATTTTATTAAAGGATTAAGACTGTAGGATCTGAAGTAGAATGTAAATTGTTACGGTAGATCGGGTGATATTGATATTGTCACATCCCAATTCTGCACCAACCAGAATGGTGTGATGAATCGTCAATAAACTAACAGTTCAACCAGGATCTCGAATAGACTATCCCCACCATGTTAAACCAAAATACATACCACATTAATCAGAGATAATAAAGTAAATAGCGAAAGTCTTACAGATAATGAACTGAGGTCTAGTCATGATAAATAATTAATATTTTATTTATCTTCAAGTAATCAAAACATAATTTAATACATATTTCAATATCCAGATACGAAAGTTAAACACTAAGCGTATCCATAGTTCAAACGCTCGCTTAACGAATCACAATAGTCCTCCACAGCTTGCTCATCATAACCGCCACTTGTTCATATGTTGGTGTGTCAACATAATCTTCAATCGTAATACCTGCAACATCAGAAACTAAAAAGAATTACGCGCGCGAAGGTCAACTCTCCAACTTGAGCTCAGTGAGTAAACAAAACAATGCAACAAACATATGCAAGCATTCAATTCATATCTTTGGTCTAGTTCTTAAGTTTACAATGTGCAATAGAAAGGATAGGTGGCCACCGCACCTCTATACACAAATGTGTGGAACCGCCCAATGGATCAAACACCATTGCCACCCCTACATGCACCCACCATGGAATAGGGATAGAGCTAAAGTGCTTAGGATCGCACCGCATCACACTTCTCCTGATGCCCTAGCCATACCAACACGTAAGCCCCTGCTGGCGAGGGCTTGCAAACTGGACTCGCAACTAGCCAATCCTAATGTCAAACAGTGTATTCAAGGCCTCACCCCAGCATTCCTCAATACATCCATAGAGATAGAGCCAAGCCCCCCCCCCCGACAGAGTCAGAGACTACACGGTCCGAGACCACCTCCCCTGATTCCCTATGACGTAATAGTTCTGCTAAAGTAATGGCGATACGACGATGTTAGTGGACAAGACTTGAGTAGAGATAGAGCTAGAGTCTGATGACCAGGATGAACCACAGTGCCACGTCCTCCCCCTGATGCTCCACTCGCATCATGTACACTAACCACACACATACATTCACATGCCTATTCCTAGCATCATCATCATCATCGTGTTATAAATAAACAGAATTAAATATGCATGAACAGTAATAACAGGAATAGTGGATGACATGTGATATGCACATTACAATCATACAAACATAGAATCATTCATGGTATTAGACTCAATAAACAAAAACAGTTTATTATTAGCCAATTAGTTTAGGTCTTGTTCCCTCACCTTTGGTTGCTAGGAGATCCTCGTTCAAGCTTTATAATTCACTTTTAAACCACTGGAAAGACCTAACAAGTCGATAAATTTTAATTAGAATTAATCCCCATATGTTTAGAATAACAGTAGCTGAGGGGTCGCAGGTAGGGTAGCACCTAGGGTAGCATTTTCTGCGACCACAGGGGTAGGGTCGCAAGGTAGGGTAGCACCTAGGGTAGCAGTTTCTACGACCCTAGGGTGTAGGGTCGCAGGTGGGGTCGGATACCATTCGACCCTACGTGTGACCACACCCTCCCTGGGCTTCCCGAGGGCATGTGGTCATATCATTCGACCCTACGTGAGACCATACGTTTTCTGAGTCGACCTTTCACTCTACAGTCCATTCCTTCATGTTTGGATCATTTGGCTTACTATCATGGTCTATTCTATGATTGTTCTATGGCTCAAAACTATAATTTATACTCCATTCATTGTCCATAATGATTTCCTCCATGGAATCTCTTCGAATCTATCCATGGATGGATGATTTGGGTTTCTCCTAATCCTATATTCTTCATAAACTATTCTAGGCTCTCTTATTCAAGTAGGGAATTAGGTTCATACCTTAATTCAGAGGTTTCTCTGAACTTCCTCCTCTTCCTTAGTCTTCTTCTTTAAGTTTTCTTCTCTTCTTCTCTTCCTTCTCTTTCTCTTTCTCTCACTTTCAATTAGGGTTTTAAAGGAGTGAAAGAGGCTAAGGGACATCCTATTTATAGAGAAAAACCCTCCATAATAAGTCCCAATGAGTTTAGGAAAGCCCCCTTTGAATTAGGAAGGTTTTCTAATTTTTGGATTTTGTCTGCTATCGTAGGGTCGCATGTAGGGTCGCAGAATCCGTCGACCCTACGCTTTTCTAGTCATGTGACCCCATGACTAAAAAGTCATGGGTTGGACTCCTTTGTGGTGGGGTCGGTCACACCTGTTTAGGCATGCGATCCTACCCGCATATTTGACTGTTTTTGAGTTAAACTTCATACCTAGTCCTGTGGTTTCTTCACGCACTTGGTCCACTTGGCTTGACCATGATAGGTAGACCTGGTACAATGTGGTAAGACCGGTTAGTTTGATACGGGTCTTATAACTCCCCCCTCTTATTAGAAATTTTATCCTCGAAATTTACATATCTTTCGAGTCGAAAAGGTGAGGATATTACTTTCGCATAGCATTCTCTTCTTCCCATGTGATCTCTTCTATATCTCGGCTCCTCCAAGTGACCTTAACATAGTATATGTCACGGTTGCGTAGACATTGAATCTTTCGACTGGTGATTTTAGTTGGTGCTACTTCGAATGTCAACTCATCAGTTAGATCTGGTGGATCCGCTGTCAAAATGTGCGTTGGGTCTCTGACGTACTTCTTCAGCAATGAGATATGAAATACATCATGCACACTTGACATAGATGGTGGTAGTGCTAACTGATAAGCCACTTTTCCACGTTTAGCTAGAATCTCATATGACCCGACATATCTCGGACTTAGCTTCCCTTTCTATCCGATTCGTTTTAAACCTCACATAAGTGACACTTTCAAGAATACCTTATCACCTACAATAAATTCAAGGTCTCGACGTCGAGTATCTGCATACTGTTTCTGACGATTCTGAGTTGTTCTAACTATTTCCTTGATAATGTCGACTACTCGACAAGTCTCTTCAATAAATTCTGGTCCAACGATACTCCGTTCACCAACTTCTTTCCAAAACAAAGGAGTTTGACACTTCCTACCATACAGTGCTTCATAGGATGACATCTGTATAGTAGCCTGATAGCTGTTGTTATAGGCGAACTTGATCAATGGTAGCTTCTCATCCCATGATCCTTTGAAATCAATAACACAGGCTCGAAGCATGTCTTCTAAAATCTGAATTGTACGCTTTAACTGTCCGTCTCTTTGTGGAATGCAGTACTGAATTTCAACGTTGTACCCATAGCTTTCTGTAATCCTTCCCAAAACTTTGAAGTAAAGCGTGGGTCTCTATCGGACACAATGCTTTCAGGTACTCCATGTAATCTGACAATATTATCCACATATAGCTTGGCTAACCTCTCCAGGGTACTGTGATCGTATAGCTATAAAGCGAGCTGTCTTAGTCAGACGATCTATAATTACCCAGACCGCGTTAACTACTCGAAGAGTCAATGGTAACCCGGTAACGAAGTCCATAGTGATGCAGTCCCATTTCCATGCTGGTTCTGGCAGTGGCTACAACAATCCTCCAGGTCTTTTCCATTCAACCTTTATCCTCTGACAATTTAGGCATTGAGACACGAATTTAGCTACATCTGCTTTCATTCCTCTCCACCAATATAATTTCTTCAAATCATGATACATCTTTGTACTTTCAGGATGTACCGAATAAGCGGTGGTGTGAGCTTCCTTCATTAGTCGGTGTCTAATGTCCAAGTTTTCCGTTTCAAGAACACATACTCTTCCTTTGTACTTCAATACCTTTTCATCATCCAAGGTGAACTTAGGATTAGTCCTACCTTTTCGATGTCTTATTGTACCGTTCTTAGATAAGGGTCTGATTTAATAGCGGCTTTCACTTCATCAAATATATCAGGTACAATCTTCAATGTCACAAACATATTTGAAAACCGATGAATAAATCATTGATTGGTCGATTCACCCGGTGCATCTATCACGAACTGCTCATTATCATAATTGAATACTTTTCCTGTAACACACATTGCTGCAGTCATGTTAACCTCTCCTTGAGATTTTATCATTGCTTTTCTGCTTAGCGCATCAGCAACTACATTAGCCTTTCCTGGATGATACTGGATATCATAATCATAATCCTTCAATAATTTCAGCCATCTTCTTTGTCTCATGTTCAACTCCTTCTGATTAAAAAGATAAGTGAAACTCGTATGATCTGATTTAATGTGAAATTTCTCTCCGTACGAGTAATGTCTCCATATCTTGACAGCATGTACTATTGCCGTTAATTTCAAGTCATGAGTGGGATAGTTCTTTTCATGTGTCTTTAGTTGTCTTGAGGCATACACAATTACTTGTTCTCCTTGCATAAGTACACATCCTAATCCTAATCCCGACGCATCAGTGTACAAGATAAATGGTTGTCCTGGAATAGGAATAGTCAAGATGGAAACATATATAAATCTAGCCTTCAATGTTTGGAAATTTTTCTCACATTTATCAGTCCAAACAAACTTTTTTCTATCTTAGTCAAACTGGTGAGAGGTATGGCAATTCTGGAATAGTCTTCCACGAATCGTCGATAATACCCAGCTAGACCTAGGAAGCTTCTAATTTCTGCAACACTCTTAGGTGCTTCCCACTTCACAATGGCTTCGGTCTTGCTAGGATCTACTTTAATTCCTTCAGCGGATACTACATGGCCTAAGAAAGCGACCTCATTTAGCCAAAACTCACACTTTGTAAATTTGGCGTAAAGCTTTTCTTTCCTTAATCGCTACAGAGCGACTCTTAGATTCATGACATGAGTTTCCTTGTCCTTGGAGTAGACCAATATATCATCAATAAACACAATGACCAACGTATCCAATATATCATGGAATACTCGATTCATGAGTTTCATAAAAGTTACGGGTGCTTTAGTCAATCCAAAAGACATGACTAAAAATTCATAATGTCCATATCTTGTTCTGAATGTTGTCTTTGGAATATCACCGTCCTTAATCTTCAACTGGTATCCTGACTGAAGATCGATCTTGGAGAACACTTTGGCACCTTGCAACTGATCGAACAAGTCATCGATCCGAGGCAACAGGTACCGATTCTTGATTGTCAGCTTATTTAATTCTCGGTAGTCTATACACAGTCGAACGCTACCGTCCTTCTTCTTTACAAACAATGCTGGTGCTCCCCATGGTCATATGCTATGTCTGATATAACCTTTGTCCAATAATTTTTATAACTGTACCTTCAATTCCTTCAGTTCAGTAGGAGCCATTCGATAGGGTGCTTTAGATACTGGTGCGACTTCGGTATCAGATCTATAACGAACTCTGTCACTCGGTCGGGTGGTAGTCCTGGTAGTTCTTTAGGAACTACATCTGAAAAGTTACGCACAACATCAATATTCTCCATTTGTAGTGCTTCCTTGGTGAGGTCGACCACTGATTCTAGATACCCAACTCCTCATTTCTCAAGGCATTTTCTAGCCTTAAATGCAGAGAGGATGAGTTTCTGTTTACGGGGAAGTATGGTTCCCGCAAAACTAAACTCTGCTCCTTCCTTATCTTTAAATGTCTGCTTCTTTTTTGCACATAATAGATTTGCAGAATGTCGAGCTAACCAATTCATACCCAAGATAACGTCAAAGTCTGTCATCTCAAGTCGATTTAGGTTGCATCCAATTCTGTCCATACATATGATTTGAATATTGCTCATAACACTCATCTAATGCAACATTTAGTCCAAAAGGGCTTGAACTAGAGAAATCTGGTATTAAGGTTTTAAGAGCTTGTCTAGTTCCTTCATCTCTTATGATTTTTCAAAGACTATCGTCAAAATCTCATATCTTGAAAAACTCATTAGCTTATATTTCCTTTATCACTGATGTTCTACCCTGATCTCTCTTTCATATACCTTGAAAAATATCTTCTGACTATTCACTCATTACATATCCTAAGTCTATCTATAAGCATTAGGGTATATGCTTATAAAATTCATTAATTCAGCCAAACTCTTTTGGTCTTTTTTTTTAATCATCTCAGTTGACATTGGGCATAACTCAGTATTAATTTATACTAAATCGAGTTCTATCAATGCCACCATTATCGATTTCATCCTTGTATCCACTCTTAGATTTACCTTTAGGAATCTTCTGCCTCATCAAAATTCTTACTAATATAGCCATATTTAACTCTACTTGAGTGCTTTTTACTGTTTACTAGCCGCTCTTGATAGTTTTCACTTTTTGCTCATGCACGTTATAGACATGACTCATATCCATCCATTGAGTAATCTCAAACTAGATTCTCCATTACTTCATCTGAGGTTCCTTGGCTATAGAATCTAATTTGAATTTAATCATCTTCCTTCCAATAATTCCATTATCACTAAACATCTTTATCAACAAAGGTCAGGGAGTATATGAATCAGAATGTTCATCCAAAAGTGATTCACTTCCTTCTTTCAAATTTAGTATGATGACAAACACTTGCGTTATCTAATGAACTTAAGTTTAAAAGATCAGGAGTAAATCTATGGTAATCCAACCGGCATCAAGAGGTCGTTAAGTTGTACGATGGTCTAAATACATGGAAATAGAGGTTCTACAACTTTTAACCTCATGGTTACAGGTTCTATTGAGTATATAATGTCATTGGTCAAGGCACTATAGGAATAAATCTGGAGAAAATTTTTGTACATCAATAAATCAGGTATAAATTAGAAGATGTATGCTCAACATGATTAAACATTTAACTGTTCATTCAGTTAATATCTCTGTTCATGTTGTCGATCATGAGAGTGGCTCAGATTGGTATAATCAGGACTAATACTAAAGAAACAATATCTATAAGTCCAATTGACAGGTTGAATCAAGAAGGTATCCTGTCAAGACACGAGAATTTAAAATCAGGTATGTGCATCCTCTATAATCATAAGAGTAAGTCAATAATGCACCACACCCTATATAAACATATCTAGTTATATGGCCACAATAGATTTGATCCTTTGCTGAAAATATTTGAGGCTTCATCTTTAGAAAATATTCCTCAATCCTTGTCGGATCATTCTGCCATGATGCAACTATCCCATACATCGATGACTGATAAGGTTAACCACATTGATACACTGCTTGTTGTGCACCAAGCTTCTACACTGGGGTGTGCGTTACTGGGACTTGCTATATGGTAGGCACTGTGTTATAGGTCACAGTGCTGGAGGTACAGTGTTGATACCAATTAGTACTGTACATGGCTTGACCTGGAGGTGTTGGTGTAGCATTGGCAACTTGGATAGTGATTTCCATGGCAACTTGCATAATCGATCTCATCTGTTGTTGCTCTTGCATTTTGTCAGGCCAAGTTTATTACAATCGTAGCCAAGGCATTTGGTAGTCCAGGTAGATTGGCTGGAGTGGCCAGGTTATTTTCCTCCTTTGATTTGTTCTAATCTGATTATCATTATTTAGTATCTGCTCAGATGAGTTTTCATTACCCACTCTCGACCCAGATAGTGGTGGGGTCAAGTTGAACATCTTCTTAATGCTCAGTGGGCAATGGATTAGCTTGTGGTGGATCTTACTTTGAGTCTCCACATCACCCAGGAGTATAGCTTTATCGTCTTTTATAGTTACTCTCATTTTTGGTGTATGGCCATTGTTCTTCTATCTCTGTTGGATTTAACCCAAGATCTTTCTCTTGACCTCTACAGGGATTTAGGCGTTATTAGTCATTTTTCTCCTTCTTCTGTCATACATCGAGTTTCACATCTTGTGAGTACTAACTCGGTATTTTCATTTTCTGCTTTATAGATGCTTCCTTCTTGCTACTAAATTATATCCTTTGTATACTTAGGTAATTACCCGACTTATAGATAGTACCCTATATTATTCGTTTATCAGTATAAGTTTTGAATTTTCTCTTTCTGTTTGTGTATATATATGGTTCCACCTTTTATATGTACATTATTCTCTTGTTTAAGTTCTGTCTCAACCAACACAGGTGCTTATGATGTGTTTGTATTAAAACTTTTAATTTATCGTAACTCAGTTCATGGACTCTAGTGGAAGTATTCAAGTTTAATGGGCAAGGCCTGAGAGCTCTAATACCAAGTTATCACACCCTAATTCTGCACCAACCAGAATGGTGTGATGAACTGTCAATAAACCAACGATTCAATCAGGATATCGAATAGGCTATCCCCACCATGTTAAACCAAAACACATTCCACATTAATCAGAGATAATAAAGTAAATACCAGAAGTCTTACAGATAATGAACTGAGGTCTAGTCATGATAAATAATTAATATTCTATTTATCTCCAAGTAACCAAAACATAATTTAATACATATTTCAATATCCAGATACGAAAGTTAAACACTAAGCGTATCCATAGTTCAAACGCTCGCTTAACGAATCACAATAGTCCTCCACATCTTGCTCATCATAGCCGCCACATGTTCATATGTTGGCGTGTCGACATAATCTTCAACCGTAATACCTGCAACATCAGAAACTAAAAAGAATTACACGCGCGAGGGTCAGCTCTCCAACTTGAGCTCAGTGAGTAAACAAAACAATGCAACAAACATATGCATGCATTCAATTCATATCTTTGGTCTGGTTCATAAGTTTGCAATGTGCAATAGAAACGATAGGTGGCCACCACACCTCTATACAAGAATGTGTAGAACCACCCAATTACAGTCCCTACATGCACCCACCATGGAATAGGGATAGAGCTAAAGTTCTTAGGACCGCACCGCATCACACTTCCCTTGATGCCCTACCCATACCAACACGTAAGCCCCTACTAACGAGGGCTTGCAAACTGGGCTCGCAACTAGCCAATCCTAATGTTAAACAGTGTATCCAAGGCCTCACCCCAGCATCCCTCAATACATCCATAGAGATAGAGCTAAGGCCCCCCGACTGAGTCAGAGACTATACGGTCTGAGACCACTTCCCCTGATGCCCTACGACGTAATAGTTCTACTAAAGTAATGGCAATACGACAATGTTAGTGGACAAGACTTGAGTAGAGATAGAGCTAGAGTCTGGTGACCAGGATGAACCACAGTGTCATGTCCTCCCCCTGATGCTCCACGCGCATCAAGTACACTAACCACACACATATATTCACATGCCTATTCCTAGCATCATCATCATCATCATGTTATAAATAAACGGAATTAAATATGCATGAATAGTAATAACAGGAATAGTGGATGACATGCGATATGCATATTACAATCATACAAACATAGAATCATTCATGGTATTGGACTCAATAAACAAAAATAGTTTATTATTAGCCAATTAGTTTAGGTCTTGTTCCCTCACCTTTGGTTGCTAGGAGATCCTCGTTTAAGCTTTATAATTAACTTTTAAACCACTGGAAAGACCTAATAAGTCAATAAATTTTAATTAAAATTAATCCCCATATGTTTAGAATAACAGTAGCTGATGGGTCGCAGGTAGGGTAGCACCTAGGGTAGCATTTTCTGTGACCATAGGGGTAGGGTCGCAGGGTAGGGTAGCACCTAGGGTAGCAGTTTCTGCAACCCTAGGGTGTAGGGTAGCAGGTGGGGTCGGATACCATTCGACCCTACGTGCGACCACATCCTCCCTGGGACTTCCCGAGGGCATGTGGTCGATCATGTGGTCTTGTAGGGTCGGATATCATTCGACCCTACGTGCGACCACACGTTTTCTGAGTCGACCTTTCACTCTACAATCCATTCCTTCATGTTTGGATCCTTTGGCTTACTATCATGGTCCATTCTATGATTGTTCTATGACTCAAAACTATAATTTATACTCCATTCATTGTCTATAATGATTTCCTCTATAGAATCTCTTGGAATCTATCCATGGATGGATGATTTGGGTTTCTCCTAATCCTATGTTCTTCATTAACTATTCTAGGCTCTTTTATTCAGGTAGGGAATTAGGTTCATACCTTAATTCAGAGGTTTCTCTGAACTTCCTCCTCTTCCTTAGTCTTCTTCTTCAATTTTCCTTCTCTTCTTCTCTTCCTTCTCTTTCTCTTTCTCTCACTTTCATTTAGGGTTCTAAAGGAGTGAAAGAGGCTAAGGGATGTCCTATTTATAGAGGAAACCCTCCATAATAAGTCCCAATGAGTTTAGGAAAGCCCCCTTTGAATTAGGAAGGTTTCCTAATTTTCGGATTCTGTCTGCTATTGTAGGGTCGCATGTAGGGTCACAGAATCCGTCGACCCTACATTTTTCTAGTCATGCGACCCCACGACTAAAAAGTCATGTGTTGGACTCCTTTGTGGTGGGGTCAGTCACACCTGTTTAGGCATGCGACCCTACCCTCATATTTAACTATTTTTGAGTTAAACTTCATACCTGGTCCTCTGGTTTCTTCACGCACTTGGTCCACTTGGCTCGACCATGGTAGGTAGACCTGGTACAATGTGATAAAACTGGTTAGTTCGATACGGGTCTTACAGATATACTCCCAATGATTTCAGTCAAATGTTTACAAGTGCTAAAGCTTACAGCTTAGCATCATGTGGATGAGATTCAACAACAAAAGAGTAACAAATAGATATGATCAAGAGAACTCAAGAGTGTATTAGCTCCTATGGAGTGATCAATACTGCAGCCTATAGTATTAATAGGGTGTCATGTAAGTTGGTTTTAGTTCAAGTTATCTTCTTGATTGGAACTGTAAAAGTAATGTTTTTTCATAACACTCGTGGGAGAATGATTATTTTAGGACATTGAGTTATCATTTTTGGGATATTTACTCATGTCTGAAGGATTCAACAAGATTCATTGATGATGTTGGTTAGTAGTCACATCCAAGAAACATAAGTTTAATGAGACCACATGGAAATTGTTGTGGAGCAATTAATTGAGGTATCAAAAATATTATCAGAGTGTAATGAGATAATTGTTGAAAGTATCTTCATTCAGGTTGATGCATAGTCAAAATACCAGAGCTAGATAAGGCAATGAGGAGATATACTAGACCATGTATATTTGTGATTTTATCCATTCACATGTTATGCCTCAAAAATAGACGTTTTGGCATTGGATAAGATGAAGATCCCAATAGTTTTGAGCAAGTTGTCAACAATGAAATTGTTTTTGAGTGTACTAGTCATAAATGATGTATTGTTATTTATGAACATCAACTGTAAGACCCGTATCGAACTAATCGGTCTTACCACCTTGTATCAGGTCTACCCATCATGGTTGAGCCAAGTGAACCCAGTGCGTGAAGAAACCACAAGTATGAAATATAACTCAAAAACAGTCAAATATGAGTGTATGGTCGCATGCCTAAAAGGTGTGACCGACCCCACCTCAAAAGAGTCCATGACTTTTTGGGCGTGGGGTCGCACATTTTAAAATCTAGGGTCGCAGTATGTCTGACCCTACATGCGACCCTACACCCTAGGGTCTCATGTTTAAAAAACGTAGGGTCGCAGTATGTCCAACCCTACGTCCGACCCTACGAAAACAGCAAGAACCGAAAATTAGGAAACCTTCCTAATTCGAAGGGGGTCTTTCCTAAACTCATTGGGGGTTATTATGGAGGGTTTTTCTCTCTAAATAGGATGTCCCTAAGCCTCATTCACTCCTTTAGAACCCTAATTGAAAGTGAGAGAAAGAGAAAGAGAAGGAAGAAAAGAAGAGAAAGAAACTTGAAGAAGAAGATAAGGAAGAGGACGAAGTTCAGAGAAACCTCTGAATAAAGGTATGAACCTAATTCCCTACCTGAATAAGAGATCCTAGAATAGTTATGAAGAACATAGGATTAGGAGAAACCCAAATCATCCATCCATGAACAAGTTCCAAGAGATTCCATGGAGGAAATCATTATGGACAATGAATAGTGTATAACTTGTAGTTTTGAGCCATAGAACAATCATAGAATGGACCATGAAAGTAAGCCAAAGGATCCAAACATGAAAGAATGGACTTTAAAATGAAAGGTTGACTCAAAATACGTGTGGTCGCACATAGGGTCGAATGATGTCTGACCCTACGAGACCACAGGATCGACCACATGCCCTCGGGAAGTACCAGGGAGGGTGTGGTCGCATGTAGGGTCGAATGGTATCATACCCCACGTCCGACCCTACACCCTAGGGTGGCAGAAACTGCTACCCTAGGTGCTACCCTACCTACGACCCTACGATTTCGATTAGTCTAAATCTATTAGAATTAATTCTAATTAAAATCTATCGGCTTGTTAGGTCTTTCTAGTGATTTTAAAAGTGATTCATAAAGCTTGAACGAGGATCTACGCTCGACCAAAGGTGAGGGAACAAGACCTAAACTAATTGGCTAATAATAAACTATTTTTGTTTATTGAGTCCAATACCATGAATGAATCTATTGTTGTATGATTGTAATATGCATATTACATGTCATCTACTATTCCTGTTATTACTGTTCATGCATATTTAATTTTTATTTATTTATAATATAATGTTGATGATGATGCTAGGAATAAGCATATGAATGTTTGTGTGTGGTTAGTGTATTTGATGCAGGTGGGGCATCAGGGGGAGGATGTGACATTGTGGTTCAGCCTGGTTACCAGACTCTAGCTCTATCTCTATTCAAGTTTTGTCCACTAACATCGTCGTATCGCCATTACCTTAGCAGAACTATTACGTCGTAGAGCATCAGGGGAGGTGGTCTCGGACCGTGTAGTCTTTGACTCTGCCGGGGGACCTTAGCTCTATCACTATGGGCGTATTGAGGGATGCTGGGGTGAGGCCTTGGATACACTGTTTGACATTATGATTGGTTAGTTGCGAGCCCAGTTTGCAAGCCCTCGCCAACAGGGGCTTACGTGTTGGTATGGGTAGAGCATCAGGGGAAGTGTGATGCGGTGCGGTCCTAAGCACTTCAGCTCTATCTCTATTCCATGGTGGGTGCATGTGGGGGCGGCAATGGTCTTTGATCCATTGGGCGATTCCATACATTCGTGTATAGAGGTACGATGACCACTTATCCTTTCTATTGCACATAGCAAACTTATGAACCAGACCAAAGATATGAATTGAATGCATGCATATGTTTTTTGCATTGTTTTGTTTACTCACTGAGCTCAAGTTAGAGAGCTGACCCTCGCACATGCAATTCTTTTAGTTTCTGATGTTGCAGGTATTACGGCTGAAGATTATGTCGACACGCCAACATATGAACAGGTGACTGCTATGATGAGCAAGCTGTAGAGGACTATTGTGATTCGTTAAGCGAGCGTTTCAACTATGGTTACGCTTAGTGTTTAACTTTTGTATTTGGATATTGAAATATGTATTAAATTATGTTTTGGTTACTTGGAAATAAATAAAATATTAATTATTTATCATGACTAGACCTTAGTTCATTATCTATAAGACTTTTGCTATTTATTTTATTATCTCTGATTAATGTGGAATGTGTTTTGGTTTAACATGGTGGAGATAGCCTATTCGAGATCCTGGTTGAACCGTTGGTTTATTGGCGATTTATCACACCATTCTGAATAGTATAGAATTGGGGTGTGACAACTTGGTATCAGAGCTCTCAGGCTTTGCCCGTCAAACTTGAATACTTCCACTAGAGTCCATGAACTGAGTTAGGATAAATTATAAGCTTTAATACAAACACACCATAAGCACCTGTGTTGGTTGAGACAGAACTTAAACAAGGCAATAATATAAAAGATGGAACCATATATATACACAGACAGAAAAAAAATCTAAATGTAACATGATAAACAAATAATATAGGGTACTATCTACAAGTAGGATAGTTGCCTGAGTATGCAAAGGATATAATACAGTAACAAGAAGGAAAATGGCTAGTAACGCCTAAATCCCTGTAGAGGTAAAGGGAAAGATCATGGGTTAAATCTAACAGAGATAGGAGAACAATGATCATACACCAAAAATGAGAGTAACTATAAAAGAAGATAAAGCTATACTCTTGAGTGAGATGGGGACTCAGAGTGAGATCCATCACAAGCTGATCCATTGCCCGCTGAGTATTGAGAAGAGGTTGCAACTTGACCCCACCACTATCTGGGTCGAGAGTGGGTAATGAAAACTCATCTGAGCAGATGCTAAATAATGATAATCAGATTAGAAGAAATCAATAGAGGAAAACAACCAAGCTACTCCAGCCAATCTACCTGGAATACCAAATGCCTTGGCTACGGTTGTAATAAACTTGGCTTGACAAAATGCAAGAGCAACAACAGATGAGATCGATTATTCAAGTTGCCATGAAAATCACTATCTAAGTTGCCAATACTACACCAACACCTCTAGGTTAGGCCATGTACAGTACTAATTGGTATCAACACTATACCTCCAACAAATGTGACCTATAACACAGTGCCTACCATACAACAAGTCCCAGTAATGCACACCCCAGTGTAGAAGTTGGATGCACAACAAACAGTGTATCAAGGTGGTTACCTTTATCGGCCACCGATGTATGGGATAGCTGCATCATGGCAGAATGATCCAACCAGGGTTGAGGAATATTTTCTGAAGATGAAGCCTCAGACGTTTTCAGCAAAGGATCAAATCTATTGTGGTCATATAACTAGATAGGTTTATATAGGATGCGGTGCATTATTGACTTACTCTTATGATTATAGAGGATGCACATACCTGATTTTAAATTCTCGTGTCTTGACAGGATGCCTTCTTGATTTAACCTGTCAATTGGAGTTATAGATATTGTTATTTTGTATTAATCCTAATTCTACCAATCTGAACCACTCTCATGATCGACAACAGGAACCGAGACATGAACTGAATGAACAGTTAAATGTTTAATCATGTTGAGCGTACATCTTCTGATTTATTCCTGATTTATTGATTTACCAAAACTTTCTCTAGATTCATTCTTGTAATGCTTTGATCAATGGCATTATATACTCGATAGAACCTGAAACTATGAGGTTAAAAGTTATGGAACCTCTACTTCCATGTATTTGGACCATCGGACAACTTAACGATCTTTTGATGCTAGTTGGATTACCATAGATTTACTCCTGATCCTTTAAATCTAGGTTCACTAGATAAAGCAAGTGTTTGTCATTATTCTAAATTGAAAGAAGAAAATAAACTATTTTTGGATAAACATTCTGATTCTTACATTTCTCGACATCCATTGATAAGATGTTTAATGAATAAGAAATTATGGGAAGTTGGATGATTAAATTCAGATTAAATGCTATAGCCAATAAACCTCAGATGAAGTAATGGAGGATCTATTTCGAGATTGCTGAATGGATGGATATGAGTCATCTCTATAAAAGAGTGTATGGGCAAGAAGTAAAAACTATCAAGAGTAACTAGGAAAAAGTAAAAAGCACTCAAGTAAAGTAAAGATGGTTATATTGGTATGAAGTTGATAAGGAAGAAGATTTCCAAAGGTAGATCTAAGAGTGGATATAATGATAAAATCAAAAATGATGGTATGGATAGTACTGGTTTAACACAACTACTATAGAGTTATGCCAATGTCAAATGAGAGGATGGAGTAAAGACCAAAAGAGTTTGACTGAATTAATAAATTTATAAGCATATACCCTAATGCTTAGAGGTAGACTTGGGATATGAAATAACAATCATAAGATATTTTTCGAGGTATATGAAAGAGAGATCAGGGTAGAACAACAATGATAAAGAAGGTGTAAGCTAATAAGCTTTGGGATATATGAGATTTTAAGCAATAGTCTTTGAAAAACTAAGAGATTAAGGAGCTAGATGTTCTCTTAAGACCTTATACCAGATTTTGCTAGTTCAAGCCTTTTTGGACTAGACGTTGTATTGGACGAACAATGTTCAATCATATAGATGGACAGAAGTTGGATGCAACCTAAATCGACTTGAGATGGCAGACTTTGACATCATCTTGGGAATAGACTGGTTGTCTCAACACTCTACAAAGTTGTTTTGTGCATAGAAGAGATTATCATTCAAGAATAAAGATGGCATATAATTTAGTTTTATTGGAGGCACTGCCTAAGAAGTGAAAGCTAATCCTCTCTATGCTAAAGGCGAAGAGGTGCTTTGAAGAGAAAGGAATTGGATATATGGTATTTGTGGTGGACGTTACCAAAGAAACACCACAGATGGAAGATATTGATGTGATGTATAAATTTTTTGATGTGTTTCCAGAAGACTTACTTGGGTTACCATTTGATCATGCGACCGAGTTCGTCATTGATTTGTTACCTAGGGACGATACCTGTGTCAAAGGCACCTATAGAGTAGCTCTTATGGAGTTGAAGGGATGGAGACTCAACTACGGGAGTTATTAGACAAGGGTTTTAATAAGCTAAGTATTGCATTACGGGGAGTGCCAATGCAATTCGTGAAGAAGAAGGACGGTAGTGTCAGATTATGTATAGAATACCGAGGCTTAAACAAGTTCACGATCAAGAATCGATATCTACTACCTCAGATCGATGACTTGGTTAAACAGTTGCAAAGAGCAAAGGTATTTTCTAAGATTGATCTTTAGTCAAGATATCATCAGCTGAAGAAGTTGGACAGTGATATTACGAGGATAGCTTTTAGAATCAAGATTGGACATTATGAGTTCTCGATTATGATGTTTGGATTAACCAATGCCCTTACATCTTTTGTGGAACTGAGAACTGGGTGTTTCATGACATGTTGGATACGTCGGTCATAGTTTTCATAGATGATATTTTGGTTTATTCCAAAAATGAAGCAACTCATACAACGAATCTTAGAACAGCTTCACAACAGCTGAGAAGTGAAAAGCTTTATCCAAGTCCAAGAAATATGAGACCTGATTAATCAAAGTGATCTTCTTAGATCATGTAGCATCATAAAAAGTGATTAAAGTGGACCATATTAAGATAAAAGTAATCATATGGTGAGAAACACCTAAAGAATATTGTAAAAATTAGAAGTTTCCTTGGTCTAGCTGGGTATTATCGATGATCCGTGGAAGACTACTCTAGAATTATCGTACCTCTCACCAGTTTGACTAAGAAAGGAGAAAATTTTGTTTGGACTGATGAGTGTGAGAATATTTCCAGACTCTAAAAACAAGGTTGATATCAACTCCCATCTTGACCATTCCGGTACCAAGGGAACCTTTTACCCTATACATCGAAGCTTTCAGATTGGATCTAGGATACGGGTTGATGCAAGGTAAATAAGAGATTGCATATGTTTCAAGAAAACTGAAGGAGCATGAGAAGAGTTATCCTACTCATGACTTGGAATTAGCAGCAGTAGTACATGCTCTCAAGATATGGAGACATTATTTGTATAGAAAGAAATTTCAGATTAAATCAGATCATAAGAGTCTTACTTATCTTTTTAATCAAAAGGAGTTGAACATGAGACAAAGAAGATGGCTGGAATTATTGAAGGATTATGATTATGATATCTAGTATCTTCTAGGAAAGGCTAATGTAGTTGCTGATGCGCTAAGCAGAAAAGCAATGATAAAATCTCAAGGAGAGGTTAACATGACTACAACGATGTGTGCTACCGGGAAAGTATTCAATTATGGTAATGAGCAGTTCGTGATAGATGCACCGGGTGGATCAACCAACCAAGGGTTTATTCATCGATTTTCAAATATGTTCACAACATTGAAGATTGTACCTGATATAATTGATGAAGTGAAAGTCACTATTAAATCAGACCCTTATCTGAGAACGATACAAGAAGAGATCGAAAAAGGTAGGACTATTCCTGAGTTCACCTTGGACGATGAAAAGGTACTAAAATACAAAGGAAGAGTATGTGTTCCTGAAACTGAAGACGTGAATTTAGACATAGACTAATGAAGGAAGCTCACACCACCGCCTACTCGGTGCATCCTGGAAGTACAAAGATGTATCATGATTTGAAAAAGTTATATTGGTGGAGCAGAATGAAAACAGATGTAGCTAAATTTGTGTCTAATGCCTAAATTGTCAGCGGGTAAAGGCTAAACGGCAAAGACCTGCAGGGTTGTTGCAGCCACTGCTAGAACCGACATGGAAATGGGACTGCATCATTATGGACTTCGTCATCGGGTTACCATTGACTCCTCGAGTAGTTGACGTGGTCTAGGTGATTATAGATCGTCTGACTAAGACAGCTCACTTTATAGCTATACGACCACAGTATACCCTGGAGAGGTTAGCTAAGCTATATGTGGATAATATTGTCAGATTACATGGAATACCTGAAAGCATTGTGTTCGATAGAGACCTACGCTTTACTTTAAAGTTTTGGGAAGGATTATAGAAGGCTATGGGTACAACGTTGAAGTTCAGTACTGCATTCCATCCTTAGACAGACGGGCAGTCGGAGCGTACTAATCAGATCTTAAAAGATATGCTTCGAGCCTGTGTTATTGATTTTAAAGGCTCATGAGACGAGAAACTACCATTGATTGAGTTTGTCTATAACAACAGCTATCAAGCTACTATACAGATGTCACCATATGAGGCACTGTATGGTAGGAAGTGTCAAACTCCTTTGTTTTGGAATGAAGTTGAAGAACGTAGCATCGTTGGACCAGAGTTTGTTGAAGAGACTTATCGAGTAGTTGACATTATCAAGGAAAGAGTTAGAACAGCTCAGAATCGTCAGAAACAGTATGCAGATACTTGACGTCGAGACCTTGAATTTGTCGTAGGTGATAAGGTATTCTTGAAAGTGTCACCTATGCGAGGTTTAAAACGATTCGGACAGAAAGGGAAGCTAAGTCTGAGATATGTCGGGCCATATAAGATTCTATCTAAACGTGAAAAAGTGGCTTATCAATTAGCACTACCACCATCTATGTCAAGTGTGCATGATGTATTTCATATCTCATTATTAAAGAAGTACGTCAGAGATCCAATGCACGTTTTGACAGCGGATCCACCAGATCTAACTGATGAGTTGACATTCTAAGTAGCACCAACTGTAATCACCAGCCGAAAGGTTCAACGTCTACGCACCCGTAACATATACTATGTTAAGATCACCTGGAAGAGCCAAGATATAGAAGAGATCACATGGGAAGAAGAGAATGCTATGCGAAAGCAATATCCTCACCTTTTCGACTCGAAAGGTATGTGCAAATTTCAAGGATGAAATTTTCAATAAGAGGGAGGAGTTGTAAGACCCGTATCGAACTAACCGGTCTTACCACCTTATATCAGGTCTAACTATCATGGTCGAGCCAAGTGAACCCAGTGTGTGAAGAAACCACAAGTATGAAATATAACTCAAAAACTGTCAAATATGAGTGTGTGGTCACATGCCTAAAAGGTGTGACAGAACCCACCTTAAACCCATGACTTTTTTGTTGTGGGGTCGCACGTTTTAAAACGTAGGGTCGCAGTATGTGTGACCCTACATGCGACCCTACACCCTAGGGTCTCATGTTTTAAAAATGTAGGGTCGCAGTATGTCCGACCCTACGAAAACAGCAAGAACTGAAAATTAGGAAACCTTCCTAATTCGAAGGGGCTCTTTTCTAAACTCATTGGGGGTTATTATGGAGGATTTTCCTCTATAAATTGGACGTCCCTAAGACTCTTTCACTCATTTAGAACCCTAATTGAAAGTGAGAGAAAGAGAAAGAGAAGGAAGAGAAGAAGAGAAGGAAACTTAAAGAAGAAGACTAAGGAAGACGACGAAGTTCAGAGAAACCTCTGAATAAAGGTATGAACCTAATTCCCTACCTGAATAAGAGATCCTAGAATAGTTATGAAGAACATAGGATTAGGAGAAACCCAAATCGTCCATCCATGGACAAGTTCCAAGAGATTTCATGGAGGAAATCGTTATGGACAATGAATAGTGTATAACTTGTAGTTTTGAGACATAGAACAATCATAGAATGGACCATGAAAGTAAACCAAAGGATCCAAACATGAAAGAATGGACTTTAGAATGAAAGGTCGACTCAAAATACGTGTGGTCGCATGTAGGGTCGAATGATATCCGACCCTACGAGACCACATGATTGACCACATGCCCTCGAGAAGTCCCAGGGAGGGTGTGGTCGCACGTAGGGTCGAATGGTATCTGACCCCACGTCCAACCCTACACCCAAGGGTCACAGAAACTGCTACCCTAGGTGCTACCCTACCTGCGACCCTACGATTTCAGTTAGTCTAAATCTATTGGAATTAATTCTAATTAAAATCTATCGACTTGTTAGGTCTTTCTAGTGATTTTAAAACTGATTCATAAAGCTTGAACGAGGATCTACGCTCAACCAAAGGTGAGGGAACAAAACCTAAACTAATTGACTAATAATAAACTATTTTTGTTTATTGAGTCCAATACCATGAATGAATCTATATTTGTAAGATTATAATGTGCATATCACATGTTATCTACTATTCCTGTTATTATTGTTCATGCATATTTAATTTCTATTTATTTATAATATGATGTTGATGATGATGCTAGGAATAGGCATGTGAATGTTTGTGTGTGGTTAGTGTACTTGATGCAGGTGGGGCATCAGGGGGAGGACGTGACATTGTGGTTCAGCCTGGTCACCAGACTCTAGCTTTATCTCTACTCAAGTCTTGTCCACTAACATCGTCGTATCGCCATTACCTTAGCAGCACTACTACGTCGTAGAGCATCAGGGGAGGTGGTCTCAGACCGTGTAGTCTTTGACTCTGTCGGGGGCCTTAGCTCTATCTCTATGGACGTATTGAGGATGCTGGGCTGAGGTCTTGGATACACTGTTTGACATTAAGATTGGTTAGTTGCGAGACCAGTTTGCAAGCCCTCGCCAACAGGGGCTTACGTGTTGGTATGGGTAGAGCATCAGGGGAAGTGTGATGCGGTGCGGTCCTAATCACTTTAGCTCTATCTCTATTCTATGGTGGGTGCATGTGGGGGCGGCAATGGTATTTGATTCATTGGGCGGTTCCACACATTCGTGTATAGAGGTGCGGTGGCCACTTATCTTTTCTATTGCACATTGCAAACTTATGAACCAGACCAAAGATATGAATTGAATGCATGCATATGTTTGTTGCATTGTTTTGTTTACTCACTGAGCTCAATTTGGAGAGCTGACCCTCGCGCGCATAATTCTTTTAGTTTTTGATGTTGTAGGTATTACGGCTGAAGATTATGTCGACACGCCAATATACGAACAGGTGGCGGCTATGATGAGTAAGCTGTGGAGGACTATTGTGATTCGTTAAGCGAGCGTTTCAACTATGGATACGCTTAGTGTTTAACTTTCGTATTTGGATATTGAAATATGTATTAAATTATGTTTTTGGTTACTTAGAGATAAATAGAATATTAATTATTTATCACGACTAGACCTCAGTTCATTATCTGTAAGACTTTCGCTATTTATTTTATTTTCTTTGATTAATGTGGAATGTGTTTTGATTTAACATGGTGGGGATAGCCTATTCGAGATCCTGGTTGAACCGTTGGTTTAATTGCGGTTCATCACACCATTCTAAATAGTACAGAATTGGGGTGTGACTTCAACGAGATTTGGGATTTTATGCTCTTGTCATGACCGGTGTACTCATAGGCTCAATATGGATATATAAGAAAATGTGTGATTCCAGTGGAAGAATTGATTGCTACAAAGTAAAAACTTGTAGCGAAGTGAAATCACACAAAGAGAATGAAAAGTATATACTTCAAATCTTTGAGGTTTTAGTTGTGTATTTTATTTTGGAGTTGCATAAAAACTTGTTGCGAAGTGGAATCACACAAAGAGAATGAAAAGTATAGACTTCAAATCTTTGAGGTCTTAGTTGTGCATTTTATTTTGGAGTTGCATCAGATAGATGTAAAGATCGTTTTGATCAAAGAAAATCTAGAAGAAGGTATTTATAGGCTTTACCCAGAAGGTTTTGAGGTAAAGGAGAAAGAAAATCTATTTTGCAGACTTATAAAGTCAATATGTGGATTCAGCAAGCATCCAGGTAGTGGTACCTAAAGTTTGACAGAGTTGTATCTTCTTAAAACTTTGTTGAGATTATCATTGATCATTATGTATATATAGCGGTCAGTGGGAGTGGATTCATTTCCTAGTCATATGTGTTGATGGTTAATCACTGACCAGTAGTGACATGGTTTACCTGTTAAAACTATAGTTTTCAATGTCTGATAAATTCAAGATGAAGAATGTGTGAGTAAGTACCTTTGTACTTGATATTGAGTTTCCTCGTGATAGGAAAAATGAAACTCTGAGTTTGTCTCAAAAGGTATACGTTATCCGTGTTCTCGAATGATTGAATGTACAAGCATAACAGTTAAGTTGCAGATGTTTAAATCAATAAAGGAGACAAATTGACAGAGTTATGTTCAAGTAATGATGTTGAGAGAGAGCATCTAAAGTACAGAGCTTGGTGTATACTCAAGATTATATTTATTCTCACATAGCCTTTGTTTAGAGTGTTTTGAGACACTTTTAGTTGGATGTTGGTATAACTCACTGAACAACGAGAATAGAAGGTCATGCGATACTTGCAAATGACCAAGGATTATCTACTCATTTGTGGCAGTAGTGACACTCTTGGCTATTGTGATGTAGTGTTTGGTGATTGCATCAGTGGCATTAATCTCATCTCAGAGTTTTTGTTATGATGGTAGATGTATCATTTGGGGAAAAATACAAAGAAGTTTATCCATGCATCAACCTCTTGGTAAGGTAGATTTTATAACTATATGTGAAATTAATAAGTAGCATATCTGGTTGAAGAGTTATCTTTCAGACCTGGAAGGTTGTAAGTTTTACTTAGGCCTATTGAGATGTGTTGTGACAGCGGTTCAACTGTGTTGTTCTCAAAGAATAACGTGAAATCTAGTAATTCAAAGCATAATAGAGATCGGATTTCAAATCTCTTTAGGTGAGAGAAAAATGTCCAAGAACTTATATCATTGTAGAGCGCATTCATTGAACAATTTGATTGTAGATTCTCTGACGAAGGTTTTGTCAATGGGAGTCTTCAAAGGACTGTATGTTAATATAGAAATGGTTAATTCATTAAATGTGTTTGGTTAGTGGGAAACTTTTCTCCCATTGATAATGATTTATTTCATTATGTTTATTTACATTGCCTATGGTTTTGGCACAGATATTTATTATCATGGTTATTTTTATTTCAGCATTCATTTATTACTATGTTGCATATTCATTGACATGTCATTGACAAGGGCGGTATTTAGCCAAATGAACGAGGCGGTATTTAGTCAAATGAACGAGGTGGTATTTAGCCAAATAAACGAGGCGGAATTAAGCCAAATGAACGG
Source organism: Protea cynaroides (assembly GCA_028583415.1). Classification (NCBI taxonomy): domain Eukaryota; kingdom Viridiplantae; phylum Streptophyta; class Magnoliopsida; order Proteales; family Proteaceae; genus Protea; species Protea cynaroides. The sequence goes on along the minus strand of CM053275.1, from coordinate 26,725,452 downwards.
GGCGATATTTAACCATAGTTCACGACGGTGTGCCAAAGTACGATATTAACCAAAAGGGTATGTGGCAATTTGCTACGGTCAATATCAAGGTTTATTGCCTCTGAGGTTTTACCAAGGCAATTAAATCGAAGGTTATTCGATTTGGACCCACATGAAATAATATTTTCATGTATACATGTCTCTAGGTGATTCATGTCATTAAGTAGACTCTTGTATGTAGCTGACAGAAGGTAGTACACCAGATATGTTGGAGTATTTTTCGCTGTTACTCGACATTGGTAGGCTTGATGAGTGAATCAAAGTTTGATGACGGTTTATTATGTAATAGGATTCCATGGCCACACTTTTCGACGGTGGTTTTGTAATTAATCTAGCCCAAGTGGGAGATTGTTAGATTCCTGTTGTGTGGGCTTGATCAATTACCTAACCAATTGTTAAGTGAGAGTTCAATTGCTGGTTTGATCGGTTCAGGTCTGGTTCATCACTGGTTAGAGACTACCAACCCGGTCCACTGTGGGAATGGCTCTGGGTTAGGGATAGTATTATAAATATTTTGGTTAGGGTCCCCGCAGCCATTGGTTTTTATCTCTCTATTGCTCTCATACGCATAGAGAAAAAAAGGATCCCAAGAGGCTGTGAAAGACTCTAATCGAGGCATTCAAGCTACAGGAAATGGTCGAAAATCGATCTACAGCAATGGTATGTGTTCTATCATCTCTTTTATTGCCCATTGTATTATAGTAATATGTGTGGTGGATTCGTTAGGGTTCATGAAAAATCCCATGAGAAAACCTAACTTGCATTAAAAATTCTAACATGTTGTACCAGTGAAGTGTTGCCTTAATTGATGTGTTGTTATTCACAACTAAGCCAATAGTTTCACATGTATATAAATAGGATACTGTATTTTCCTTTCATAATATCGAATATACATTTTCTCTCTGAGTTCCAGAGCTATTCTTCTCCGGTCTTCCTGAATTTTCGTTTCTTCTACCTGGTTTTGTTCTTGGTTGCGATTCTAAGTTCTGAGCTTAAATTACTGTTCTGGTACATTTTTGTTTACAAATTTTATTTGCATTTTGGTTTTCTTGACTGCTTTTCTGAGCTTGTCTTTCAACTTCATCTTACCCGTGTGAGGTTGCAGATTCCGAAATAGAAATGGGAAGATGAACAGAGCTTAGCTATAGAAATTGGAGACGAAGATGAAATCAGGGCTTCTATTAGGAAATTCTGGGTTTGAATCTAGGTTTCTGACATCCTGCAACTTGATCGATCCAGTTTCTAGGAGCTGCGCACTCCTTGCTGCGGAGATGAGGAATCAAAATTGAAGCTTAATTTCACCCCTAAGGTTGAACCCAAACATAATGAAGAAGAGGCAAAAAGCAATTGCAGGCAATCCAATGCGGCCGAAGCCCTTCTACAAATGAGTATTGTTAAGGTGGAGGCCAAGGAAGAGCCCTCAGAGCGTATGGACTCATGTGCCTACAGTACTTGTAAACCTGCAAGGGAGGACATGTCTTGTTCTGACATGTTCTTACCTGATTTTTCAATGGATGAAATGTTCGATGTGGAGGAGTTGCTGGGTAATCTAGAAGACTCTAAGAAGGATGGCTTAATGTAGGACCGTAGGATAGACACAAGTATGTTTGGGAGCTCTAAAAAAAAGATCACTTGCAGATTGATAAGGTTTTCAAGGGTGTCAGCATTAAGGTCACGGCAACAGTGCCCTTCTTCCCTGTAGTATTTCAGACTCCTCCAACCTCTGTTAGAGAACCTCATCGTCGAACACAGTGAAAAAACATAGTCGAAGGGGGGAATGGTGGTAAAGATCATAAAATGGCAAGAGGAGAGAGAGGGGAATGGTGGTAAAGATATGGCGAGTGGAAAGAGAAAAATGTTAGTGAAAGGGAAGGTTATATTTGATATTTCAGTAGGTAAGTAGATTTGTTGCTTTAAATAAGTAAAGGGTAAAATCATCTAATTACTTTGTCCGTTTAATACCGTTTAAATGGTGAGGAAAGTTGTCATTCTTTGAATGTTTTGGAAATCCTTAAATTAAATGTGAAGTATAGAGGAGGTATGAGTCAATTTCCTTTGATTTTTATCTCTAAAAATGTTTTTCAAATCATAATAATAGGGTAAAAAATGTAAGATTATAAATTATTTAACATCCTCGGAAATGTCAATAAAAGAAAATCTGACGGAATGAATAACAAAGCCAATCCAAATTTTAATGAAAAAAGCGAAGAAGATAAGAAAATCCCATGGAATGAATAACAAAGTCAATCCAAATTTTAGAGAAAAGGCAAAGAAGATATCCATTTGCAGGTTTAAGGCTCCGAATAGGTCAAACGAGGGATGTTCGAACTGATTATCATCTTATCGATGGTAGCTCGCTGCTTCATTATCTCTTTAAATGTGACCATAGCTTCGATACGCATGTAAATACCAATTGCATAGAGTTTATAATTCTTTTTTTTTTTAGTAAAAAGAGTTTATAATTATCTTAGCGGCCTTGAAACCCTCCAAACTTGGCTCCCTCCACTTCAAAGTTGAACTAATCAAGACTGCCCAGCAGATAATGCTAATTACAAATAAATGGTTCATATTCGTGTACATTGGTACGTATCGATTGAGACATTAACGGTGATGAATTCATACAATTTGAATAGTTACGACCCATTTACTAGAATAATAGACTCATCCTCTCCAAGGCTGATCTGTTAGCATTGATGGAGAGAAAGTAATTTTGTTAGCCCAATAATTAATGTAATCTTTTTTTCTTTTTTTTTTTTTTTAATTCTTATTTTTTGTCTACTTATTTATTAGGTTTCATTTTTTTTAGTGTAAAATGATTGAATTTTTTTTTTGTAAAATAAAATTTTCTGTTGATTGTTTTTTTATTTTTTTATTTTTTAAAATTTTTGTAAAAATCAAAGAAATGCATTGAAAAATTAAAAAATTATATATGAAGGAAAAATTTTGTGTAAAATATCATTAAAATTTTTTACAGCGAAACAAACAAATTCTAAATGTATTCACAGTGTGGACCCAGTTTGTTTTAAAATGGTCTATGCATAAACTTTACCTTAAAAATTAATTTTTCATTGCTACACTTAAAAGGGTCCACCTGAAAGTAATCGATTTGGTCATAACAAATTTTTGGTCCCGATTTTTTTTTTTAAAGTCAAAGGTAAAAATATAAAGACAAATTTTCATATAAACTTTCCTAAACTGATGCAATTAAAGGAGTAGTTTTGGTTTTTTCAAGGAAATGATCTTTAAGATTCTATGGTTACAAAACCAGTGAAAAACTCTGATCATAATATAGTTACAATCAGACAGCCCACATAAATTGGGCAGAAGTAAAAGGATTAATAGTAGAATGTGTACTATAATTATAGGAGTTAGGAAGTAAATGAAGTATATGGTTGAGATTCTGATTCCACAGAAGTTCAATTATAAGTTTTCCCTCTAGCTTAAGGGTGTCAACGGATTGGTCTGGGCCAGTTTTGGTCCAGGCTGAACCGGTGTCGGGTTTTATAAGTCCAGCCCAAAACATGTCCATTAAGAGTACGGGCTGAGGTGGGCTGCGCTGGACACAATAACTAACGGGCCGGTCCGGTGTCGGTTTGTTATTGGGCTGGGTTTATTGAGGTGATTTCGGATTGGTTCGGTCCGGATCGAGTTTATCGGGTTTATCGGGCCCCTTTTATATGTAAACTATATAACCTATTTTATTATTTTTATCTATAAAATTAGCATTATTCCTTTCATGTGTATGTAATTTAATAAACTATAACAATTAACGTAATCTTTTCAACTATGGATTCACATAATTTTCTAGATCATGAAGTGAACTCTAATAGTGTAACACAATCTATTAAAATTTAAAACTATTAAAATTAAGGAATTGGACCCGAACAGACCTTACCGGTGTTCGGATTGGGTTTTATCGGTTTGGGCTAATTCGGGCTTCTTAACGGACCGGTCCGGTTTGGTTTCAGTTTGGACTGAAACGGTGTCGAGCTTTACAAGCTCAGACCAAAACCTGTTCATTAAGGCTTGGTCCGGACTGGATTCGGGTTATATCGGGCTGGCTCGGTCCGTGCTACCGGGCCGGGCCCAGTTTTGACACCCTTACTCTAGCTTATTGTTCATGATATAATTTTATTAGTGGATATCTTTAATTCATTTTTTTTCCTTTTATTCTAGGAGGAGCTAATACTCCTACTCATATCCTTGCTAAGAATGCCTCAATCATTTCGGAGTTGATTGAATGACCCTCTTCCACTCCATAGTTTCATGAAGTTACTGTAAGTGATGCCTTCGCCTATTCCTGAGTAAATGATCAATAGATTTTCTTATTAAAAAAAAAAAAAAAGAAAGTAAATAGAATTTTACATAAAAAAAAATGAGTAAATGCAACAGATATGTAATTTTACCAGTATTTTATACCCTAACAGATAAATTAGTGGGTGGTAAATTGAAAATTATTTGAATGTGCAAATATGGGAGGGTATTTGATTTAGATAAAACTTTGGAGTTTGACATGTGATTCATCCAAAAATAATACAAGTCATCCGATAGTCAAAATTGTCACAACTCATCATTCCATGGTGCACAATGAGATGAGTCGTTTTAATAAACTTATTGAGGCTGGACGGTTCAAATGAATTTTTACCTACTATAAAATACCAACAATAATGTTTTTATAATACAATTTTACATTTCTTGAACAAACGATGAAATTGTTCTCAACATTTAAAATTTCATACTTGAAGCCTAATTTGAAACCTTAAATCATACTCATAATGGTGTGTGTGACCATCACCATTCTTGGGTGTGAGGCCCAACTTCAAAACGTTGGAACCACAGGATAGGCAGTGATGGGATCCCCTAGAGCATACACGTGCAGGTGATGTACACATTAATCCAACAATCCAAGCAAACACGTTGAAATTAGCATAAATGCAAAAAACATCTTACCATCTTAAGTTGCGTCCTTCTCCTCCATATCTCTCCATCAACACTGAACCTGTGGGAAATTGAAGGACCATCTTTATGGAATTCACTTCATCATTGCTATAACCTATACAGATCTGCTTTCACTTTTCCTATGCTCCCATCATCCCAACAGTCGCCTCTATACACGTTACCTCCTGGTTCAACCTTGAGACATCGCTTCGCAACGTTACCTAACAGCGCTGGTACTAAATGACCATAGATAAATAAAATGCATGGAAAAAGTATGAGGACACAATATAATAAACATAAGTCTATCTCTAACACCAAAAGCCATAATTTCTTTTCAGTTTTCATGCTTACCCTTCTCCTGTTTTCACCGCACTGTTCAGAAATTAATGTATGATAACTTTATTAAACAAATTAAGATAAAAGAGCAACGAAATATATATATATATATATATATATATATATATATATATATATATATATATATATATATATATGAGAAATTTTCACCTATCATCTAAAAAGATTTGGGCAAATTATTTACCACTCAAGTTTTTAAAAAAAAATCATTTACCACCCAAATTACACAAACGTTAGTCCATTAAATGATGGGAAATAATTGAAATTATGTATAGACGTTTATACCCTTATCATTTTAAATGAAAGAAAAAAGAAAATCAAAACAATTTTTTTTTTATATGGAAAATTTTCACCTACCATCCAAAAAGATTTGGGCAAATTATTTATCACTCAAGTTGTTAAAAAAAATCATTTACCACCCAAATTACACAAATTTAGTCCATTAAATGATGAAAAATAGTTGAAATTGTGTATAGACGTTTATACCATTGTCATTTTAAATGAAAGAAAAAAGAAAGTCAAAACAAATTTTTTTTTTTTTTAAAGACGAATACACTCACAACAATTAGAAAGAACAGAGAATCAAATTGAATCAGTGATCGGAGAAGAGCTTCAGAAAACCCTAGATTTCGGCTTTTTTCTGGCGATGGCGACATTAGTGGGGGTTGCGAATTATTGAAAAGTTTTGAAAAGAGATTTTTGGGATGAAGTAGAGAGAATTATTGAACTTGGTCGGTTCTTCTTTGTTGGCTTCTTAGACGGACAGACGTGAACTCAAGCAAGGAAACAATGCATACATCTATAGATTATTAGTTATAGAACCCAAGCCACCAGAGACTTCATCTTTTCCAAAGAAATTATTCCGGCATTATAGCAGTTCAGAGCTTTGGACTAAAGTAATCAACTTCAGCTCCACACTTCCACCAGACAGAAGTGGTGACTGAGGTGATTAACTGCTGGAATATTTGATTTCTGAGCTTGTTCGATGAGGGATCTAGGCTTCCTCAACAATTCTCACAACGGAAGAAGGGAGGGGCAAGAGCAACCGTGCTGTTCATCTTCATCATCATATTCGGCTTCTGTGTTTCTGCTCTTTGGATAGATACTGTAAGTCTCTTTAAACACTTCCAAAACATATTTCACATGCCCAAAAGCAGGATGTTGTGGCACAAGCGCTTGTCTCTTTGTTGTCCGTTTGACCCAATCGGAAGGATCTAGCGAGGGACGAGAAAAGTGTGCTGAGGTTGGTTCAAATGTTGGATCCTCAAAACGAATTGGTTAGCAAGAAACTTCCGGTATCGGTGATATCAACGATCATGGCTGGTGGAGGCAAAAGTTGCCAGAAGAGGATTGCAGTGGCGGGAGTTTTTCCCTTTCTATAGAAGCTCACTGAGGAGGTAGGATAAAAAAAAAAAGTAAGGGTAAATTGGATTTTTTTCCCTTACAATAAGGGTATTATTATTATTTATGTATTTTCTAACGGCTGACATCAGCAACTAAGAGCTCTGTTAATTGCTTTTGGATATTTTTGATAAACGTTTATGTAATTTGGGTGACAGGTATTTTTTTAAAAAAATTTGGGTGATAGATGATTTATCCAAATCTTTTTGGGTGGTAGGTGAATATATATATATATATATATATATATATATATATATATATATATATATATATATATATATATATATATATACCATAAGTGACTCAGGATCTAAAACAATCACAGAGTAATAAATGCAGAAATGAAATTTGAATAAAAATCGACCATGAAGGCGGTATATGCAAGATGCAATATGAAATGAATTTATAAATCATAAACTGAAAGTAAAGTGCTGCAACAAATTACAATCGAAAATGAATGAAAATTTAAAAGAGGATCTGTAGGACTTACAAAACACTCTAAAGAACACTTTGGTACAAGTTTTTGGGGTTACAATCTTCTTTAAAGGTTGAACCTATTTTGGTTTTGTTAAGGCTATTTTTATACAGAAGGGTAAAGTAAGAAGAAAGGAAGAACTCTTGGTGGAGCACCTTGGCACCGAAGTGAGCACTCTCTTTAACTTCTATTTTGTCTTCTGTACTGTCCTTGTGCCGAATGAAGAGAACTTAACTCCTATTTATAGATTTGAGAAGCCTTGGATTCTCAACATTGGATACTTGAGCGAGATCCGCAATGAGACAAAAGAGAAAGATTGATTTGTCTTTTCTTTGCTCTTTTCTTTTGAAAAATAATCCTTCTTTTGATTATTTTGGAGAGAAATGACTCTCTTTCGAATTTGAAGTTTCTTTTGAAAAAGCAAAGGAGTTATGATATGCTTTTGACTAATTTTGAAAATATCTCAAACACTTTACTTTTGCTTTGAATCACGGGAGTGATTTTGAGAATCTTCTAGAACCCCACCGAGGCATTTCACACGTCCGAAGACACTGTTTTTCTCTTTGGTTTGATTCAGAGTTTGTACCATGTTAGTGTGGGTCCGGTAATAACTTGACTATCTATACTAAGATAGTAACATAACACATTTGGATACGGTTACATATTAGACCCGAATATGATTGGATACAGGTTGTATTATACTTGAATACGATTAGATACAGGTTCGTAATATACCTGAATACATTTGGATACAAGTACGTACTTATAAGACCCGTATCAAACTAACCCGGTCTTACCACCTTGAATCAGGTTTACCCATCATGGTCGAGCCAAATGGACCAAGGGCGTGAAGGAGATCGTGATCCCAGGTATCAAATCGACCTAAAAACACTTAAATTAAGGGGAGGGTCGCATACCCAGCAAGGGAGGGTCGGACCCCCAAGACAGAAAGTCAGACCCCCTGTTTTACAGAGGGGATCGAACACTTTAGGATTTAGGGGTCGACGGGATCATCGACCCCCTCATCGACCCCCAGTTGCCGCCAGAAACTGAAATTAGGAATGTTTTCTAATTTCGGTTGGACTCTTTCCTAAACTCAATGGGACTTATTTTAGGAGTTTCTACTCTATAAATAGGACGTCCCTAAGCCTCTTTCACTCCTTTTACAACCCTAATTGAATTGAGAGAAAGAGAAGAGAAGGAAGAGAAGAAGAAGAGAAGCAAGGAAGAGAAGAAAGCAAAAAGGGGAAGAGTTGTAGAAGGAGTATTCTTCTCGGTATGGATCCTAATTCCATGAGTTTCTACGAGGACCTTAGGTTAGGTAATGAAGAGAGTATGATCTCGGAGAGTCCCAAACCATCAATCCATGGTTAGGTTTTCATGAAAAACCATGGGGGAATTCATGAAAGCTATATAGGTGAATGATTCATGGTTTTAGACCATAGAAGGTGTGTAGAATGGACTTTAGGAGCAAGTCATAGGACCCCAAACACGAAGAACGGACCGAAAGGAAGAAAATTGTCCAAAACCCACAGGGGGTTACACAGGGGATCGATGTCGTCGACCCTACCGGACCCCCAACATCGACCCCCAGTGTTCGGGAAGTCCAGAATAGGGGTGATTGCACCAGGGGTCGATCATGACTCCGACCCTATCTCCGACCCCCAGTTAACAACATGGTTTTTAAATTCGAAATTAATTCTAATTAAATTCTATCGATTTTGTTAGGTCTTCTAGCAATATAATAACATTATAAAGGTGATTCTAAAGCTTGAAAGAGGATCTATTAACAAGCTAAGGTGAGGGAACAAGACCTAAACTAACTGGTTAATAATAAACTACTTTTATTTCTTGAGTCCAATGTCATATTGATTCCATGCGTGTATGCTTGTATGTGCATTCAACATGTCATGCAATATTTCTATTAATTGTTCATGCATATTTACTTTATTGTTTATAACATGATGATGGTGATGATGATAGGAATAGGCATGTGAATGTTTGTGTTTGGCCAGTGTATATGGTGCGGGTAGAGATGGTATCAACCGGTACAGCCATGACCGTTCTTCATGGGGTGTATATTGTGCCATGGTCTACTCAAGTCATGTCCACTGATGTCGTCGTATCGCCATTACCTTAGCAGAACTATTGCGACGTAGGGCATCAAGGAGGGTCTCGGTTTTTGAGTCCTATACTCGACCGGGGGGCCTTAGCTCTATCTCTACGGGTGCTCTGAGGGATGCTGGGGTGAGGCCTTTGATACACTGTTTGACATTAGGATTGGTTAGTAGCAAGTTTCGTTTGTAGCCCTAGCCATCAGGGGTTTATTTGTTGGTATGGAGTTGTACATCGATAAACGTGACATTTGTTGTACAATGTTCATTGTGGGTGCTGTGGGCGACGGTGAGAGGTTCATCGGGCGTATCCACACTCTCGTGCATAGAGGTGCGGCGGCCACCTATCCTTTCTATAGTACAGTGCAAACGTAAAACCAGACCAAAGATATGAATTGAATTGCATGCATATGTATTGTTGCATTGTTTTGTTTGCTCACTGAGCCGTGATGTGTGCACACCCTTTCGACGTCAAATATTTTTAGTTGATGATACAGGTATGACTGTTGAAGATTATGTAAATGCTCCAGTTTACGGGAACGTGATGACGATGAAAGTGGAAGAGGAAGTGGATATACATGACTCCTCTTGCGAGTGCAACTCATGTATATTCGATTAGATATTTTTCTAGTTTTCTTTATTTGAATTTATTAAGGACATTATTTGATATTTATTTATGTCTCAGTTGATACAAAATAATTTATTATTTAAATATTAATATCACAGTAGATTCTCAGTTCATTTTATTATAAGACTTCCGCTATTGTGTATTTACTCTGATTATGAATATGGATGTATGGGGTTTAGATAAAACGGATATAGCCTACTCGAGATCCTGATTGAACCGTTGGTTTGTTAGCGGTTCATCATACCATTCTGAATAGAGTGGAATTGGGGTGTGACAGTACTAAACTTGTGCCATTCTTTAGTTGACGTCATGGCTGACATGATCCCATCATCGTGGTCTGAAATCTAACCGTTTGATTTCTATTCCTCCATCAAGTTGTCAATATTTGCATCACCAATGGTATCGAAGGAATAGGAAGATCCATCTGGTGATCCTTGGATTGGGAAATTCTAAGAATCAAGATCATCATTGCTATCCCAATAATTCCATTTGAATTTTTCTTCATTTTGATCAAGCAATCTCGTGACAGCTAGGCTAGCGTTGATTTGATTTGTGTTGATTGCTTGTGCTATTTGAGAATCTTTTGGTGCCTTGTTTGAAACTGTGATGACAGTTCTTTGGCCTTCAGCAATAACGTGGCCTTTGCAGTAGACAAATTTATTTTTGAAATTATGGATGCTTGCTGTTCGGTTCTCTTTCAAATCCGTTTTGGCCACAGGATGTGTAATAGCTGGTAGAACATCATCTGATTATGGGATGATGCGATGAAATTTGTTGTTGTGATGAATTATTGATATTGGCCATCTTTGATCCAGTTAGGAGGATTGATAATGATTTTGAGATGAACCGGTCCATCAAGAAGATTGAACCCTTGATTGTATGTGTTAATATATTAGGAAATCCCTGAAGATCTTGGGGGTCATTTATTCATAGATTTTTGATGAAACCTTGTTCATATAGTCATAATTTTGAATTTTGTGGATGATTTATTGAGATATTATATTGGAAGAACCTTGGTACACTGGAAGGTACATGGGTGATGGTTGGGTCCCAATGGATATCAAGGTTTGATAAATTTTGATGGAAATCAAGTCATGATTCTTTAGTTAGGGTTTGGTGAGGAATATGGTAAGATTTAGAATCAATGATTTTGGTTTGTTGAGAAAATGATGCAGCAATCTGATGCATAGTGGCTATGATCCAGATTTATTTAATTGGTTATATTAATGCAATAATTGGTTTAACATTTGGTGTTTATTTGAATTAAGGTTTTGATTGATTCGAAAAATTAGGATTTTAGTTTGTGGTCTTTTGGGCAAAGACTTCAGCCATAACGGATTTAATATGCTTTTACCACGAGCTGTTTGCTGTGGGTTAGTCAAAACATTAATTGAATTTTGATCCGTTTTACCTCCATCAGAGATAAAAAATATTTATTGATGCAAATTTGAAGTGTTTTGATGCAAATTTGGCATGTCCATCCCTGCAAGAAAAAGGAAAGATACATCTTGACCACATAGGTTAGTTGTAATTTCTAAATAAAAAACAGTGAATGATTTGATTGAATTTAAAAATGATTGGCCAAGAATAACCTCAGTATTGAGATTTTGAACCAGAAAAAATATTTAAGTTATATGAAAATTTTGGATGCAAATTTTGATATTTGTAATTTTAGAATGAACATGCAATTTTGATCCATTAGCTCTTAAGAGCCGATAAGAAGTTGTTCAAAAAATTATTCTGGTATGAGATGTTCTTGTATACAATTTAACTGGGCACCTGTATCTACAAGAGCAGTTGATTGCAGAACAAATATATTTGAAATAACTAAATTTGCATAGATATACCATAGAATGCTTTTGACAGTATCAACAAAAAGGTTAAGATTTTGCTGAACAATATTCTATTTTGAAATAGCAATATGAGTTTTGATATTGGTGATCTCTTGGTAGAGAAATTTGATATCATTTTGAAGATGTTGGGTTGCTAATTCTAGGTGTTGGATTTGAAAATTTGGTAAAAAAAATCTTTTAAAATCTTTGATAAATTTGGCTCATATCATAATTTGAGGTTAGAATTAATTTCCTTTGGGGATTTTGAGTTTGATTTAGAGAATCCTGGAGAGATTCTAAATATTTTTATTTTACTTCAATAGTATCTATCTGATTAAGAATATCAGAAAGATAATTTGAGGTTTCTTGTCTAATCATGTCAATAGTTGCTTCTGAAGTGAATTCTTCAGAATCAGTTTTTTGACAATCGTGGCAAAATAAACCCTCTACACAATTATAGGAATTGATTTTGGGATTTGACAACTCAGGGGTATCTGAATCGATTTCGGCTATTGCAGCCAAAAGTTGGGTTCTAATATCATCGGACATAATTAAATAATTAACCCTTTTGAGATTTTGTAATATTTTGTAGAGTGACCAAATTTGCCACAATTGAAACATTTTATATTTTTGTAAGGATTTTCAGATTTTGAAGGGGATGGTTCGATAGTCTTGGAAGACTGATCGAATTTGATTTTGTTCTTTTGATATTTGTTTTTGGATTTTCAATGTTTGGGATATTTAAAATTTTGTGGTATTTTGGAAAGTGGATTGGCTAGAACCTGAATTGGGACCAGAAACCACCAAGCACTTTTTTGTATGATTTATTTTCATGACGAATTTATTTTCGGAGTCTAATATCCATACAAAGGTTATGTCTTCTTTATGAATAATGTTGATTAAATCTCCATATGTGAGATTTTCATAAGGAATGTTTCCCTCATGTTCATCTCAAATTTTTTGTTTGATTTTTTCAGAGAATAATGTTGGTAATCCAGTGAGAAATTTTTCTTTCCAACAAGGAAGATTAACATCTTTTCTTGTCAAGATTTTGGTCATGAAGGTATCTTTGTACCATTTGAAATCATGCATCTTTTTCCATTTGAGATTTGATAATTGTTCATAAGATCGGTCTTTTAGACGATTTGGATCTCTTAAAAAGAATTTGATTATGTTGAAAATTAAGGTGTTGACAGCGTTGCCAACAGGTTTGCCAATCTCATCAAGAGTTGGTTACCCATTTTGATCAAGGCGAATTGCCAAGATGATTTCATTCTTTTAATTTTGAGTGAGAGTAGTCCCACCAGCCATTGAGTTGTCCAGAGAACCCTGAGACAATTATCTCAGCAATGGTTCGATCCGTGTATTCTTTGAGACAATAGGCATTACTCACCATCGTCATTTCTTGGAGTTTGTTAGTCAGATTGTAATCTGACATAACATCAATTTTTCATTCGTAAATGATTCCACTGGTATAGGTGGCTTGAGAATTACAACCTCGTTCTTCAATTTGAAAATTCGAAAAGGTTGGACGAGGGTAATAATTTTGGATATTTTAGTAATTTGTTTAAAGTTGGGAAATAACTTTTGATTCAATTTGCTTCTCTAGTTCATTAGAGGTTTGTGAGAAGTTTGAAAAAAAATTTGTGTCAATAATATTTAAATTATGACTCTCTTCATCTTGAATTTGGATTTGGGTAGGTGGTGTCTCTGGCATTACCAAGGATTTGAGTTTTTGATCAATTTGTTTTAGAAGTTCACTTTTATCAATTTGATTGAGTAATTTCATTTGGTTAAATTCTCTAAGAGATTTTTTGAATAAGAAAAAAGAAGTGAATAATGGTTTGGATTTTGTTTTAACTCCTAATGGTTTGGTAGATGTACTAAGGACATCTAGAAACGTATTTTGAATAGTATTCTCTAATCGATTTAGTTGGGAACCGATGGTTTAGAGATACTGATTTGTGTAATTTGATTGTTCAATTAATTTTTTAGATCCTTCAGGAACATCTTCTGTGTTTTTGAAAGGAGTAGCTTTGATTTCTAAATTTTTCATTTGTAATAAAATGGTTGCTAATGGAGGATGGATAGACTTCACAATTTTATTATCATAAGTTTTCAAGTGACAGTATTTTGAGATGTCATGTTGACAGTTTTGAATGGATATGAAATGTTATTTGTAGAGGTATAACATTCTAAATAAATATAAAATAAAATATCCATTTCATATTTAGTCATATGACTATACCAGTAATTTTTTATTTTTTGTTGTTCATTTGAAGAGAAATGGAAAAAGAACCATTCTCTTTTGATTTGATTTTGAGAAAGATCAAAATCAATCCTAAGTTTTGGTTTGTCTATTTGAAAATGGTTTTGGACTTGGATCATTTGGATTTGATGATATAGGTCATCATCTTTTGATTTTGGTAACATTTCTGATACCGTTGGAAATCCAGGTGGAGAATCTGAGTTTTGAGTATAAACTCCTTTGATGATATTATTTTTTGTGTGGGTTCTGGATAATCGAATTTGTTCCAAAGCTTTGAGAAACAATTGATTTTCCTGATAAAGATCAGACATTTTGTTTTGATTTTTCAACTGAAGACTTGAAAGGCCCGAGCAAGAAGACCTACTTGGTTGAAAACATTTGGTGGATCTTTATTTGGTGAGGTATTGATCTATGGTTTGGGGGATTTGAATATCATTTCGGTTTGAGACAGTTCTATCAAATTTAATAGAAACTTGTCCATCATTTTGTTGAGAGATTGATTTGATGTTTTTGTTTGATTCCATTTGAGGAGGAGGAATTTGACATTGCAATTTTTATTCTTTTGGAAAAACAATATCTTTCCAGTGGATTTTTTTGGACAGAATAGTTCTCGACTGAGAACAATCTTTTTTAAAGAAAGTTGTGAAACATTTTGGTGTCTTTTTCAGATTTTGGGGTGGTTCTATTGATTTTGTGATGACTTTGTATTGGATCCTATGGATGATGCTATAGGAATTGATCCTAATTTCAATTTGTATCCATAAGTTTTGATATTGATTTTGAGGGCATCTTTGAGATTTGGATCATATAGTAGTAATGTTATATTCGGATAACAGTTAAAGTACACCAGCCTACTACATAAACTTGTTTCAATAATTCCTAATAAGGAATCATCAAAATCAATGAATCTTTGATCTCATAAGGCAAGGATCATTGATGTGTTTAATCCTTCTCTATGGAGAGGTTTGATGGCAACTTGAATAAGACCTACATGGATGTAGGTAAATTTAAACCGTAATTTGGATAGAGATTTTAAATCTAAAAGTTGAATTTCTGAAGAATCAGAAGAAAATTTGATAGTTTGTTCAATGGTTTTGACGGTTTCCCACACTAACCAATTTTGTTTGTCAATTTCTTGTAAGGACGATGGTTTTTGCAATTTGTATGAAATGATTAAAATGTAAAAATGAAAATGGAGTCGCCACCTAGATAAGGTCTAGGACGTATATATAATTTCTCATATGAGAAATAATAATGACTCACGTAATGAATTAAGACTTATGGTCAAACCAGAGAAATAATGGGTAAGTGTCATGTTACAATTTGGGAAGGTATTAGACAACCAAATTTCCTAATCCGATGATTAGTCTCAATATACTATCTTTTTCTATCCTAATTTAAATACAGGCAATGGCTAAATAACTTTTAATAGGCACCCGACCTAGGTTCTAGATGTATTTCAATCTAAGAACAAGCCATCAATTACAAATATAACAGAAAGAAAATTAAAATGTGATATAGATAAAAAATAAAATGATTGGATGACGGACCAATCAGCCAATTTCGGGTAACAAGTGCACAACTCCCAACATATTGACAGATAAAAAATCATTTTCAGTTATTGAAGCGTAGTCCAAAGTTCAAATGCAATGGTTTTTTGATAAAAATGAAAGAAATGAAAAGTAAATTAAAATAAATTAGTTTAGGACTGAACTCGAATGATAAACACTCAAGCTACCTACGTATCTCAGGACAAGCCCAAGAATCAAGCCCAACATAGTTCAACCGCTTGGGTTGATAAGATGGTAGATCCCTATAGCCACTAGTCAAGCTAATAGGTCATCTAGGTTTAGGATATTGAATAGGCCCCTACAGTCACTAGTCAAACTGGTAGACCGTCTATGTAAAGCAATCGAATAGACTTCTACAACCACTAGTCAAGCCGTTAGACCGTCTATGTAAAGCACATCGAATAGACTTCTATAGCCACTAATCGAGCTAGTAGACCGTCTATGTAAAGCACATCGAATAAACTTCTACAACCACTAGTCAAGCTAGTAGACCGTCTATGTAAAACACATCGAATAGACTTCTACAGCCACTAGTCAAGCTAGTAGACCGTCTATGTAAAACACATCGAATAGACTTCTACAGCCACTAGTCAAGCTGGTAAACCGTCTATGTAAAATAGGATTTGAAAGGGACTTCCATGCGATGATGGAATGCTTGCCCAAGATTGAAAGGGACTTCCATGAGATGATGGAATGTTTACTCAAGATTGAAAGGGACTTCCATGTAATGATGGAATGTTTGCCCAAGGTTGAAAGGGACTTCCATACGATGATGGAATGTTTGCCCAAGGTTCTATACGAAGATGGAGAATTGAAATGAAATTTGAAATTTTGAAAATTGAATTTGAAATTGAATTGAATTTGAAATTGAATTTGAGTTTGGAATTAAAATTTGAGATTGAAATAGAAATTGAATTGAATTTGAAATTTGAAAATAGATTTGAAATTTAAATTGAATTTGAAATAGAAATTGAAACAGATCTGCCGCTGCTCGTTGCCTTAGCCCGCCGCTGCCGCTACTATCGCAATAGGTTTTAGAAATTTCCTCCAAGAACTTTAGAGGATCCACCTTCGGTTATTGGAGAGGAGAAAAACCAGATTTCAGATCTGGATTCAAGAACCAGATCGAATCTACCGTTTGGAGTTCCTACCACCACAATTGTCGCACTACCACCGTTGTTCTTCTGCCGTTCTTCCGCCGTCACCATCTGCCGCTGTCGCCGTCATCTTCTTCTTCTTCTTCCTCCTCAAACCACCTCTCTGTTCCGCCTATCTCTGCTCTCAAAACCCTCGTCTCTCAAACCTCGTCTCACTCTGTTTTTCGGAAATGAATCTTGTTTTTTGCAGTTGTTATATATATGATTTATTACTAAAATGCCCTCTTTACAAATTTGTTTGATTTACCGTGGGTTTGGAATCTTGTTTCCAAACCACGTGGTATCATTTAGATTTTTTATTTAATTACTGTTTATATATATCTTATTATCATTTTTTGAATTATTTATTTAAATGCTTATTTCATTGATTAATTAAAATAGGTATAATTATTATTATCATTATTATTATTTTTAATTATTTTGTTACCATTATATATTATTTATTTATTTGTTTTATTATATCTTATTTATTTGTTTATTGTTATTATTTATCATTTATTTATTTATTTATTTTTACCTTGAGCTAAAAATTAATTTAATTTCTCGACAAATTTGAAGCATCTACATTTCTTTTGTAGGAACCCTAGGTAAAGACCAATTTGAGAGACTATAGTCTCCTATTTGTTCATCTTGATAAATGATATTACTATCGGATGATGTAGGTTTATCATCATTTATAGACCTCAGATACATTGTCCGAGACAATCGTCGCATATTGAGAATAGTGAAATATATTTTAAAAATATGAGAATATAGAAATATATTTTATAAGTGTGCTACTCTTACCCACTGTGCTCCGAATAACAACCAGGTCTGGACCAAAAAGAGGCATGTTCATGTCTCATCGAGACTTACACTCACTTCTGCCTTATGCACGACTTTATCCTCAACTAATCTGTCCCCTAAAAGCTACTGAGGTGGGATTCAAGCAAGACACAGACAAAATATAAACATATGCTGACACAATCAAAATATAAACATACACCCAATATATATATATATATATATATATATATATATATATATATATATATATATATATAGGTAGATCAACAACAGAGGCTATTTACTTACTTAGGAGACTCATGAAAAGATGTAGAGAAGGCAAGAAGGACCTCCATATGATTTTTATCGATCTAGAAAAGACTTATGATAGAGTCCTTAGAGAGTTAATCTGACAAGTATTAGAGAAGAGATGTGTTTCAAGAAAATATGTGGACATAGTTAAAGATATGTATTATAATGTGATGAATAGTGTGAAATATAATACTCTTAACTCTCAATTAGGGTTCTCCCTTGAGATTTCCCACGAACCCTAATGGATACACCACACAGATTACACCACACAGATTACTAAAATACAATGAGTATTAAAGGGAGATGATAATACACATACCTCTTACTGTAGATTGATTTTCAATATGTTTCATGTAGTTTTGAATGCTTGAATTAGAGTCTTCTACAACCTGCCGAGGATCCCTTGAGTTCTCTCTGCGTATGGGAACGGGAGATGAAATAACATCGTGGCAACGGGGACCCTAACCGTTGGTATTTATTATACCACCCCATCCTTGGACCAGTCCCACAGTGGACCAGGTTGGTCCATCTCTAATCATACTTATACTGGTCTACCTGTAACCAGACTCCCACTGAACCAACTAACCCTATAATTAATTGAGTCTACACTAATATTCTTACATTCTCTCACTTGGGTTACATTAATTATAAAGTCACCATTGACCTAGTATAGTCATGTAATCTAATTACACAAAACCCAACTACCTTGATTCAATCATCAAGCCTACCAATGTCAAACAACAACAGAAAGTACTCGAACACAAATGGGGTATCCCCTTCCGTCAGCCACATACAAAGGTCTACTTAATGACGTAAATTGCTTTGAGATGAATACTTGAGTCCAATGATCGAATTACAGCGACTCATTTATCTTAAAATCCTTATAGATCAACACACTTTGACATTATCCAACTTATAGATAAAATGTCTTCAGCTTGGGCTAACATCACACTTTAACTTGCCGCTTTCTTGGCTAAATATAGTCGTAACTTTGACATGTCTTACGAATGAATGCATACAAACAATAAAATAAATGCTCAAATAAACATAACCACACTTACCAATAACCAACCACTACACGATAGGCGATTCTATCAAACGTTGATAAATAATCAAATACCTGATCTCCCACTAGTCAAGCAGATCAGAAAAACTCCCACTGACTAAGAGAATCTAAAGATTCCCATAAATATTTTAAAATCTAAGAGAATAATCAAACTAATAAAGATACCTTTCATTTAAATTTAATATGAAATTTAATCTTCTCAAAAGTGTCTAAATAAAATCTTTCAAAATAAATAATTAACTGATATGTAAAATATTAAACAAATGTCCAAAACAACCTAAAGACAACTGGTAATAATAAAAAAAAAAACTAACTAGAACTATAGATTCAACTATATCAAACGACATCATTACTTGACATCTTCTCTATCTGGTGTCTCAGTTTCCTTCTTCTTCTTCTTCTCTAACCAAGCTTCTCTTGCCTTGCATTCTCTCTTCATGTACCCCTTCTTATGGCACCAAAAGCATTCAACATCACTCATATTCTTATCATAAGGTTTTTCTTTCTTAAAGGAGTATTTATCTTTTCTATGGGGTCCCACCCTAACTTTTCCTTTACCCTTATGCTCTCTAGAATGATGACCTATGACATTAACACTTTCAATCTTTTTCTTCAGTCTCTGTTCTTCTATAGTGAAAACAAAAATTAACTTGTTCATATCCCACTCTTCTTCTTGAGTATTATAAGCTACTTGAATCTGACAATACTCTTTAGGTCAAGAAGATAACACACAATGAATCACAAACTCATTATCAACGTTAATTCCCATGGCTTTGATCTTTTCAGCAGCAGCAGAAAGTTCCATGAAATGATCTCTTTCAAATATTCTTTGGTTGTCTCCTTTGGTTGAACACCATCACGCATGGTTTTGGGAATGACTTGCCTCATGAGTAGCATAAACTTTTTATTTGCTGCCATCTACTTTTCCATTTTGTGCTTCTCATCAGGGTACTGGAATCGATAATGACAGCATGTTTATCCTCTTTAAGCGCTATATCTAAGTCAACCATGCCTAGACTTGCTTCTAATTGTTCATTTCACCTTTTAAAACTCACCCCAAACAGAGTAAGAATAGTAACTATCATACCACCTGGCATAGTCACAGGGAAAGACATCCTGGGAGACACACGCCATCATCATCATATGAATTTAAACAGAAATATCAAACAATAGATGAATTACAAAAAATTCATATAAACACATGCGATTATATTATTTATACTTTGTCCTGATTGGGAAGAAATAGACATGAAAACACTCTTTGGGACAGCCACACTTAGATGAGAACATCAATCGTCGATCAAAGTCAGCACATGCATTCTTGCATCCTGAACCGGTTCTAGCTGGTTTATTCTAGTTCGGCTAGGTCTAGCCTAGTTCGGTTATGGACAGACCAAACCCACTGTTAAATATATTTTTTTTGAAATACTTTGTCCAAACTGAACCAAATGGTCTGTAGTAAACTGAACCGTAATCTGGTTCCAACGGTTTAACCATTTGGATTATTTGGTCCAACCATTAGGGTCTCTCGGTCAAAAATTTTGGTTATCGGGTGAAAATATCGGGTCCTTAGATCAGATTGTTGGGTTGGGTCTTGGGTAAGGTCAAACGGGTCCCTTGACTCGGTTTACGAGTCAGGAATCTCGGTTAGGTCAAACGGGCTTTGGATCTTTGATTGGCGCTCAAGTCACACGTGCTGAACCACATGTGTGACTCACGGCCCTGGTCTTGGGTTGACTCGGTCAAACCTTCTAGGGTTTTCGAGTTAACCAAAACCCAGTCACACCAGCCCTCTTTTCCTTTTTTTAATAACTGCCGACGCTTGGATCTTATGCACTTTTTCAGGTGGCGGCATGAGGGCACGTTTGGTATTCTCCGGCGACGTATCTTATGTCGTCGACTTGGTCTTTCCGAGACCTACAATCCTATATGATTTATTTTACTTTTTCAAGGTCTAAAAAATATTTTGAGGGTCCAAACCTTAGACAGGTTTATAGAAAGAATTTGGGGGAAAAATCTCTGCCTTTTTCAATCCATTCAAACTTACAATCTTTATAATACCTTTCCATTAATTCTAGGTTTGTGTGGAGGCTCTCATATCAATTGTAAAACTTTTAACTCCCAATTAAGGTTCTCCCATGGGATTTCTCATAAACCCTAATGGATATACTACATAGATTATTAGAATACTATGGGCATTAAAAGGAGATGATAATACAGACACATTTTGTTGTAGATTGATTTTTTACTGTTCTCTGTAGCTTTGAATGCTTATATTAAAGTCTTCTATAGCCTGTCGAAGATCCTTTGAGTTCTCTTTGCATATGGGAACATAAAAGAAAATAACACCGGGGCTGCGGGGAACCTAATCGTTGGTATAAATAATACCATCCCATCCTTGGATCAGTCCCATAGTAGATCAGATTGGTTTATCTCTAATCATACTTAAACTGGTCTACATGTAACCAGATTCCCACTGAACCAACTAATCATATAATTAATTTAGCCCACACTAATATTCTTACATGAAAATCGTGGGGGATTAAGGTCGTGAATTTTCAAATACAATGGGGTTATATCAAGAATCAACTTTAAACCCTTATTTATTTACCCACATTATGAATGATCTAACCAGAGACATTTAAGATAAAGTTCCTTGGTGTATGCTTTTCACTAATGATATTGTTTTGGTGGATGAGACAAAAACAGTGATTGATGCAAAGTTGGAGCTATAGAGATCATTAGATTCAAAAGATTTTAAGATAAACAGAACGAAGACGGAGTATATGGTGTGTAACTTTAGTCACACAATGACGGATAATAAGGTGGTAAACATTCTTGAGAGGGAGATACAACAAATTGATCATTTTAGGTATCTAGGTTTAATCATAAACAAAGAAGGTGATATAGATGATGTTTCACAAAGGATTAAAATAGGATGGATGAAGTAGAGAAGTGCTTCTGGAGTGTTGTGTAATCGACGTATTTCTTTAAAACTAAAGAAAAATTTTATAGGGCAGTTATTTGACCGGTTATGATGTATGGTGCAGAATGTTGGGCAGTTAAGAAGCATCATATTGTTATACTTAGTGTAGTTGAGATAAGGATGTTAAGATGGATGTGTGACAAAACTAGGAAGAATAAGGTAAGGAATAGTCGTATTAGAGCTGATTTTGGGAGTAGCATCGATTCATGATAAGCTATAAGAAAGTGGTTTGAGATGGTATGACCATGTTCAATGGAGGCCATTAGACGCTCTCATTTGGAGGAATGATTTGATTCAGATTGAAAGGATTAAAAGAGCTAGAGACAGATCTAAAATGACTCTAGGAGAAGTGGTGAAGAAAGATATGTATAGCTTAAGCCTTGCTTCAAATATGACATCGAACAGAATCGATAAGCGAACAAGAATCTATGTATTTATTTATTTTGGTAAGAATGGATCTTTGATGGATCTTTGTTGGAGTGTATACTCACAGAATTCGTTTGGGAAAAAACTTCCTCCGTGTTTGATATGACAAGGGCAGTAAGAAATGGAATAGTATAAGTGTGTAAATATGGTGATCGATTGGCTATGGAATTCGTTCGGTTTCTCACCCAATATTAAAAAGGAATCCGTTTGGTTTTTCAGAGAAACAATGTGACTACGATTTACGAAGCAACTCTTGTTTTCCCCATGATCAGTTCCATTATTGTAATCCAATAGTCACACCTTAATTAGTTAACATAACCTGAAGATACAAAACGATTTGATTTCCCATACAAATATGGTCTGATTGTGTTGAGCCGTAAACATATGGTGGAATGTGGATTAATTCCCCACTTGATATGATCCATGACATTTTTTTTTGTTCAATTTGATCCATGGCATGTTCTGTAAAGGTTGGATGAAATTCCAATTTTACTTGGAAAATTTCTTAACTGTTCCTAATTAGACAACCAATACAAGTTGACCTATATCCATTCAACTATTCAGATTACCCACTTGGAATGCCATTGGACACGATTAAATTGGAAAACAAAGCGTAAAAGCCATAAAGCTTTGTTAGGTTGCAAAAGGAATTGAAAGAAAGGGAAGTGAAAATTTTAAACTTTAAATGAAAACTTTTGTAATGATTACAACATATGCTATCACATTATTATGTAACTAGTTCCAAATTATTCTATAGTTAGTTATTAACTTAGAGACTTCACTTTGTATCCAAATCCCTCCCATTTGAAAAGAAAAATAAATTTTACATCTTATAAGTATCATTACTAAATATGTTAAGAAGATTAAGTTTTCTATACAATTATGTTGTGTTACAATTATAAAAGTTTTCATTAAAAGTTAAAAAATTTCACTTTCCTTCCCTTCTCTTAAATTCCCCTTGCAACCAAACACAGCGTAAATGGTGATTCCATATGCAAAGCAAGAGAATTCCCATCCTACCCCATTATCATTTAATATGGGTTTTCATGGATAGAGGTGATCACGATAATCAAGCTTCACTGGGAGCTTCACAGTTTCTCTCGATAATCAAATCGTTTTTATAAATTCAATGCAATTCTTATACATAAACCAAAATTTTCACATATTATCCAAAAAATATCTAAAACATTAACTATTGCTCACAAGTTTTTGACAGCATCAATCACACCCATTTAATTGATCGAAAAAACATAAAAAGTAAAAGACATTTATACCCATATTATTTTATGTTAAGAAATATTAAAATTACTACTTTACCTTCAATAGGCATTTCTGTTATCTTCCCGAGTCGATCATTCCCCGCAGCATTTCCAGCCCACGATTTCCAGAACCATCCTGTTCCTACTAAGTAAAATCCAACTCAGAAAGCCAGTGGAATCGCTCTGGTTCTCATGGCTAATGACGTTACAGTCGAAGAAATCTGTATGAGCAACTGCAGGTTTCACGGTTCTGACTCGGTAAAGAAATCAACCTTTAGGCGACAATGGCAGAAGAGTTGATAAGGAGAAAGATTTGTCGTACAAAGAAGTTCTATCAGTTGCAGACATTGTTCTGAAATTGAAATCTCATAATCTGCATTACAGGCTACGGCACAATGAAAAGACCTCGCAATTGGTGATCTTGCCATTGGTGTCAGACAAAGAATGTTCTGCCGTTGGTATTCTCGTCCTCATCTCCTCCATTATGCTCGCCTCATACGTCTGTGTCAAATTCAAATCCAGCGGCAACGGCAGTAGCGGCGGTGAAAGCAGGGGTAGTGAAGCCGCCCAGGGTTTGCAGGCGCAGGGTTTAGGATTTGAGAAGATGAAAGTAGGCTCGGGGTTCTGGTTGAAAAAGCGATTGGAAAATTACAGAATCAATTAGAATGGAGGAACTGTGCAGATTTTGCCCAACTCTTTGATTACCGAGAATTAATAGACAAAAAGATCCTCACTGAATTTATTGACAAGCATATATCTAAGACCTTATGACAGACGAGAAAAATGGAATGTATTTTCATAGATCGAGATTCTGTGATGGTGCTGCTCTTCTCTGTATTATTGGAGAAATTCCTAATTGCTAGTGAAGCATGTGATGAATATATTGCCCTTGTAATGTTTTCATCATGTATGGGCTTGTACTAGACATTGTGTGGGTAGGATTAGTGGAAAAATGTTGAATGGACGACTGTGATTCGATGGTACTCTTTATGGGTAGGGTTTCAATTAATCCACCTTAATGTGTAATTGTTTGGGACCTTCTGGTAATTTGATCCGATTATGGGAATGACCAAATTACCCTTCTTAACAGGGTTAGTCCCTGCTCCCTGTCTTTATATAGATGATCAATTCCCATTATTGATCGTTGGTTCACATATACTGAAAAGGGAGCAGACAAGACTGAGACTTGAAGAAGCTTAAAGCTCTTTGTGAAATTTCATCTTCTCCAAACTATATGGATCCGGGTATGTTTCTTATTTAATTAATTTGATTCATAAGTGTAGAATCTCTAACAATCCTAACAATTATTTTGAACTTGATATATAAGGCACGGTTGAGTTCATTTTCTACAAAACCATTTTTCTGAATCTTAATAAGATTTCAACAACTGCTAGAAGCATTGAGGTCATTAGATTTGCAAATGCATGATGTTCGATGTTCATAAAAGCAAAAGAAACCTAATTGGGTTTAAAGTTTTTGAATTCAAATCCAAGTTTATGGAACCAAATCAAAGAATTGAGCAAAAATAAACGATTGGTTCCTCCATTCTAATTGATTTCTGGTCATACTGCAAACCGCTTAGTCGACAAAAAATTACAGAGCGGTTCTCCAAACTCTACCGTCAATTTTCGGTAAACCCAATGTTGATTACAACAAGGGAAAAGACCTCACTATTGGTGATGGAGTCTGGTATGGAAGGTTCTACCTAAAGGAATCTACTTCCAAAACAAAGAAGAAGAAAGAAGAACGAAGGAAGAAGGATGAAAAAGCAGCCATACGAAATACGATGAAGAAAAGAACAAGAGTAGAAAAGGAAAGAAGAAGAAAGAGATCAAAAGAAGAAGAAGAAGAAGAGTAAAATGGTCTTTTACAAGTATAATAAGGGCATTATTGTCCTTCAATTTTAAAATGTTAACTGACATCATCATCTAATGGAAGTCTCTTAACGGACTGAATCTCTATGTTAAACATTGTCAATATTTGGGTGGTAGTTGATGAAGTCAGAAACTTGTGGGTGGTAGTTGATGTTTTAAATACTTTTTGAATAGTACGTAAAATTTTGCCTATATATAAACTATAAGAGTTTTAACAGCAGGAATATCTTTGTGACAACTTTGTTTATATTTCTTTTTCTTTTATGTTAAAACAAACAGTGAAATAAAATAATAATTATTTTCTACCATTTCACATAAAAACAAATTAAAATATAAGAATTTATTTTTCTTTACATTCATTTGAAGTCAAGGAGGGGGGATTTAAGGAGTAAATAAATTTCCATTTTGTGATTATTGTTTTCTTCTTTGTATGATTCTAAGTTTATGATCAGATGTCTCTTTTTATTTATTCTCTGTTAATTCTATATAGATGTCAATAGGGGAGATACCCTTAACAAAAAAAAAAAAAAAAAAAAAAATAGGGGAGATACTGATCATGAAGGTAGGACCACTGGTGGTTTTGTGTGGTACTGTTACTTGACAAACAAGGTAGTGAAAGAGGAGACACACACACACACAAAACCTTGGATAATTGAGGTGCACTCAGAAGCAGAATTGATGGGTATCTCACTTGCATTGGAGATAACCAGGGAGAAAGAAATCAGGGATGGGGGTGAGAACTTCGGATTGGAAGACAGCTATTGATGGGATCATTTCTTCGATATGGATATATGGGATTGAAAATCCTTGGAACTGTTGTTTGGTGATCAATTCATGCTCAAAAACTGGTTAGCTGTTTTTTTATTCAAGGCTTCTTAGGTCGCATCGGTCTTCTTGGCACATCTGGTGTTGAATAAGCGAACTTGTGTAGTATTTTAGGGTCATTTGCGTTTCGTTTGGATGTCATCCTTTCCTTTTGCTTGTCTTGAAGTAATTGTGGTATTCATCAAAAAATCAAAGAAAATGAGGTGGTCAAGTTAATTTTATTATTAAGAATTCATTTGAGAATTGCTTGCTCTCTTTCTGAACCTGTATCTTTTCAATCTATCCTCACTGGGGAAGTAATGATAACTAGCTCTAAAATGACACAAGCTTTATTCCATAGAGGCCTTGCCAGTAATCCAAGATATCAAGCATCTGTCAAATTATTTCCTTTTGTAAATCTATGCACGTTTATGATACTCCAACTACCACTACTGTGCATTAATCTTCTAGCCCCGGTTGGCAAACTCTCATTAGTACTTAAACATATAAAAAGGGAAATAGGGTTTACCAAACCATAAAATTTTGACCTATCGAACATGTCACGTGAAAAACTTTTGGATTGTGCCAGATTTTTTTTTCTTTTTTTCTTAGGTAGAAGAGATTGGGCCAGACATACTTTTTCCATTAATATTATATTTTAGATTGGAATTGTCTGAATAACACCTCTATATGTATATTTAGAATGTAACCTTTTTTTACTGGCTATCTGGTTGTAACCTATATAAACTAGACTTTTGGCATCGATTTGTAATTTGTATGCTGTTAGATCTTAAGTCTTAGTTCCCTTAAAACTACTTATGTATTGGGTGCATGGGCTGGTGTGGTTTTGGGAACTATGACATGGGGTGTTGTAAACACCCCATTTTTTCCATCCCTAGTTAAACACAACTTTATTGGTGTAAGAGAGCGGAGGGAGATGAAAATTTGAAAAGTACAAGGGAGGCGAGTAAAACTCTTTCAAACCAATAGTCGATCAATTCCTCTGTGCTCTCTATGGTGTTCTGGGCTGAGCCGGAGTGTCCCCTATGAACAAGAGTCTTGGTGGGCATATTCAGAAGGGTTGCGGGTCAATTCAAGGTTTGGACGCTAAGCGGTGATTTCAAAACTGATTTTGGCGGGCCCTACAGCAAGGTCATGAAAATACATTCGAAATGATACCAGAATCACTCAATTCCGATATCAAACGAAGAAGATGTCGGGATTTTAGTCGGATTGAATTTGGCTTATTAAATCCAAGGGTTTTTCTATAAATTATCATAAATTAAGGATTTATTGGGCAAATTATCGTGATTTAAATCGATCGAACTTCATTTAACCATATCTTGATCGTCCGACATCCAAATTCGATGATTCAAGCGCCACTGTGCCCCATTGCCTGTCCTCTTCAAAGTGGAGGTGAAGAATTTTGGGCAGAAGCCGCCAGCGGATCCCATGCAAAGTTGTCAGTAGGATTATTGTCAAAACTCCAATTCTTCATATTTTGATCATCCGAAGTCCGAATCAAGCGATTCAAGTGCCACTGTGCTCCATTACCTGTCCTCTTCAAAGTGGACGTAAAGAATCTTGGGCGGAAGCCGCCAGCGGGTCCCATGCAAAGTTGTCGATTGGATTATCGTCAAAACTCCAATTCTTCATATCTTGATCATCCGAAGTCCGAATCAGACGATTCAAGTGCCACTGTGCTCCATTGTCCGTCCTCTTCAAAGTGGATGTAAAGAATTTTGGGCAGAAGCCGTCTGCGGGCCCCATGCAAAGTTGCTAGCCAAATTATCGTCAAAGCTTCAATTCTTCATATTTTATTCATCTGACGTCCGAATCAGGCGATTCGAGCATCAATGTGCTCTTTTGTCCGTCCTCTTCAAAGTGGACGTGGAAGATCTGAGACAGAAGTCGTCAAAATTTTTCATGTGGAATTACTAGCTGAGAGGACCCATAATAAAGAGAGAAATCAATCCAGTCCATACTTACTCAGCCCAACCCAGCTCAAGCCCAATTTAGTCCAACTCTGTCGAACTCAACCGGTCCAGCCTGACCCAACCCAAACCGGTCTGGACCGAGTCAAGTCAATCCATATGCATTATATACTTATATATATATATTTATATGATATATATACTATATATGTTTTTATATTATAATATATATCTCTTATATATATTATATTATATATGTTCATAAATATTATATTATTATATATATGAATTGGGTGGGATTTGTTTCAATAACTAAGCCGGAGAGAGAGAGAGAGACAAAGAGAGAGAGAGGGAGGAAGAGAGAGAGAGAGAGAGGAAGAGAGACAGAAAAGAACCGAAAAGGGAATTCGGTGGAGGGAAAGAGGGAGGTGCTGCCACCTCCATCTTTCCCATGCCCCCTTCCCTCTCCCTCACCGCCACCTGCTCTTCTCCTTGAGCCCAACCCACTCCCCAAAATTTCATTCATCAAATCCCATGCCCCAAATCCCTCTCCCTCACCGCCACCTCCTCCTCCTTGAGCCCAACCCACTCCCCAAGTCTCCTTCATTTTTTCCTCTCCCATCGACACCTACCATGCACTCCTCCATGCCCCTACTCAACCCCTCACTGCCACCTTTTCCTCTCCTTGAGCCCAACAGCCCAACAGCCCCTCACCTCCATGCCCCTACTCAACCCCTCACCGCCACTTCTTCCTCTCCCTGAGCCCAACAGCCCAACAGCCCCTCACCTCCATGCCCCTACTCATTCTTCTCCATGCCTCTACTCAATCACCACCCAACAGCCTATCCTTTCTTCACCCCATCAACGGCTATAAAAGGAGGTGGGCCGAAAGAAAAAAAGGGAGAAAAAAAAAGGGAGAGGGGAGGAGTTTGGCTGAGAGAATCCAAGAAAAAAAAAGAAAAAAAAGAAAGAAAAGGAGAATCCGATAAGGAAGAAGAGAGAGAGAGAAAGAGAGAGAGAGAGAGAGAGAGAGAGAGAGGAAGAGAGAGAGAGAAGAAGAGAGAGGAAAGAGGAGGCTGGCCATCGCCACCATTGGTCGATGATCCGCACCACAGTTTATGAACCCTTTTCATCACCAGCAACCAATCAGGTTAGTTTAGTTTTTCTCTTCGGTTCCCAAGTTTATTTTGCAGCTATCCGGTTTTTTGCATGCATTGTTATATTGTTTTTATGTGTATCACCATTATATTTTATTATTTTATTTTGGTAGCACAGTGCATTGTATATTTCATCCTCTTCTCGGTTTGCATAGTGCATTGCATAAATCATTGTTTTTTTTTTACATCATGGTGCATTGTATATCCTATTCTTATTTTAGTACAATGTATATTTTGTTATCATTACATTCTTTACTGATCTTGCATGTTTGATGTGTTGTAATATTGACCACTGATCATGTCTATCTAATGTTCATTGAGAACCATCTATGATCAAGGAAATTTTTTGTGACCAATATTGGTCCGACCATATGAATGGAAATTTTAATATGGTTGATCCGACCATATGAATGGAAATTTTAATATGGTTGATCCGACCATATGTTTGGAATTTTAATGTGGGTGATCCAACCACACGATCTGAACTTTATGAGAATTGATCATGACCATATAATTGGAATTTTCATGAGTTGATCATAGCCATTGATATGAAATTACGATGTGATTTTAATTAATTCAAACCATTGGATTATCTTTGGAAGTGATATTAATCCATCTGAATGGTTGGATTATGATCTTGACAATCTGAACCGTTAGATGGTCTTTGGAATTGCTTTTAATCAATCCGAGCAGTCGGATTATCATGATGAGCAATCTGGACCGTTAGATTATCTTTGGGAATGGTTTAAATGAATCTGAATGGTTGGATTATGATCTTAAATGATTTGACCCGTTGGATTGTCATCGTAAGTGATTTTGGTGAATCTAAACCGTTAAATCTTGATCATGAGTGTTTTGATGAATCTGAATGGTTGGATTATGATCTTAAGTGATTTGAACCGTTGGATTATCGTCGTAAGTGATTTTGGTGAATCTAAACCATTAAATCTTGATCATGAGTGTTTTTGATGAATCTGAATGGTTGGATTATGATCTTAAGCGCTTTTAACCGTTGGATTGTCATCGTAAGTGATTTTGATGAATCTAAACCGTTAAATCTTGATCATGAGTGTTTTTGATGAATCTGAACGGTTGGATTATGATCTTGAGTGATTTGAACCGTTGGATTGTCATCGTGGGAATTTTGAATTATATAAACTGTTGAATTTGGATCATAATTGATTTAGACGGATCTGAGCCACTGATTTCTTAGTCTGATCTTGATTATAGCTTGATGTGAGATATGAGCCATTGATTTTGGTTGTTTTGATGAATCTGAGTGTTGATCATGATTATCAATGTTGCGAAGAGACTTAACCGTTAGATTGAGGATCTGATATTATCTACATTTTTATATTCGTGCATTTGCCATGTTCATATGCTTACATTGTCATATTGTGCATATTGTCATGTTTCAAATGCTTGCACTTTTAGCTTTGAATACACTGTCATGTTTGATACACTTGTTGATGCCATGATTGAATGATGTTTCTATCGGCAAGATCTTACTTTTCGCTACACCCTAGTCGAACTGCCGTGCATGTATACTGATAGAAGACATTCCTAGGTGTGGGGACGTGCATGTAGGCACCCACATTCATGGGAAGGGTAATAATGGAAAAATGATAAAATTCTTAATCAAGAATCATGAAGCCTAGCCCAACAATTCCAAAATCAGGGTTGTAAGTGACAAGGGTAGTTTAGAACGATCCCTACCCCTCAGTTCATTTCCCCTAGGATGCAGAATCTAGATAGGTGTAATGTGAATCCAACCACAGATCATCTAGGATTATCTTTCGGTCCGACTGGACCGCCCATATTCTGACCCAAGTTGGTCACTCAATGAACAGTGCCATTCCGAACTACGCAGATCCTGATTCTTAGGGCAAACCCTGAGATACGTAGGTAGTCTGGGAAACTCCCAGATACGGTTCCACACATCAATCAATGTGCCCTCAACCTTACTCCCTGAGAGTACAAACCTTACTCCCTGAGAGTACAAACCTGACTCCCTGAGAGTACAAACCTTACGCCTTGAGAGTACAAACCTTACTCCCTGAGAGTACAAACCTTACTCCCTGAGAGTACAAACCTTACTCCCTGAGAGTATGCAGTACCTTGCTCCCTAAGAGTACAAACCTTACTCCCTGAGAGTACAAACCTTACTCCCTGAGAGTATACACTACCTTACTCCCAGAGAGTACAAACCTTACTCCCTGAGAGTATACAGTACCTTGCTCCCTAAGAGTACAAACCTTACTCCCTGAGAGTACAAACCTTACTCCCTGAGAGTATACACTACCTTACTCCCTGAGAGTACAAACCTTACTCCCTGAGAGTATACACTACCTTAGTCCCTGAGAGTACAAACCTTACTCCCTGAGAGTACAAACCTTACTCCCTGAAAGTATACACTGCCTTGCTCCCTGAGAGTACAAACCTTACTCCCTGAGAGTATACACTACCTTGCTCCCTGAGAGTACAAACCTTGCTCCCTGAGAGTACAAACCTTACTCCCTGAGAGTACAAACCTTACTCCCTGAGAGTACAACCCATAAACGAACTACGTTGTACCTGATTTCCAGGACCTCTGGAATTCGTAGGCAACTTGGAGGACCCTCCAAGTACGGTACCCCATCTTAGTATCCTTAGGTTCCTCATATCCATATCCTCGTTCACTTCGATCCATTTAGGCTATCTCTATATTCAATCTCCATCATCATCAAGCATAAACTTTAACTTGAATAAATTGAATCTAAGAAAGCGTAATCATAATCCACATCCATAAACTTTAATCATTTTTCGTCTCGAACTATATTTTTTGGACTTGATTTCCAGGATTGGAATACGTAGGCAATTTGAGATGCTTTGGACATCTCAGATTTAGTCCATCACCGAACCATCTTTGGTTCGGTTCACTGTATATATTTTGTTTGTTTTCTTACTTCGATAACATGTTTGGCTGAATTTAGGCTAGAAGAACTTAGCAACTTGGCATAGGATCCCTCATGAGCCCTAGTCATCATCCATTGACCATGAACAGTCAGAACCATAGAGTCTAAGGAAAGTAGAATCATATAGGAGGCCGATTTTCGGATCGAACAGCTTTGGGTGCCTAACACCTTCCCAAACTGTACTTTGAACGCTTACCCATTCTCTGATGGACCAAAGCCGATATGTCGGGTCATGAGTCAATAGAAGTCTTATCTCAGGATGAGGCTACATTTTAGGTCCTAGACCTTAATCTAGGTGGCGACTCTAAATCATTTTACCGTCCATTCAGCGTGGGTGGACATCACTGCCCTCACAGGTGTTAAATGACACGTGTGCCCTCCCCATCCACATACTATGCTGGTATAAAGTGGGAAAATTTTGGAAAATAATCCGGGGCCAACAATTGATTGTAAAGTAGATGGACCTTTCTTTTGATTGTTCATTGTCTTCTTAATAAGGCAAAAAAGTAAAGTTATAAATTATTTAACAACCTAGGAGATATTAATAAGCAAAATCGAACAACAAAGCAATCCAAATTAAATTGAAAATATATGCAAAGAAACTAGATATCCATTTGAAGGCTTAAGGCTCCAAATAGGTCAAACGAGGGACAGTGGGATGGACCATCATCTTATCAATTTTATGTCCAACCTTCTCTATCTCCTCAAGTGTGATTGTAGCTTCAGTATGCACGTAAATGCCAATTGCACAGAGAGAATAACCATCTGCGCGGCCATGAAACCCTGCAAACTTGCCTGCCTCCACTTCAAAGTTGAACTGACGAATATCTGGGTCACGCACTACACCACAACTGTATGGTCCATATTCACGTAAAGTGGTACGTATTGACAGTGACTTTAACGATGAACCCCCTCCAAGTGAAATGTAAGACCCACTTACCAAAATAATAGACTCATCCTCTGCTAAGCTGATCTATTTAGGGGTGCAAGTTTTACCCTGATGACCCGAACCCTCCCAGGCCCGCCCTGAACCCTGGCAGGATTGAACCCGGCCCAAACCCTGATAGGGCTGGGTTAGGGTTTAATTTTGTACAAACCCTGGCAGGGTTGGGCTGGGTTAGGGTTGACCCCTGGGTTGAATCCAACCCTGTATATATTTGAAAATATTTATATAAATATGTATTTATTTGAATATATTTATATATATATGTATTTATTTGAATATATATTATTATATATACATATAATTTATAAAGTTATAAACCCTAAAACTAAACCTAAGTCTAAGTCACCTACTAACTACCTAAGCAGCTAGCCCTAATCGACCAAAGGGCAAACCGGCAAAGGATACGAAACCTTGGATTCTAATTTCTAAACATCCTACGGTTTCAAACCTTCAGAGGCTCAGAGGCAGAGCCTTTCAAGTTTCAGCCTCATCAGTTATCATTTTCTCTCAATCTCTCTCTCTCAAGAAGACGAAACCCTAAGAAGAGTAGAAGACGGCGGCACCTTCATCTCTTCTCTTCTTCATCTCTTCTCTTCTTCATCTCTCTCTCTCTCAAACAAAGCCCTAAGAGTAGATGGTGGTAGATGGCGGTGCCTTCATCTCTTCTCTTCTTCACCTCTTCTCTCAATCTCCCTCTCTCAAACGAAATCCTAAGATAATTTCTGACACATCCCGCTTGTTCTGTGATTGGGGTCTAATGACAAAATTAGCAACTGAGCAAATGGCACCTCGGGTGATGAAGGTGTCGTCAACTGCACAGGTTCAGGAGGAGTCAAAGGCGCAGTTGATGGTTCAGTGGTGAAGGTTGAGAAGACTGGGGGTGATACTAATCGAGTCTCGTGTGCATAAGGTCCAATGGAAAAAATAGAGGCAGGCTGTTGGTTCATGAACGAGAACAGCATGACTAATTCGCTTGTCCTGTTTATGAGATCTAAAACACCAGTACATACTCCAACAGCTGCTCCACCTTCTCTTCTGCATGAGTGAAAACATGCAAGAGGTTTAAGAAAGGTAAAATTTATAGCAAGAGTAGTTCTTCCCTAGGTTAACGTAAAAATAAAGTAATTTAGAAAGGTAGTGGAACAGGAATTAGTTTTTCCAGGGGTTGATAATTGATATTGAAGGGGGAAAATTTAAATACAGCTTCAGTTTAGGAACAAAACTAATGGGATGAAAATTGAAACCATACAATAAAATTAGGTAGAGGAAAGGGAAGTTCAACATGCCTTGCATCAGCTCATATGAGAATGGTAACAGATTTGAAAGACAGAAAATAACTAGACCCTCTGCCTCTGTTTTGCAGTTTTGGCTCTTCTCCTCACTCTTTGTTTCTTATTGCAGGATCTTCTATTTCTTTCTCAGAGTTGAATCTGTTTTGCTTTCTTCAAAACTACTGTGTTTCGGCTAGCGCAGTTCTTGTTGGAGGTATATCTATCTTTATTGCTACCTATTTTATCTCTTTCTCTTCTCTCTCTTTTGGGAACGGGGGGTTTATGGATGTCTGGTGATTTTTTTTTTCTTGGTTACTCTTGTGGCTTAGAGTTTAAACGGATTTCTTGGTTGGGTTATCTGAGGATGGATCTTGGTTGTGGATTTTGACTGAGGTCTCATCTCGTACCAGTAGCTAAAGTATTCTTGTCTTAACTCTTAAATATTGCAGGTCCGTAACTTTAGATTATCCAAGTAATGAAACCTAGCTATGTGGGGGATAACGTTCCTCTTTAGATTCTGTCACAGAGCCATCCAAGATTAAAGGCGTGATTGAAGGTATTTTACCTTGGAGTGGAGGTCCATAGCAATCCATTCTATCTCATCATTCAGTATTTTTAAATATCGGTTCAAGATACCAATAATCATGATAGGTTATGGAGGGGAATCAATCGAGTTTGAAAGATGAAGAAAATATTATCTTCGAGTAGTGTCTGGTTTCTTTGGGAAATTTTCTTTTAATCGACCTTCTTAAGAATATGACAGAAAGAAATGATTGAAATAGAGCATATCATGAAAAAATCTAACACTAACACTAAATTTATATGTTGTAGCCCATGTTTGTTTGTGTCACACCCCAATTCCGTACTGTACAGAATGGTGTGATGAACCGCTAGCAAACCAACGGTTCAATCAGGATCTCGAGTAGGCTATATCCGTGTTGTCTAAACTTCCACACATCCGTAATCATAATCAGAGTACATACACAATAGCAGAAATCTTATAATAAAATGAACTGAGAATCTACTGTGATATAAATATTAAATAGAAAATTATTCTGTATCAACTGGGACATAAATAATTATCAAATACATGTCTTTATTAAATTCAAATAAAGAAATCTAAGAAAAATCTAATCGAATACACATGAGTTGCACTCGCAAGAGGAGTCATGTGTATCTACTTCAGCTTCAGCTTCCATCGCCGCCACGTTTCCGTATGCTGGAGCATTCATATAATCTTCAACCGTATAACCTGCATCATCAACTAAAAATATTCGACGTCGAGGGGTGAGCACACATCACGGCTCAGTGAGTAGACAAAACAATGCAACAATACATATGCATGCAATCAATTCATATCTTTGGTCTGGTTTATAGTTTGCAATGCGCAATAGAAAGGTTGGATGGTCAAAGGTTAACGTTTATTGACCCCGCCTCTATACACAGGGTGTGGAAGTCTGCCCAAAGGTTAACGTTTATCGTCATCCCCATCCACCCTAACCATGACATTATACAACAAAGGTTAACCTTTATTGTTATGTTAACCTTTATTGTTATATAATACCATACCAACACGTAAGCCCCTGTTAGCGAGGGCTTGTAAACTGGGCTTACAACTAACCAATCCTAATGCCAAACAGTGTATCCAATGCCTCACCCCAGCATCCCTCAGAATGTCCATAGAGATAGAGCTAAGGCCTCCCGGTAGAGTCAGAGACTACAAGGACCGAGACCACCTCCCTTAATACTCTACGACATAATAGTTCTGCTAAAGTAATGGCGATACGACGATGCTAATGCACAAGACTTGAGTTAGAGATATAGCTAAAGTGCTGAGACCCACCAAAGGTTAACGTTTATTGACATCCTCATCACACCTCCCCTGATACTCGCTCGCATCAAGTACACCAACCACACACATACAATCACATGCCTATTCCTATCATCAACATCATCATCATGTTATAAACAATAAAATAAATATACATGAACAAATAATAAAAATATTGGATGGCATGTTGTATGCACGTTACAAACATATTCGCATAGAATCAAACATGACATTGGACTCAAGAAATAGAAAACAGTTTGTTATTAACCAATTAGTTTAGAGTTCTGTTTCCTCACCTTAGCTTGCTAATAGATACTTTTCTAAGCTTTAGAATCACCTTTATATTGTTATTATATTGCTAGAAGACCTAACAAAACCGATAAAATTTAATTAGAATTTATTCAGGGATTTAAAAACCATTCTGTTAACTGAGGGTCGGAGGTAGGGTCGGAGTCCTGATCGACCCTGGGTGTGACCCTCCCCAAATCTGAACTTCCTGAACACTGAGGGTCGATGGTCAGGATCACCTAGGGTCGGATGGTCATCGACCCTCGATGCGACCCTCGGTGCACTTTGGTCCAATTTCCTCTTTTTAGTCCATTCTTCGTGTTTGGGGTCCTATGGCTTGCTTCTACATTCCATTCAAAATTCATTCCATGGTCTAGAACCATGAATCATCCACCTAAATAGCTTTCATGCATTCCCCTATGGTTTTCCATAAAAACCTAACCATGGGTTGATAGTTTGGGTTTCTCCGAGATCACACTCTCATCAATATCTATCCTAAGGTCTGTAGAAACTCATGGAACTAGTATCCATACCTGAGAAGAATACTCTTTTCTCTGCAACTGTTCTCTTTTGGCTAAATTCTCTTCCTTGCATCTCTTCTTCTTCTTTTCCTTCTCTTTTCTTTCTCTCAATTCAATTAGGGTTGTGAAAGGAGTGAAAGAGGCTTAGAGACGTCCTTTAAATAGAGTAGGAACATCCTAAAATAAGTCCCATTGAGATTAGGAAATAATCCCAATCGAAAATTAAGAAATTTCCTAATTTCTATTTCATACGGTAACCGAGGGTCGATGGGAGGGTCGATGATCCCGTCGACCCTAGGATTCAAGATGTTCGACCCTCCCTTCAAAATTGAGGGTCTGACTTTATGCTTTGGGAGGTCCGACCCTGCTTAGCTGGGTATGTGACCCTCCCTTCAAATTAAGTGTTTTTGGGTCGATTTGATACCTGAGATCTCGATCTCCTTCACGCCCTTGGTCCATTTGACTTGACCATGATGGGTAAACCTGATTCAAGGTGGTAAGGCTGGGTTAGATTGACACGGGTCTTACAGTTTGACTGAATTATGTTGAAATATAATACCATGTAAGATGCTTCTGTGCCATTCTTGCCATAACCAATTGAATTTTTGGGTGTCTTCTTAGGTGTATGATGGTGTCATTCTTGCCATAACCAATTAGGGCACCATTTATGGCCTATATTGGTCAGCCATGTTATCCAATTGACTACTGTTTTCACTCACACTCTTTCTGTGAAAGTAGATGAAAAGAAAATGTTTCATATGTAGCTAATACCTTATATGCTACTAAGAATTTCTCACATTATTTTACCTTCACCTGGTAGAAATTGTCAAGCTATTGATTATTTTTAATTTGGGATTCTGATTCATGAGCATTCATCTCTCCATGTGAGATTCTGATTTTTCATTCTCTTCATTTAAAAAGCTATTGCTTGACCTCATGGATTCCCTTTATATTTTTCATGTTTGATATTTTTTACAGATGTCAATGATGGATCAAAATTAGTCAAGCTCAAGTCAAAATCAGCCACCAAGCTCAAATCAAAATCAGCCAAGTTCAAATCAAAATCAGCCAAGCTCTTCACCAGGTTCTAATGCTAGTTCTGAGGTATCATCTAAACTACCACAACTACCACCATTAAGTGTTTGGAACCATTTTACTAAGGTTATATCTGCTAATGGTTCAAGACCTAGAAGATGTAATTGCAAATATTGCAATAAAGAATTTGGATGTGCTAGTGAGCATGGCATAAGTACATTGAAACATCATTTGGACAAATGTTGGCAATATCCAAAGAGTAAAACAGATAAGAAACAAAAAAACTTGGCAATTTCAGCTAATGACAATGATGGTAAGACCACCAACAATATCTCAGCTTGGAAATTTGACCAAGAATTGATCCGAAAAGAGGTTGCCCGTATGATTATTACGGAAGAATTGCCTTTTGAGTTCGTAGAGAAGGAGGGTTTTAAAAGAGTAATGAAGGCAGCACAACCTAGGTTTAATCTTGTGTCACGTACCACTGTGACAAAAGATTGTTTTGCATATTATGTGGAGGAGAAAAAAAAACTGAAAGGTCTTTTTAAGAGATGTAATTATCGTGTTTGCCTAACTACTGATATGTGGACTTCAAACCAGAATGTTAGTTATATATGTCTTACAACACATTACATTGACAAAGATTGGAATCTACAAAAGAGGATAATTAATTTTTGTGAAGTCCCAACACCACATAGTGGTGAAATTATCAGTAATGTTTTAGAATCATGCCTGTTAGATTGGGGTCTAGAGAAACTATCTACTATTACTATAGATAATGCATCTAATAATGATGTGACAGTTCGATTGTTAAAAAGGAGGTTTACCAAGAAAAATGGGTTATTGTTAGATGGTGAATTCTTTCATGTGAGATGTTGTGCTCATATTTTGAATTTGATTGTTAAGGAATGCAACAAATATGTTGGGGATTGCATTGATAAAATCCGTTTTGAAGTGAAATATGTGAGAGGTTCACCTGCAAGGTTACAATAATTTAAGGTGTGTTGTGAGCATGAAAAAATTCAATGTAAGAAAAACTTGTGTCGAGATGTCTCTACTCGTTGGAATTCTACATTTTTTATGTTCTAAACTATTTTACAGTTTCAAAAGGCTTTTGAATGCCTAGAGGATAGGGACATGAACTTCAAAATAGATTGCAGGGATATGATCCTTAGTGAAGAAGATTGGAAGAAAACAAAGGTTTTTTATGATTTCTTAGCAAATTTTTACACTGCCACCACACATTTGTTTGGGTCTCCTTATATCACATCTAGTTTATATTTACAAAAAGTTTATGGAATTGAATCAACATTGTTAGATTGGTCAAGAAGTCAAGATCCCATTTGTCGTGATATGGCATTGACCATGCTGGAAAAGTTTAGAAAGTATTGGGATTGTGCAGATAGAGTTAATATCTTCTTGGTAATTGCATCTATTCTTGATCCTCGACGCAAATTGAACTTTGTGAGGTTTGCTATTCAGACTTGTATTCTACATCTGAGGTTGAAGTGAAAATTGCAAATGTGTTAGATGTCATAGACCGCCTATTATAGCATTATCAGATGCATGAGTTATCTCATAGCGTAGTGGATGCTGTTCCAACTGAGACATCTGATATAGATAATGTTGTCGGGTCTACTAAGGGTTTTAACAAATTCCTTATGAAAAATCAGACTTCATCATTTGGATCAGAGTTAGATCGTTATCTTTTGGAAGGTCTTGTCAGTAATTCTACTGATTTCAACTTATTGAATTGGTGGAAGATGAATAGCTCAAGATTTGTCATTCTCAATAAGATGGCTCGAGATATTTTACCAATTCTCGTCTCAACTATTGCTTCAGAATTTGCTTTTAGCACTGGTGGTCGGATTCTTGATCAGTTTCGTAGCTCATTGAAACCAAAATTAGTAAAGTCTTTGGTGTGTTCACAGGATTGGTTACGAAATGAACCACCACTTAGTAATAAAGAAAATCTAGACGACATCTATGAGGTGGAAGCAGGTAAAAAACGCAATGACAACTATTAATAATTACATGCATTGTGAAATGGATTGTCTTTACTGATTTTTTATTGCATTAATTATATTTTCAGATTTGCTTCAGGAGAGTGGTGACAATGATGTTTTAAATTTGAGTCATTTGACGGTTTGACCTAAAGTTTGGTATTGTATGTTTGGACTTTGGAGAATTAGAGTCGATTTTGTAATGAGTTTGTATGAAATTGTCATCTTACCATTTAACTTATTTTTCTTTTACTTTTATGTCATTGATATGATAGTTCTTACTTCTAATGATATTTTTCCTTTCATTTTTTTTTGTAGAAAATATGAACTATGAGTGAGAAGAGGACCGAGGATGGAAGTTTGGAAGGCCAAATTGTAGATCATGATCATCATTTTTTTTTCTCATTTATCAGATCTTATGTTAAACACTTAAACTGGTTATGATTTGTATTTGTTCTATTTATCAGATTTGATTGTTAAACACTAAAAACTGATTTGGTTTGTATTTGTTAGTTTTTAAGAAAATGTTAGGTTGATTGTGTTTGTCATGTTTAAAGTTATAATTGATATTTAGGATCAAGCAGAGGCAATATCAGGGTCAATCTGACCCTGAATCAGGGTTAATCAGGGTTAAACCGACCCTGTCATGGTCAATCAGGGCAGGTTAGGGTTAGGCCCAACCCTGTCAGGGTCAGGGTTAGGGTTGTATTTTTTCTAACCCTGGCAGGGTTGGACAGGGTTAGGGTTCAGCTTAAATAGTCAGGGTTAGGGTTAGGGTTTTGAAAAATCCAGCCCAACCCGGCCCAGTTGCAGCCTTAGATCTGTTACCATTGATGGAGAAAAGGTAATTATTAATGTATTCCTTCCATCATCATTATTATTATTATTATTATTATTATTATTATTAGTAGTAGTGGTAGTAGTAGTAGTAGTAGTAGTAGTAGTAGTAGTAATAGGTTTCATTTGTTTTCATGTAAAATAACTGAAAAAAAATATCAGTAGAATAAGATTTTTCTGTTGTCTGTTTTGATGTGAAATACAAAGAAATGCATTGAAAAATTTAAAAAAAAAAATTCTATATGGACGAAAATTTTCATTTAGAATATCATTTGCATGAAAAATTTTACAACGAAATAGACAGGGCCTAAACTTATTACTTTGCATGTGTGATCCAATTTGTTTCGTACACTGTTTGTTTTGAAGTAAAATTTTACATGTAACATTTTAATTGTAATTTTTTTAATGTTAGTTTTTAATATATAAAAGAAAGACGAAGTTCCTTCTCTTTCCCCTTTAGTGATCACTATATTTAATCTCTTGGAAATAAATATTAAAAAAAAAATACATATAGAATGTTAATTGTAAACACAGAGGCTATGTAAAATGGTATGAGTATAAACTTTACCATAAATTTTCTTGCTTGAAAGAAATGAAGCCTAATTTGAAACCCTAACCACACTCATAATGGTGTGAGACCAATTCCCTTGCACTGCACCTATGTACTCTCCATAAGACTCCATCACGGTCCATGGGTGTGAGGCCTACCTTCGGAGCATGGGACCCACTGAATAGGCAGTGATGGGATCCCATGGAACCTACATGTGCACACGTGATCGATCTACACTATAATCCAACAATCCAAGCAAACTAGTCGAAATTTGCATAATAAATGTACCAAAACAACATCACCTTACCATCCTGAAATTGAGTCCTTCTCCTCCATGTCTCTTCTGTTGGACTTTCTATTGTCATTGTTGGCGACTTTCTGTTGTCATTGTTGGTAACTTGGCAAATGTGACAGAGTTGAAGAGCATTCAGTTAGAGAAATAAGGAGAGAGAGTGTTAGTGCAGTGACAGAGAGTGGCAGTGGTGCTTGTATAGTGGTAGAGATGAAGTAGCCTTGGTTATGTGTTCTACGACCTCCACAGAGTGTTTGAGAAGGTCTACAGTGAGTTGGCTCGGTTTTGACACTAAGTTGATTGGGCAAGAGCATTTTCGATAGTCAATAGCGTTGTACATGTGTTCTATGATGTTCTAAGTTGAACCAAGGTGGTTGACTGTGTGTGGAAGTGCGTGTGAGCATCCACACAAAGTTTCAATTCTGAATTCCTAGGCTTTATAGACTTTTGACTTTGAGCCTATTTTTGGTGGGTCCCATCAGCAGGTTCATGGAGATCTGACATTGTAAAGACATAGAGTGTCGAGTTAGCTTCACAATGCAACTTGAATCGTTCAATTCCGACTTCGGATGAGGGAGATATCGCGATTCTCGTTTGATCGCTCGAAAATGGCCAAAAAATCAAGCTCTCGGTGAGTTGTTTTGGTACAGGGAAAACAGTAATATTGAAAAATAGTTGAGAGACCCCTTTGCAATTATCAGAAGTCAAAGAACTTAATCAAAATTATCACAAATAGCTGAAGATTCTATTCGGACAGATCAGAATGAGCTGCATCATCACGATCCGCATCTGACGGATCACAAATAGGCGGTTTCCGGTGTATTTCAGGCGCCGCGCTTGATTCTCCCACGTGCCTTTTAATTGGCTGAGCACAACTTTATATGATGTACCGAGAAGCATAGAGGATGAAGCATGATGCGGTAATGCGCGCATACGGCATAGCGGCAAACGGATCCTGATCCAGGGGACGAGAGCTTGTCCGATCGTTGAGTAACGTGATGAAGTTGATCTGACGGCACAGGTCTAATCCCACCTTTTTGAGTGAGATCCGACGGCCGAATTTATTGATTCTTTGCGCAGCGAATCACAGTTGGACAACGTGGTCTGACTGGTTAGCGGCGACAGTACTTTGGTGTAGCGCGCTTACAGTATGGCGGCATGATGGATCCCGATCTAATGGCTCCGATTGACGCCGAACTTATTTGACGGGATTTAGCGGATCAGACGGTTAAAATAAAATCCCACCTTTTTAGTTCAATCCAACGACGGATATTAAAGATGCTTTGATCGACCAACCACAACTCGACAACTCAGAGGCGGCTCGGCTATGGAGCGGCGCAGGTGCATGGAATCGTTTGGAAAGATTCTCTTTCCTTAAATATTACTGGTCGAACTTCAAACTGCCATAACTTGGCCATCTGAGCTCCAAATCGGTCCGTTCAAGTTGCAGTTTCTATATTTTCGGATGCTCGCGGTGTTGGGAGTCGTAAAAACGTTGAAAAAAATTGAAATTAACATTTTGATGGCCGACATAAGGTTTTCTAGGGTTTTGGGTCCTGTAGGAGTGATTTATCACCAACTACCTCTTCTCTGTGCACCAATGGAGTACTAAATCCCTATGAGAGGTCAATAGAGCTTTTATGTTTATATTCATAGTGATTATGGGTTGTGTGGAAGAGATTGAAAGCATGTGAGTGAGGTGTGCTCTGTGAATCGATCTCTATCATCATTGAAGGCTGTTGGAGAGTACCTGAGGGTAGTGTGAAGCTTCGAAGAGATTGCTAGCCGTTCGAAAATAATTGATTGTGAGATTTTCTTATTCCCCATCTTTTTATTATTTTCTATGCATTGTATGCTAACATAGGTGAAAAAAAAATTGAATACATATCTAGCCGGTGAGTTTAACTGTAAGGCAATTCTATAAGCCTAAAAATAGTTATTTGCTTTCAGTGGGTGCAGGTTAAGCATGGTGTATTCAGTGGCTGCTGGACACTGGCTGTGAAGCTTGAATCTTGCCGTTGTTACGCCCTCTCAGTTTTATGTTAGGAAAACTTAGGGTTAGTATCATTGTCTTGTTAGAGACTAAAAACTGAGT
This sequence comes from Protea cynaroides, assembly GCA_028583415.1. Classification (NCBI taxonomy): domain Eukaryota; kingdom Viridiplantae; phylum Streptophyta; class Magnoliopsida; order Proteales; family Proteaceae; genus Protea; species Protea cynaroides. The sequence continues at coordinate 26,681,465 of CM053275.1, read as the reverse complement.
GTTGAGTAAATACGGAGTCCATTGGGCATTACTCCGTAGACTAGCCATCACACACTGTGTTGGTGAACCACGTAATATTCTTGTGTTCATTGTTTTATTTTTCTGGTATATTCTGGAGTGCGTGGAATAACTTGCAAGATGGGTGTATAAATCTGATAGACGTTGTCACTGAGTGATAGCGAGGTAGATTTGCAGTGTATGTGTGAAAAATTAGGTCTCCATCAGCTATGAATAGCAGTAAAATAATTAACGAGAATTTTAGACACTGATTCACCCCCCCTCAATGTCATATCAAATTCATCATCTTCATCAACACCGAACCTCCAAGAAATTCAAGGACCATCTGTATGGAACTTACTCCATAATCACCATAAGTTATAAAGATCTGCTTCACTTTTCCTATGCTCCCATCATCCCAGCAGTAGCCTTGGTAACGGCTACCTTCTGGTCCAACCTTGATGGGCATCTCTGGTACTAAATGACTAGAGTTAAATAGAAAGCATGGAGAAAGGATGAACACAAAAACATAATAATCATAAGTCTAATCTCTAACACCAAAAACCACAATTTCTCCGGTTTTCTTATTTACCCTTATGCTGTTTTCACCTCACTTTCAGTCAGGAATTAATGTTTGAGAACTTCAAAAAAATTAAGATAAGAGAGAGAGAGAGAGAAACCTTACCTGATTCTCTTGATTCTTCGATGACGATTACAGTAACAGAGTAAAGCGAATGGAAATTTGCAACTGGATTACTTTATAAACCAAACGTTTTCTTAGTCACGAAGAATCATATTTTTTTTTTCGGTATGAAAATAATTGACCATCGGCCATGGTTAGTGGTTACTTTCCTTTTTCAAAGATTTGAGAGCTTTAATGGCAGAGGGTCCCATTGAACCAATGATTTGAATCACTGCTTTGAAGCGATCAATCATTAAGGTTTCTTTTGCAATAAAAAGTTAAAAAGATAAAATAAATTAAAATAAAAAAGCGGAAAGGGGGCATGTGAGTGGGTTTGGTCAATCGATTTTTAGGTAATTGATTCATACTTTACTTCTACTTTATACCTATTTCACATACCTTGAAAACATTCAAAACCGGATTCATACTATCCTTTCATTTCATGTTTAATTAAGTCTCAGTCCATGATAACATGTACAAGATTTTAGTCTTATAATGCCTGTTAGTCCCAGGTTGACACTGAGAGGGGGGTGAATCAGTGGCCACTAAAAACTTTTTCACTAAACGATTTGCCCCGATGCTATGAACACCGCCGCTAAGAGTCGTTGATCAAACCGTGCTATGCCGCCTTGAGCTGATTTCTTGAGACCTTCTCGCAGACAATCTATCAAACACATTTCGGCACACACCAACCACCCACCCACGTGTATCCATACCGGGGCTTGGTCCGCCAAGTGTGTACACCTGCACTGGCAAAGACACGGACTTCTATTCCACAATCACAATCACACGCATGGGACACACAATATAACGTGGTTCACCAATCACACATTGTGATGGCTACTCCACCGGGCAATACCCTAACCGGAGGTTTCAGATATACCCGATACACAACGGAAATGCTACGGTTGCACCTACAACCCCCGATGCTACAACATCAACCGCATTCACAGCTACAACCGTGCTCGAGGCACCTACCCCCAACCCGGCCAAGCACCCACTTGACAAAGTTATACAAAATGGATATCATAAATCATTACAAACCCTTCCCATATATCTCTCGATACAATAAGTAGGATTTGTGTGCGTGATTACCTTCCCGGCGTGATCACGAAGGATTAGTTCTCATCAAATGGATGTTCCAAGCTCTCCAAAGAGTGATAGATACGCTTCGTCAATGGAATGGACCTTCGGCCTTCTTCTAACGGATCTCGCACACCATCGGGCCGCATCAAACTGTCACTCATACTCACACTTCACTCCAAACTCGCTCAAATACCCATGTGTATCGAAGGAAGAAGATGAAAAGAGGTTTGTTCTTCAAAGAAAGCTCCAAAACACCATTTCCCCAAAACCCGCAGCTATTTCCTTCAAAACCTTGATTTTTTTGTTTCAGCAGATTCTACTCGAGAGAGAAAGCCGTGAGTTTTTGAATCGCCTCAATCGGAGCTCGGACGGCCAAGATATGGCCAAAAGAAGTTCGGCCAGGTGAGATTATTCCAAATGGAATCTCCGCCTTGATTCGGTGCGCCGCGACGCACCATAGCGACGCCAAGCATCGGACGCAACGCACGCCGTTGTCGCCCGTTGATTGGCGGAAAGAGAATCTTCGTAATCGACCGTTGGATGGGTCGAGAATGGCGGGATCTTCCCGGATCCGTCCGATTGGCTTCATCGCACGTGCAATCGGAAGCCTCCTTAGCCTTCTTCGGATGCGATCTTATGCGCATGTGCATCATGCATGCGCTCCACCGAATCGGGGATCCATTCCCGCGCGACGCAACCCACCATTTAATCTTGCTTCCAGCCACTCGGAAGGCTCGCGATAGAATCTTTGGCGCCGACCGACGCTATACTAGATCCCGCATTTTTGACACCCTCCATTTGGAATCTTGCCGTCGCGGGCTTGATCCAAGCCACCCATACGGAATATTCTCTCTTCAAAATGACCAAAATACCCCGTGAATGTGTGGTAATGCCCCCGTAAGTCGATTTTTATCCCAAGAAGGTTCGGACATTTTCCTTCATTGCGGCATTTCGTTGAACAAGTCGCGTGCATGCCCCGCCCGGGCGCATGCGCGCGCGCAGCTACCGCTTGCCGCGAGCGGCGGGCTCGCCGCGCTGTGTCGCCGAAAGCAAGCCTTGCGCGCGGCATGCCTTTGCGCCGCAGCGCTGGCTTGCTACGCGAGGCATGCCTTGGGCGCAGCCGGGCTTGCCGCGCGCGGCATGGCCTTGCGCTGGGCTGCCGCCGCTGCGGGCCCTCTGCTGCGGCGCGGGCCCCGCTGCGGCGTGCCGCCGCCGGGCTTGCTTGTGGCATGGCCCCGGCATGCCGGGCAAGGCTCGCTGGCCTGGTGTGCTTGACTGACGGAGAGTCCTACAGATACTCTCTCTCCTCCAAATCACTTTCTCTGCTTGGGTTGCCAACAATGACAACACTAACTGCACTGATTGGACAGGGTGTCAACAATGCCCAAAATACCCTTTAATGAAGGGTGATCTTACTAAAAAAACCCTCTACCACTCTTATCCCCCAAAATATCTCTCTGGCTCTCTTTCTTTCTCATGCTCACTCTTTAATCTACCTCTCGCACTCTTCGAGTTTAGGGTTTTTTTTTAGACTCTCTGGCCTTTCTTTTTGGTGCATTTTAGTTTCCGTATTGAATCTTGGTGGATTCTTTGGTTGGCGGTTCACAACTCTGAATCTTATTAAGACTATTCATTAGTTGATTTGGGTTTACTCTTCAATAGATGCCAAAGTCTACATGTTTTGCCTCTAGCAGTGTGCAGCGACGCGGCTCTAGCACGGTTTGGGTTTTCTTCAACTATTGAAAGGGGTTTCTTGTGTTTTCTTCAACTATTGAAAGGGCTTTCTCCAACTCTTAATAGGGTTTGAGTTTTCTTCAACTATTGAAAGGGTTTTCTAGCATAAGAAGCGAAACAAGTTAAGCAAACCAACCATCTCTCCTACATTCATCTGCTACTCTGTTCCTCCCTGTCGTAATGACCCAGAGATGGCATCAGTACTTTTTCATATACACTTTCCAAAACCGATGCAATTAAAAGAGTAGTTTGGGTTTTTTCAAGGAAATGATCTTTAAGATTCAATGGTTACAAAACTAGTGAAAAACTCTGATTATAACATAGTTACAATCAGACAGCCCACATAAATTGGGCAAATGTAAAAGAATTATGTAAAAGTATTAATAGTAGAATGTGTACTATAATTATAGGAGTCAAGAAGTAAATGGAATTATATGGTTGAGATTCTGACTTCACAGAAGTGTAATCATAAGTTTTCCCTCCAACTTATTGTTCCTAATATAATCTTATTGGTGGATATCTTTAATTCATATTCTTTTTATTTTATTTCAGGGGGAGCTAATATTGCTGCTCATACCCTTGTTAGGAATGCCTCAACCATTTCGAGGTTGGTTGAATGGTCCTCTTCCACTCCTTGGCTTCATGAAGTTACTGTAAATGATGCCTTGGCCTATTCCCGAGTAAATGATCAATAGTTTTTCTTATTACCAAAAAAAAAAAAAAAAAAAGAGGCGATAAACGAAATTTTACATAAAAAAAAAAAAGAGTAAATGCAATAGATATGTAATTTTACCAGTATTTTATAACCTAATAGATAAATTAGTGGGTGGTAAATTGAAAATTATTTGAATGTGTAAATATAGGAGGGTATTTGATTTAGATAAAATTTTGGAGTTTGACATGTGATTCATCCAAAAATAATACAAGTCATCCGATAGTCAAAATTGTCACAACTCATCATTCAATGGTGCACAATGAGATGAGTCGTTTTAATGAACTTATTGAGGCTGGACGGTTCAAATGAATTTTTACCTACTATAAAATACCAACAATAATGATTTTATAATACAATTTTACATTTCTTGAACAAACGATGAAATTGTTTTCAACATTTAAAATTTCATACTTGAAGCCTAATTTGAAACCTTAAATCACACTCATAATGGTGTGTGTGTGTGACCATCACCATTCATGGGTGTGAGGCCCAACTCCGAAACATTGGAACCAAAGGATAGGCAGTGATGGGATCCCTTAGAACATACACGTGCAGGTGATATACACATTAATCCAACAATCCAAGCAAACACGTTGAAATTAGCATAAATGCAAAAAACATCTTACCATCTTCAGTTGCGTCCTTCTCCTCCATATCTCTCCATCAACACTGAAGCTCTAGTAAATTCAAGGACCATTTGTATGGAACTCACTGCATCATCGCTATGACTTACTGTTGTATTTTAATTATAAATTTACGTATTATTATTTTATAATAAAAAATAAAGTTTCAATATAAACTTATTTTTTATTTTTCTTTTTTATAGTATGTGGTTTGAGAGGGTATTGAGGTGGAGCTAGTGAGGTTGGATCCCAAGACCTCAAGTTGACACAAGTATGGTTGGTCTCTTTTCTTAGTCCCACATGGGAAGTGAAAGAGGTTGTAGGGTACCTTATATATAGTTTTGGGAACTATAAGGGATAGGGTAATTTGGAGGGAAGTCTCCCTTCTCCCTTGTGTCCGGGTAGGTTTCAGGTTGCTTTTCACACACGTACGCGCGAGCCGAGCCGAGCCGTGCCGGTTGTGGTGCGGTGCGGTGCAGGTGTGGTTGTGGATCAACTCAAGATATATTTTTTAGAGTTGGATTATCCTTTGATTTATGTTGGATTGGATGCGGTTCATTCTGTGACCCAAGCCAAACCGGAATCATGTAATTCAGGAAAATGAAGAAAATAGTAATCCTATAATTAATGATAAACCTAGTAGTGAAATTGAATTAAGGAGAAGTATAAGGCAAAGAAGGGAAACTAATATGGGTGACAGTATGTTAACTTACATAATTATGAATGATCCATTAACATACCAAAAAGCCGTCACTTCTCCTGATTCTATTTTTTGGAAAGAAGTAAGAGTGAATTAGACTCTATTATTGCAAATCATACTTGGGAATTAGTTCCTCTCCCACCAGGTACTAAGTTTCTTGACACTTAATGAATTTTTAAGAAGAAATTAAAACCTAATGGATCCCTTGACAAATTTAAAGCAAGATTAGTTGTCAAAGGATTTCGTCAGAAATATGATATAAACTTTTTTGATACATTTTCACCTGTGGCCAGAATTGCAACAATTAGATTAATGATTGCAATTGCATCTGTGTATAAGCTTGTCATACATCAAATGGATGTTAAGACAACATTCTTAAATGGAGACTTAGAAGAAGAAATTTATATCAAACAACCTGAAGGATGTTTAATTCCAGGGTAAGAACATAAAGTTTGTAAACTAGTGCGTTCATTATATGGTTTGAAACAAGCACTAAAACAATGGCATGAAAAATTTGATAGTATTTTAGTTTCAAATGATTTTCATGTTAATGATTCTGAAAGATGTTTATATAGTAAGTTTCATGATAACAAAGGTGTATTCATAATTTTATATGTGGATGATATGTTAATTATGGGAACAAGTCTTGAAATTGTTAAATCCACAAAAACATTCCTTATGTCTAAATTTGACACTAAGGACATGGGTGAAGCTGATGTTATATTAGGAATCAAGATTATAAGGAGACAAAATGATATAATTTTGTCTCAAGCACATTATGTGGAAAGCATGCTTAGAAAGTATGGTCATATTGATGATAAACCTGTAAAGATTCCATTATCAGTTGCTACTCATTTGCAAAGGTATGAGGGTGAACCAATATCTCAAAAGCTTTATTCACAGATTATTGGTTCAGTTTCTTATTTAATGAATTGTACTCGACCTGATATTGCCCTAGCTATAGGGAAGTTAAGTCAGTTTACAAGAAATCCAGGTCAAGAACATTGGGATGTTTTGATACATTTGTTAAGGTATTTAAAGAATACCATGAACTATGGTTTACACTATAGTGGAAATCTGGCAGTTCTTGAAGGGTTTTGTGATGCAAACTGGATTTCAGATTCAAAAGAAACTCTGGCTACTAGTGGTTATGTATTTACATTGGGTGGAGGTGCGATTTCTTGGAAATCCGTTAAACAATCTTGTGGGACAAGTTCCACCATGGAAGCAGAGTTTGTGGCTTTAGAAAAAGTCAGATCAGAAGCCGAATGGCTTAAGAATCTAGTAGCGGATATACCGTTATAGGCAACACCTGTGCCACCTATCCATATTAATTGTGATAGTCAGGCGGCAATAGCCAAGGCTAAAAGTAAAGTATATAATGATAAGAAAAGGCATATACGCCTTAGACATAATCTGGTGCGACAATATGTAGAAGATGGTACCATAGCAATTAACTTTGTTAAGTCAGAGACAAATGTAGCAGATACTAACAAAACCGCGATTCATTAAATTTATCCAAGATACATATAGAGGAATATGCTTAAATTCCGTGAATCATGAGTCAAGGTGATTGACACCTAACCTATGTTAAAGGAGATCCCTGGAATTAGGTAAAAATGGTAAAAACGAAGTCACTGGATGACTTGTTTAATACTATCATATATTACCTATTCCGATTTAGATGAGAAGATAGTACTCACTACGATGACAGGAGGATGAGTTTTTAAAACTCTTAATTGGCCAAAATCTCACGAAATTGTGGGGGTATGTTAACCGTGTTGCATACTATGGGCTGACCTAAGTGAATGTAGGAAGTGTGGCCGCTTCCGATGAGAATTTTTATGGACGAATTCTCTAAACATTCATGACCCAAGATAGGGACAGGGCCAAAATGTCCAAGTATAGAAAGGGTATACTGAGGGGTCGGACAGTAGGACATGGCTGGTAGGACAGTCGGCTACACCAATGAGGAAAAGTTCAATGAGTTTAACTCAACCTGTACTCTGTAGCGTGGCTTGCCAGATCTAGTGCAGATTCAAGTCCAAAGACATCTGCGACGACGTGTCTTATTGTTCTAAGGTGCTGAGGCTATCATTTGTTTTATCGATTTTATTTTGAAACTTATGGGGGAATTGTTGTATTTTAATTATAAATTTATGTATTATTATTTTATAGTAAAAAATAAAGTTTCAATATAAAGCTATTTTTGGTTTTTTCTTTTTATAGTATGTGGTTTGAGAGGGTATTGAGGTAGAGCTAGTGAGGTTGGATCCCAAGACTTCAAGTTGACACAAGTATGGTTGGTCTCTTTTCTTAGTCCTACATGGGAAGTGAAAGAGATTGTAGAGTACCTTATATATAGTTTTGAGGACTATAAGGGATAGGGTAATTTGGAGGGAAGACTCCCTCCTCCCTTGTGTCTGGGTTGGTTTCGGATTGCTTTTCGCACACGCACGCGCGTCGAGCCGAGCCGTGTCGTGTCGAGCCGGCCTACCGGTCGTGTAGTGTCATGGCGCAGTGCGGTGGGGGTGTGGGTCAACTCAAGATATATTTTTTAGAGTTGGATTATCCTTTGATTTATGTTGGGTTGGATGCGATTCATTCCGTGAAAGCATGTGATGCTTTCATATCATAAAAAACTGAGGTGAAAAATCAATTAGGAAAGAAAATTAAAAGACTTAGGACTGATAGAGGAACATAATACAATATTTCTCAATTTTGTGAAGAACATGGAATAATATATGAGACCACAGCCCCCTGTCAACCCGAATCTAATGGAGTCGCCGAAAGAAATAATCGATCTTTTAAAGAATACCTCATAGAAAAACTGCATGCTTACCCATGAATATGTGGGGGGAAGCCATCTTATCTGCATGCTTTGTTTTAAATAGAATACCTCATAGAAAAACTGGTTCTATACCTTTTATACAATGGCATGGTAGGAAACCTAATCTTAAATATTTAAAGGTATGGGGTTGCTTGGCTAAAGTAGGTATTTCTGAACCTAAGAAAAGAAAATTTGGACCAAGGACTTGTGATTGTGTCTTTATTGGATATGCTTCACATAGTACTGCTTATAGATTTTTAGTGCTTAAATCTATGGATGGTATGTTTGATGCTAATAGCATAATTGAATCTAGGGATGCTGAGTTTTTTGAACATATGTTTCCTACGAGAAAAGATTTGCAAAATAATGTATCTATGTCAATAAACATGTGATGCATGAAAATGAAGAAAATAGTAATCCTATAATTAATAATAAACCTAGTAGGAAAATTGAATTAAGGAGAAGTATAAGGCAAAGAAGGAAAACTAATATGGGTGATGGTATGATTACTTACATAATTATGAATGATCCATTAACATACCAACAAACCGCCACTTCTCCTGATTCTGTTTTTTTGGAAAGAAGCAATTAAGAGTGAATTAGACTCTATTATTGCAAATCATACTTGGGAATTAGTTCCTCTCCGACCAGGTACTAAGGTTCTTGACACTAAATGGATTTTAAAGAAGAAATTAAAACCTGATGGATCCCTTGACAAATTTAAAGCAAGATTAGTTGTTAAAGGATTCGTCAGAAAAGGATATAGACTTTTATGATACATTTTCACCTGTGGCCAGAATTACAATAATTAGATTAATGATTGCAATTGCATCTGTGTATAAGCTTGTCATACATCAAATGGATGTTAAGACAACATTCTTAAATGGAGACTTAGAAGAAGAAATTTATATCAAACAACCTGAAGGATGTTTAATTCCTGGGCAAGAACATAAAATTTGTAAACTAGTGCGTTCATTATATGGTTTGAAACAAGCCCCAAAACAATGGCATGAAAAATTTGATAGTATTTTAGTTTCAAATGGTTTTCATGTTAATGATTCTGAAAGATGTTTATATAGTAAGTTTCATGATAACAAATGTGTATTCATAATTTTATATGTGGATGATATGTTAATTATGGAAACAAGTCTTGAAATTGTTAAATCCACAAAAACATTCCTTATGTCTAAATTTGACAGTAAGGACATGGGTGAAGCTGATGTTATATTAGGAATCAAGATTATAAGGAGACAAAATGATATAATTTTGTCTCAAGCACATTATATAGAAAGCATGCTTAGAAAGTATGGTCATATTGATGATAAACCTGTAAAGATTCCATTATCAGTTGCTACTCATTTGCAAAGGTATGAGGGTGAACCAATATCTCAAAAGCTTTATTCACAGATTATTGGTTAAGTTTCTTATTTAATGAATTGTACTCTACCTGATATTGCCCTAGCTATAGGGAAGTTAAGTCAGTTTAAAAGAAATCCAGGTCAAGAACATTGGGATGCTTTGATACATTTGTTAAGGTATTTAAAGAATACCATGAACTATGGTTTAAACTATAGTGGAAATTCGACAGTTCTTGAAGGGTTTTGTGATGCAAACTGGATTTCAGATTCAAAAGAAACTCTGGCTACTAGTGGTTATGTATTTACATTGGGTAGAGGTGCGATTTCTTGGAAATCCATTAAACAATCTTGTGGGACAAGTTCCATCATGGAAGCAGAGTTTGTGGCTTTAGAAAAAGTCGGATCAGAAGCCGAATGGCTTAAGAATCTAGTAGCAGATTTACCGTTATGGGAAACACCTGTGCCACCTATCCATATTAATTGTGATAGTCAGGCGGCAATAGCCAAGGCTAAAAGTAAAGTATATAATGGTAAGGAAAGGCATATAAGCCTTAGACATAATCTGGCGCGACAATATGTAAAAGATGGTATCATAGCAATTGATTTTGTTAAGTCAGAGGCAAATGTAGCAGATATGCTAACAAAACCGTGGTCCACCAAAGTTATCCAAGATACATCTAGAGGAATAGGCTTAAAGTCCGTAAATCGTGAGTCAAGGTGATGGACACCCAACCTATGTGAAAGGAGATCCCTGGAATTAGGTTCAAAGGGTAAAAACGAAGTCACTGGATGACTTGTCTAATACTATCATATATTGCATATTCCGGTTTAGATGAGAAGATAGTATTCACTACGATAACAGGAGGATGAGTTTTTAAAACTCTTAATTGGCCTAAATCTCATGAAATTGTGGGGGTATGTTAACCGTGGTGCTTACTATGGACTGACCTAAGTGAATGTAGGAAGTGTGGCCGCTTCCAATGAGAATTTTTATGGACGAATTCTCTAAACATTAATGACCCAAGATAGGGACAGGGCCAAAATGTTCAAGTATAGAAAGGGTATACTGAGGGGTCGGACAGTAGGACATGGCTGGTAGGACAGTTGGCTACACCAATGAGGAAATGTTCAATGAGTCTGACTCAACCTGTACTCTGTAGTGTGGCTTGCCAGACCTAGTGCAGATTCAAGTCCAAAAAACATCTGCGACGACGTGTCTTATTGTTCTAAGGTGCTGAGGCTATCATTTGTTTTATCGGTTTTATTTTGAAATTTGTGGGGGAATTGTTGTATTTTAATTATAAATTTATGTATTATTATTTTATAGTAAAAAATAAAGATTCAATATAAAGCTATTTTTGGTTTTTCCTTTTTATAGTATATGGTTTGAGAGGGTATTGAGGTGGAGCTAGTGAGGTTGGATCCCAAGACCTCAAGTTGACACAAGTATGGTTGGTCTCTTTTCTTAATCCCACATGGGAAGTGAAAGAGGTTGTAGGGTACCTTATATATAGTTTGGGAACTATAAGGGATAGGGTAATTTGGAGGTAAGTCTCCCTCCTCCCTTGTGTCCGGGTTGGTTCCGGATTGCTTTTCACACATGCGCGCGCTCGCCTCGCCTCGCCGAGCCGAGCCGACCGCCGTGTCGTGCCGAGCCGACCGACCGATCGTGTCGTGTCATGGCGCAGTGCGGTGGGGGTGTGGGTCAACTCAAGATATATTTTTTAGAGTTGGATTATCCTTTGATTTATGTTGGGTTGGATGCGGTTCATTCCGTGACCCAAACCAAACCGGAATCATTACTGAATAGATATGATTATTCAAAGGGACACATTCTTACCAAAGGGATTTGATCTGAACGCTTGGATTAGGATCCATCAATCCGAGCCGTTAAGATTGTAAGGACACGTCCATTAAATGAAACAGATCCTGGGAAAAGGTGCGATCTCAATGGTTAGATTAGATTCAAATATTTCAAACCGTTAGATCGCAAAGGTGCATCCGTTCAATAAGACAGATCCTTTGGTAAGGGCTGTGATCTAAACTATCAGATCAGGATCTAACGATCTGAACCTTTGGAATGAAAGGACACACCTACTTGTAAGGGTGCTTAGAAAGGGCATGTCCTACTCTATAAATAGGATAATAGGAGCCCTCCATTGGGTTTGAAAAATTTGTATGAAACAAATGCTCTCTCTCTCTCTCTTCATCTCTGATGACCAATACTATAATCGATTTTTTCCATCATCGACGTCTGCATTTGCCTTAGTACCACTCCGAAGTACTCGAAGGGGCGGATTAGACTAGTGCATGTCTAATATGGGAAGCCAAGAAGCTGCTTTATCTTGGAGCCAGAATTGCGTTAAAACCCGATTGCATAATTGGGGGAAAATTCTGTCTTTAGGACAGTATCTCTTGTGATACGACTCAGCTTCAAAATTGTTTATTTGTTGTAGTGCAGTCTTCATCATCAGAATTATCATCGGATCAAAAAATTTCTCAAATTAAGGTACGACATTAAATTATTTTTACAACACTTACACAGATCTGCTTCAATTTTCCTATGCTCCCATCATCCCAACAGTCGCCTCTATACACGTTACCTCCTGGTTCAACCTTGAGCGACATCTCTTCGCAACAGTACCTAACAGCTCTGGTACTAAATGACCATAGATAAATAAAATGCATGGAAAACTGAGAAACTGGAGAAGAGTGTGTCGCAAGCTTTTCTATATATTGATTAATGAATGAAAAATGGCTTATATAGCCTTACAACGGAATTCAACTATTAAAAAAACTAAAATGAAAAGTTGAGTGTACACGTGTTCTTCTATTCTTAAAAAATTCAATTTTGACATCATCGTAGAAGATTTTGTGCAAGGCCCTCGCTTTAGTTATCAGATAGAGAGAGAAAAAGCGTATGTAATAACGTTTTGAAGGGCTGAAACACCGTAGATAAAATCCGGATCTGAAGTTAAAAAAATAAATAAAATTTTCTTACCCTATAATCTGCATAACTTTATATAGATTCAAATCCTAGTTTCCCTTTAATTGCATTTTCATTTTTGTTCTATTTCTTGATAAAAGTAAAAAAAAAAATAAAAAAAAATAGGTTATTTGTATAGCGTTTCTTTCAGGTTTGGTTATTCGGAGGGCAGTGCTTATTTGCTTCCTCGATGATGATGTGTATCACGGTTTTTCATAACTCAATTTTTTTTTTGAGTAAATTTTTTTTCACTCAAGGTTAAAAGATTAAGACACTTGCAAATTAAAACAACTTGGAGAAGTGAAGTTAGTGAGTTATGAAACTCACCAATAGAAAGATTGTTTAGAATTTTGTTTTCATATGGAGGTGAATAGAGAGACATGATAAGGAGATAATCTAATTTTTAATAATAAAATATATGTAAAACTTGAAGTAACCAATCAAAATTTAGAATTATATTTAAAATTAAAATCCCAATAAAAATTACAGTTTGGGAAAGAAAATGTAGTGTAGATGTATGGTGATGACTGAAACTGATGAAATCACGTTATGGTTCCTGTAAGTGGAGAGGATCGAGATTTGTATTTGTTTAATAATAAGGGAAGAGGTTTGCTAGGAGAGTAATTTGTTAAATTTATGTGTGCTTAATTAATTACCTAAATCAGTCATTCAGTGGGAGTCCAATTAACACGGTAGGATCGATTCGGTTTAGTTCGTCATGTAGTATGAGATAGGTTTGATAACCCTAATTCTAATGTGGGAAGTGTATTATAGTTATGACAGTATTCTATAAATACTGGTTAGAGTCCCTACAGCCACAGTTAGTGAAAAAAAATCTTTTTGCACCCATTGGCAAGATATTGGGGATATCCTTTGGAGGCTGTGAAAACTGTGATCAAGGGATTACAATCAAAGCTTGGAGCATAGAGGTAACCAATCTTCACAAACAGGTATGTCTTTATGATTCATAGATTATGACTTCTGTCACACCCCAAAACCCTGGCGTTTTGGTATGATCATGATTTTCTCGCTGTGTAAGTACTACCATACCAAGATCCATTCATATTCACCATATATCACAATTATTTCGTTAATCACAACATAGATTACGGGAAGTATGGAGTGCAAATCAAATAATAGCAGAATCAAATAACTAAGAACCATCAAACCAAGTCTAATTGTATTAGATAAATTTAATAAATGTTTATTTGTCTTCAAATCAAGACATAAAATAAATAGTACCAAGTACTGAATACTTAAATAAAACTCATGGGTTAAACAATGCCCAAAACAAATAACAAAATTAAAACTAAGTAAAAATCCTAATAAAGTCTTATCTCTCAGATAGAGACATCTTCTATCTATCCTCCAGAAACATTGTCTTCTAACCATAAAGACAATCATCACATTCACATGAAGAATCATTCGAATCTTCTTCAGGTTCTTCATCTTCAATCATATCATTATCAGTTAAGTTATCTACAAAACAATATAAAAAAAGGTGTACATACAAAGGTGAGCAAAACCACAAGCTCAGTAAGAAATTAGCACGCATAAGCACGCAATGCATGATAAATTATTAAGGTTAACATGGTCTATAAACTAGCATGCACAAGTAGTGTCACACCTAAATCCTGATAATGAACACTCAAGCACGGGTGAGGTGAATGCAACACACTTGACTCCTCACCGCATGTGAAATACTACCTAAAGAATGAAGATACGACCCAAGTACACCAACCTGGCACCTACCATCATTCCCCCACCATAGGCTTCCTCCTGGCATCACAGTAGTAAACCTCATTTTACTTCTCTGGGTGCGCTCCCAGTCCATCGTATGAGCACTTAAACTAGACTCATCCCTAGCTTTCACCTGAGACACTAGAGGCTGACACCCAATCCATGTCTGAAACCCTACTCTAGCTGCGAAAAAGTTTGACCCATGATTGGTCCACAAATAAGCCTATACCAATACCTAAACCCTTATTGACAAGGGTTGCTTGTCATGGGATATTGAAACCTAACCCAAGAATATTACTAATGCAGGTACCCATATCCTTGTTTAATGGACCAAGATAAATCATCCCATTACAGCTATCTAGATCCACTAGGACACAAGTGAATGACAAACAATCATGTTATCAAACATTCTATAATCAAATAATCTAATATAGAATTATAATATGCAAATGCATGAACAGATATCACAGTTATTGGATGACATGTTATCACACAGTAGTCCAAACAAGTAGCAAACACATGTGCATAGAAACAAGAAAATAAAACATGAACTAATCTCTCACCTGTATCTGGTGAGCTAATCCTTACTCTATTGCAAACAGAGTCCCTTTCCTTGTTTTTCTACGTCGGCTTACCCATTGCAATTGAGGTATGATTGTTACTTATGATTATTCAGTCTCGCTTCCATTAGGTCAAGGGTATCCTCAGTCTTAGGAACATATCCTAGGATCACTTGGTTAAGTCTCAAAATCCATGGTTAGAAATACAACCAAAACAGGCTTACTGTAATGAGGTGGTCGATGGAGGTGATCGATCAGCTATAGTGGTCAATCATCTCAATTTTATTAATCGCCTAGGTATTTTGGCCTAGATGAGTTTCAGAGGCTTGCACCTCTATAGGGTTGCTTCTACATGTGTTTTATAATAGGTTTGCATCACTGGTTAGGATAGAATCCTATTCCCATAGGTTATATGCATGTATGGTTTATGACAGTGAATGTCGTATTTGCAACCACACGTGCTTACACACTTGGGAGTGCATTCTAATCAAACCAATCATTCTAATATGTTTATTATGTCATTCTTGAGGTATGGGATGATTAACATAGTCGAAATAGTCAATTGGGACTAAAAATACCAAGAATACACCTCTTTGTGGGCCATGCGGTCGATAACAGCAGAGGCGGTCGATCAACTCAGTTTAGTCGACCGCCTCGTACCAGAGAGTTCGAACTGATTCAATTTCAATCCGTTCTCCAATGCACGGGGTCAAGGGCTATATTAGAGGAATTTTAGGGGTTTGTACTATGTTAATGGTCAGTTCCCAACAATAATTCAATGTTATACATCATTACAAAGCCCTATATTGAATACTTGTATCAGTTTATCTATCATAAGGATTATTGAACAATCCTACCTCATATTCATTGATGGTCTTCTGGAACTTTGTTCCAACATGATAAGAGGTTAGGGTTTACCTCATGGGATCATCAAGGATTTATTCCAAGTAAGGTAAGAATGGTTTTTAGGATTACCTCAATGCTTATGCTAAAGCTGTTGTAGTGAGAAGCTTGAGGAAGGACCTTCAACAGTAGTTCTTCCTTTTTTTTCTTCCTTTAACTTGCTCCAATTCACTCTCTCTCTCTCTCTCTCTCTCTCTCTCTCTCTCTCTCTCTCTCTCTCTCTCTCTCTCTTTATCTCTCTCTCTCTCTCTCTCTCTCTCTCTCTCAAAACGTGTCAAATGTTCTAATGTTTTCAAGTAGAGTTCTTAGAGAGTTTATATTTAGGAGTTTATACAAGAGTTAGAGTTGCACTGCAACTCTTCCCTTGAGAGTCCTACTTCTAATCAAAGAGTGATAGAGGAGGCTTAGAGGTTGTCAATTGACACTCCAACACATTTTAAACTAGGTCCCACATGATTTGGGATGTTCATGGGTGGTTAAGAACCAGTTGAAACCAAGCCTAACTAAGTTCGACTCGGACTAGCCCAATTCTGGGTGCTAGTGTCCGATTGAACATGGGCGATCGATCCACTCCATTTTGTCGACCTTCTTGGTCAACTGTCTATTCTGAACTGGTTCAGAATGGCCAGGTCTTGGTTGGTTCGACTGATTCTTCCCAAACAGAGTTTCTATACTAAGAGATAGAGGGTTTTAACTCTTACCTAGAGTTCCATATACTCCATTGATGATACGGATGCTAGGCTAATGTCGGTAGGAGAACCTATTATGTGAGAAAAAAAATTCAAATTAGTCCGTATTTTTGGGTGTGGGTTTTACAACTTCTCCATTATGTTCTATGGTACTTGTATGGATTGGGAATGGATTTGGTTGAAACCCTATTCACATAAATGTCTAACATAGTTTTCAATGGAGCTAATCTGAACAGCAATCGTTCTACCTATTTTATAAAGAGGGATTAGTGATCCATATGGTTCATATTCATGCAAAGTGGTACGTATACGAAGAGATACTAATGAAAACCACCCTACATATAACCAAAATAATAGACTCATTCGAGACAAGGCAAGCCCGCCACTACTACCACCGCCGACACCACTACCACCACCACTACCGCCACCACCACCACCACCCACCTCCAAAATAAGGGCCCCACCTTTGTTTTTTCTTTTTTTTTTTTTTTTTATCTTTTCTTCTCTTTTCTTTTTCTTTTTCTTTTCCTTTCTCTTCCCTTCTTTCCTTTTCCTTTCTTTTCTTCTTAGCTCTCTACTTTTAGTTGTTACAATTATTATTTTCTCGTCTCCTATTTTCTCTCCCAAATTTAACCTACTTAGTGAAAAGATAAGTTTGTCCTCACCTGACTGGGAGTGGCGGCTTCGACCTGCACAGGGAAATTAAATGTTAGAAAACATTGCCAAGGATGAAATGATAAAAATGAGGTGCGTACAGTGTCGCAATCAGGAGCTAGACTATTATGAATATAGTACTTTATATGAGAAGTCACTTATCTATTTCTAGAAGAAGTAGTATTCTAGTGATGAAGATCGCAATTGATACTGAAGACAATGTGTTTGAAGCTGGGTCGTATTACAATCGATACTGTCCTAAAGACAGAATTTGTCCCCAATGATGCAAATCTGACTCCAACATAAAGCAGTTTTAGCTTCCCACAATAAACCTGCACTAGTCTAATGCGAAAATTAGTAGAAAATTCGTCAGGGAACAGCATACAGTATAGGCTATTCAGAGAGAGAGAGAGAGAGAGAGAGAGAGAGGTCACAACTCAAGAGGATTCGTATAGCAAATGAGGGTCCTCCTACCTCTAATTATAGAGGTAGCATGCCTTTACAAGGTACCTCTCGGTACAGGTTTGCCTTTTAATTTGAATGGCTTAGATTGTCAGATCCAGATCTAAGGGATCAGATCGCACCCTTGGATCTGTCTCATTGAATAGATGCATCCATACGATCTAAAGGCTTGGATTAATTGATCTCAATCCAAGCGTTTAGATCGCATATTTTTCCAAAGGATCGGTCGAATAGAAACTGATGTACCTTTATGATATAATGGATTGGATTGTCTGATCACAATCCAAGCGTTCAGATCGAACCCCTTTGACATAAACCAGTATTGAGCTGACTCACACCTGCATAGCACTGCGCCACGACCGACTCAGCACAGCGAGTGAAAAGCAATCTCGAATCAACCCAGACACAAGGGAGAAGGGAGTCTTCCCTTCAAATAACCTTATCCCCTATAATTCCCAAAACTATATATAAGGTACCCTAAAGTCTATTCCACTTCCCATGTAGAACTAAAGAAATAGACTTACCATATTTTATACATTTCACCAAAAGGCCTAGGATTCTAAACTTACTAATTTCATCTCACAAATCTCATAAGCCATATCCATTAAAACAAAACAAAACAGTAATTTTTTTTTTTTTGAAACTTTACTTTAAAAATATATAAAAACAATAATCAATTCCCAACGATAACAGGTGATAATCTTATGAGTGATTATCAGCTTTGATATCAGACTTCATATCTTTCTCAAGTCCAATGACTGAGGAATTTCTCTCTATTCCATTTCACGTGAAAAGAGGTTTCCTTCTTCACGTAGAAAGTGGCCGGGACCCACGTTTCTTTTTTTTTACCTTCTCTCTCCTACTCTCTCTTCTCCCCCTTTACGTCAAGAGGGAAAACCCGTGAAAATGGGAGGGGGAGGGCCCATTTTTTCTTTCTCTTCTTTTCTTTTCTTTGCCTTTTCCTTTTCTTCTTTTCTTTTCTTTTCTTCTCTTTATTTTTTCCCTTTTAATTTATCTTCCCTTCTTTTCCTTTCCTTTCTTTTCTTCTTAGCTCTCTACTTTTGATTGTTACAATTATTATTTTCTCGTCTCCTATTCTCTCTCCCAAATTTAACCTACTTAGTGAAAAGACAAGTTTGCCCTCACTTGATTGGGAATGACGACTTCGACCTGTATAGGGAAATTAAATGTTATAAAACATTGCCAGGGATGAGATAACAAAAATGAGATGCTTACGGTGTCTCATTCAAAAGCTAGATCAATTCCCGATGATAACAGACCGTAATCTTATAAGTGATGATGGGCTCTGACCTTAGACTTCATACCCTTCTCAAGTCCAATGACTCATGTATTTCTCCTATGAATTGTACTACCCAATAGGCACAATTGAGATGTTCAGCATTTGCTTTTTTAATTATTTATTTTTTTTCTTTAAGATTTCATGTTTAGCTTTATCTGTAAAATCTTCCTGATGTGATCTTTCAATGAGATTTGATGAACATAATTTTGTAATTGAGAATTTTCAACTCTAGATATGAATAAACAACTGTTCTGATTTGTTTAACACTTTAGAGCCGTAATTACATTTTTGTTCTGATTTTTGTTTTTGAACATGAAATTGTAAAGTGCAATATTGTGAACGTATTGATTTTGTTTTTCTTTTCTTCGTTTCTGCTTTAAGCTCGACAATTAAAGATTAATTAAATTGGATAATGCGCTGGGAAAACAAAGCAATTTTTGTTCAGATATATTCTATCTATGCTACAATATGTGTAGGATTTTATTTTCGATGCAATACAATTATACAATCCTTTATCCTCCGGTGGTTGTATTGCAATTTCTGTGACGATAAGGTTGTCATATTGTATTCAAGTGGTCATAGGTTCAAAATACAGAAACTGTTTCTTCACATTGTGGGAGTTGTGAGGGTAAAGTTACGTATATTTTGCACTTCCCCCAACTTGACATGTATCCTAGGGCAAGTCCATGTGCACTATGGCATTCCAACTACTATTGTACATTCTTCTAGTCCGGAATTTTAAATATTTATTTTCTCACTTAGCAAACCCTCTATAATACTTAGACATGTAAAAAGGGAATTAGGGTTTGCGAAAACATAAAATTTGGGCCTTCCTAACATGTAACGTGAAAAACTTTTGGATGGATAAGATATAATTTTCTACATTAATATTACATTTTTAGATTGGGAAAAAAATTTGAATGACACCTCTATAAGTGTTAGAACATGTCACACTTTTTTAATGGCTAACCTATAAATTAAACTAGACTTTTGGCATCTTTTTGTATGCTGTTAGATCTTAATTCTTAGTCCCTTTAAAACTACCCCTTATTGAATGCATGGGCTGGTGTGATTAAAGACTGTGACATGTAATCAGTAGACGGACTCTTCGTTTGATTGCCTATTGTTATCTCGAGAAGTCTTTAAAGCTATAATAATAAAGCAAAAAAAGTAAGGTTATCCATGGAATGACAAAAAAAAGTAAGGTTATCCATGAAATGACAAAAAAAAGTAAGGTTCCATGGAATGAAAAACAATGCCAATCCAAATTACAGTAAAAACGCAAAGAAGATATCCATTTGAAGGTTTAAGACTCCATTGGGTCAATGCTGGGACTGACATCATCTTATCAATTGTATCTCCCTGCTCAATTATCTCCTCAAGTGTGACCGTAGCTTCTGTATGCACGTAAATGCCAATTGCGCAGAGGTGTTTATCATTTGAGTGGTCATGAAACCCTGCAAACTTGCCTGCATCCACTTTGAACTTGAACTGATGACAATCATCCGCTTCACTCTTTTCATTAGAAGTGAATGGTCCACATTCACGTAAAGTGGTATGTATAAATAGCGACTTTAACGGCAAATATAACGGCCGAATTAACGATGGATACCGTTCCGTTGAAATATAAGAC
Organism: Protea cynaroides; assembly: GCA_028583415.1. NCBI lineage: Eukaryota > Viridiplantae > Streptophyta > Magnoliopsida > Proteales > Proteaceae > Protea > Protea cynaroides. Next base: position 26,660,813 of record CM053275.1, on the reverse strand, counting down.
CCACTCACCAAAATAATAGATTCATCCTCTGCAAGGTTGATCTGGTAGCATTGAATATTGATAGAGAAAAGGTAATTTTGTTAGCCCAATTATTAATGTATTCCGTCTTTATTATTTTTTTGGACTACTTACCTATTAGGCTCTATTTGTTTAATGATTGAGAAAGAATATTTTTCTGTAAAAAGAGATTTTCTGTTGTTTGTTTTAATGTAAAATATAAAGAAATGCATTAAAAAAATTAAGAAAATTCATTATGGAGGAAAATTTACACGTAAATTCATTAGGCCAACCTTGATGAACATCTCTCCGCAACAGTACCTTACAGCTCTGGTACTAAATGACCAGAGATAGAAAGCATGGAGAAAGGAAGAGGGAAAAAAACATAACAATCATAAGTCTATCTCTAACACCAAAAACCACAATTTCTTTTCAGTTTTCATACATACCCTTCTCCTGTTTTCACCGCACTTTCAATCAAGAATTAATTTTTTTTTTTAGGTAAAAAAATTAATTTGTTTGAGAACTTCAAACAAATTAAGATATAAGAGAGCGAAGACTGAAATTAATGTGTTTGGGATATGTTTGACTGAAATTAAATGGTTCACATTTTATTCGGGTTAATTAGAGTCTAGTCGGTGTAATCCGCCAGTTTAAATTGTTTCCATCAGAACCAAACCGGTTAGGTAAACGGTGTCATATTTCAAACCAAAACTGAATCGATTACTAAATGGTCATTTGATTCCAGTGTAAATGGTTTGATCTGATTTCATAAACAGTTTCGATGCAAATGTTGCACCATTTTATATATATATATATATATATATATATATATATATATATATATATATATATATATATATATATATATATATATATATATATATATATATATATATATATATATATATATATATATATATGTTTGACTAATGGTTTTATCGGTGCAATATTGGGTTGTATCAGTTTGATTTCTTGTATATTGATTAAAGATTGGTTTAATAATTTTTTCACGGTCCATTATTAGGTTATTATCGGTTTTGTTTTGGTCCATTGGGTCGGTCTTGTCTGTTAGTCCAGTCCACTTTCAGTTTTCATCAGTCTCTATTCCTGCACAATAAGACTTCAGTTCGATTCAATCGAATTTCTTCCATCAGTTTTGGTTTTGGTTTGATTTCTTGTATATTGATTAAAGATTGGTTTAATAATTTTTTCACGGTTCATTATTGGGTTATTATCGGTTTTGTTTTGGTCCATTGGGTCGGTCTTGTCGGTTAGTCCAGTCTACTTTCAGTTTTCATCAGTCTCTATTCCCGCACAATAAGACTTCAGTTCGATTCAATCCAATTTCTTCAATCAGTTTTGGTTTTGGTTTGGACTCAATTTTGACATCCCTAGTATTTTGAACAAGACCCTCACTTAGTTGTCACATGGAGAAAGAAAGAGGATATGTAATACCATTTTTGCCCATTATGAAGGGCCAAAACACCCTAAACAAAATTTTGGCCAGTCATACTTTCTCCAATAATAAATAATTAATACATTTGTTTTTTTTTTTTTTAAGCAAAAGTAATTCTTGTAAAATTACATAAATGAAAATTCTTGAAGATAAATCACTCTTAAAAATTTTATGATAAACCCTTCAGAGTTGCGAGCCTCCACTTAAACTTTATGTTTCTATGAAGCACATTTAATGTGTGCTTATGCTTTGGAAATTTACTATCAATGGTGGAAAGCTCTACAGATTGAGATATGATAGGTAATCTTGGACAAAAGAAAATCTATATATTGTAAAAATGTGTTGCACTACCAACCATAGAAACATAATACAATGCTGCCATAGAAACTTGTAAAGAGATGTAATAGTTGAAGTATTTTCTTATGAAGTTGGGTTTTAAATAGAAATAATATGTAGTTAAGTGTGATAATCAAATTGCCATTGATTTGAGCAAGAATGCTACTTTCCACTCTGAACACTGGCGTGTGGGTATCATTAGATTCGAGATGTTCTTGAAAATGGATGGATGAAGATCAACAAAATTCAAACTTATTGGAATTTATTAACTAGAGATGATGAAGAAGACAGTACCAAAAGATAAGCATAAGTTATGCAGAACTTTAACAGGTATAAATAACATATGAGTTTTTAATATGGGAGAACCCTCCTCATGTGTCTAGTGTAAGGGTGTCAAAAATAGGCCCGGCCCGGTAGCATGGACCGAGCCAGCCTGATATAACCCGAACCCAACCCGGACTGAACCTTAATGGACAGGTTTCGGTCTCGGCTTGTAAAGCCCAACACCGTTTCAGCCCAAACCAAAACCAAACCGAACCGACCCGTTAAGAAGCCCGAACTAACCCGAACCAATAATACCTAATCCGAACACCGGTAAGGTCCATCTGGGCCCAGTTTCTTAATTTTAATGGTTTTAAATTTTGATGGGTTATATTACACTATTATAGTTCACTTCTTGATCCAAAAGATTATATAAATCTATAGTTGAAAAGAGTATATTAATTGTTATAATTTATTGAATTACATACATATAGAAGGAATGATGCTAATTTTATAGATAGAAATAATAAAATAGGCTATATATCTTACATATAGACCCGATAAGCTTGATAAGCCCCGTCCGGACCGAACTAGCCCGAAATCACCTCAATAAGCCCATCCCGATAACAAACCGACACCGAACCAGCCCGATAGTTATTGTGTCCAGCGCAGCCCAACCCAGCCCGAACCCTTAATGGACATGTTTTGGGCTAGACTTATAAAATCCAACACCGATTCAGCCCGGACTGAAACCGGCCCGGACCGGCCCGTTGACACCCTTAGTCTAGTGGAAGAGTTTGCTAGGTTTAGCCCATGATAATGTTATTGTTAAGCCCACATGGGAGAGTTGAGTCCATATAAGAGTGAATCCACTTTATGGAAAGGTGAAAGAATAAGAGAATAGTTCATCTACATGTACTTGTATCCTCTTTGGAATCCCATCACTATCCATATCCAGTGGGTCCTACATTCCAGAAGTAGGACCCATATCACATAGACAATGGTGGGATCCCTTGTAAAGTACATGTACATGCAGGTGATCTGAACTCCAAGAATAATATGAAATTTGAATTTGCCTTTAAATGAGTTAGTAGAAAGACAAAAAGGTTCATTTGAAAAAAGCAAAATGCATTAATTCTTTTTTAAGAGAAAGTATTAGAGGGTTTTGTAAAGAATGAGAAACCTTTCTTGACAAACCATTGATAAGGTTGTGGAGCTTCCTTAGAGAAGAAAAAGTGTAGAAAATCAGCGAAGGTTACCTCATGTTCGGTCTATTCTTATGGCCATTTTCAGCAATCTCTCATGCTCATGCTACAATGAACATACCGTTTCACTAGTTTGTGTTTTCGATTGTTTTCTCCAAGCTTTTGAAAAATACTTTTGGTACTTGTTGATTTATTTCTTTCTATTTTATGTCTTGATTTGATATTCTGTAATTCACTTTTAGATGGCCTATCATGCCTTTTCAATTAAACATTCCTGATTTCCCACTTTGACAAGGTCCATGGCCCAAGGGATATGAAAAGGGGTGTCAACGGGCCAGTTTTGGTTTGGGCTGAATCGGTGTCGGGTTTTATACCAGCCCACAACATGTCCATTAAGAGTTCGGGATGGGTTGGGCTGCGCTAGACACAATAACTATCGGGCTGGTCCGGTGTCGGTTTGTTATCGGGCTGGGCTTATTGAGGTTATTTCGGGTTGGTTCAGACCGGACCGGGCTTATCAAGGTTATCGGGCCTATTTTATATGTAAGATATATAACCTATTTTATTATTTCTATCTATAAAATTAGCATCATTCCTTCTATATGCATGTAATTCAGTAAATTGTAACAATTAACATACTCTTTTCAACTATAGATTCATATAATCTTTCAGATCAATAAGTGAACTATAACAGTGTAATATAATCCATCAAAATTTAAAACCATTAAAATTAAGAAACTGGGCTCGGATGGACCTTACCGGTGTTCGGGTTAGGTATTATTGGTTCGGGCTAGTTCGGGCTTCTTAACGGGCTGGTCCAGTCTGGTTTCGGTTTGGGCTGAAACGGTGTCGGGCTTTACAAGCCGAAATCGAAACCTGTCCATTAAGGTTCGGTCCGAACTGGATTCGAGTTATATCGGGCCTGCTCGGTCTGTGCTACCGGGCCGGGCCCATTTTTGACACCCTTATGAAAAGGTGGATGAAATGAAATCCCTTATTCGGAAATTTATTTACCATCGCCACCGACCAATATAGGTTCTCATCTTTCCATTAAACTGTTCATATTTTCTCACTTTACTTACCATTAGAGAGGATTAGATCCGACCAAAATAAGCGTTAAAAGCCTTAGAATGGTGAGCGATATCGTGAGATTGTTAGAATTATTAACCTACGGATCTCTTAGAACATAATAGTTTCATATCAACAATGAATGTAAACAATAATGTAATCATATACCTCTTTGAGTTTGATCTCCTTTTTAGTCTTATCGCAATTCCTCAATCATAGTCTTCCACAGTTTTCAGAGGATATCTCTAATCTCTTGTTAATGGGTGCAGAGAGAATTCTTCACTAACTGTGGTTGTGGGGACTCTGTTCAGTATTTATAGAATATTGTCATAACCCTAATTCCCTTCACATAATAGAATTAGGATTATCTATCTCAACCGAATGATGAACCAATCAAACCGGTTTTACCATGTCAATCAGACTCCCACTAAATAACTAATTTAGATAATTAATAAAGTCCATATATTCCAACAATCATCCACTTGGGCTAAATTAATTATAAAACTATCATCAATTAATGTGGCCATAGAATTTAACACACTAAATCATCAAAAAACTTTGATCCATCCATCAAGCTTACCAAAGTCGAGTAACAATGAAAAAATACACCTCAATATATGGTGTACAACATTCTGCCAGCCATAACAGATGTTTACTCAATACATGAATTGTCTGAGATAATACATGAAAGTAAACTCTCATGCAAGTCCAAACTTGATTAAAAAAACCTTTAATCAGAATGCCCCAAAAAATTTATGGGCAATAAAATATGATATTTAAATAATCTAAAAATATAATACCATAATTTGGCTAGACACCACCTTCATTCTTTGGCTAAATACCTCCTTGTATCTGTGACATGTCAAATAAAAAATAACAATAAAAATATATAAAAATAAATACTAATGTAAAACATGAAAAAGATTAATACTAAAATTGTGAATAATTGTGTCTGAATAAGCATAAACAAAAGTAAATAAAAGTCAATAAGCAACTGAAAAGTCTCCCATCAACTAAGCACATCAAAAGAATCAATAATACCCATACAGGGAACATGTTTTTTAAAGATTCTCACTGACAAAACCTTCGTTAGAGGATCATCAATCATCCTATCTGTTAAAATGTGCTCTACTGTGATCTGATTTTCTATAATCTTCTCTTTCATCAGCAAATACTTGACTTCTATGTACTTGGAAGCATTGGTCTTTTTGTTGTTCCTTGAAAAGGATACTGCTGGACTGTTATTACAATATATCATCAAAGGTCTGACGATAGAGTCCACAATCTTTAAGCCTGAGACGAAACGCTTCAACCAGATAGCTTGCTTAGTAGCTTCACACAAGGCTACAAACTTTGCATGTGTAGTTGATGATGTCACAATAAACTGCTTCACACTATTCCAGAAGATAGCTCCTCCTGCTATCAGAAAAATATACCCTAAAGTAGATTTCAGGTCATCTGTGCAACCTCCAAAGTCTGAATCTGTATATCCCACTACCTTGAGGGTACTACTATTGCCATAAACAAGCATGTAGTCCTTGGTCCTCTGCAGATATCCCATAACCTTTTTTGCCGCTACCCAGTGAGTAACTCTAGCATTTGACTGAAACCGTCCCAGTACACTCACTACAAAGGTTACCGATCCATTCTAGATCCATGTAACTGGTTGCCTCACTGATCAGTGATACTCACAAAACCTGTAGCAGACCTACTCCAAAATCATCCTTGGAGAACCCTCCCCCATATGTGATGAAGCATCGCACCCTATTACCACATGTGATAATAGATTTAGAGTTTCATTAACCTCCCCTGATCTTTCCTAAGCAAGATCTGTCGATTTGGTACCAATAGAAAGAGATCACTACTACTCCATCAACAGAGTATAACTCCTTAGTAGACCATGATCCTCAACCCTTTTTGTGGTCTCCATCCCACTGATTACCTTCGGTAGCCTCAACTTGGCCACCGATACGAGCACCTTGTCCCTTTTCTGATTTACTTTTTAAACTCTTCTTTTGGATTGTAATGATGAGTTAAAAAAAGTAAATAAAAAAGAAGAAGAAGAAGAAGAAGAAGAAGGAGAAGAAGAAGAAGAAAAGCTCATTTTATTCTGCACATCTAATGATGATTCTTGAAAAGTGGATCGAAGAAAAAATACAAAAAACAAAAAACAAAAAACTCACTCTCTTTTTTTTTAACAGTTTACAAAACCTTTTCTTCTTCTTCTTCTTCATACCAACCTCTCCGTACCTCATTCCTTCATCTAGATTCGTGCAAATCTCGCTCTGATACCACTTGTTACGGATGAAAACGTAAACCAGAAGAAAAACGAAGAATTAGAATTACCGTGGTTCAGCACCTCAGCACAAGATGCCTACATCTACCCAGAAAAAAAGAGACCTCCTTTATTCCCAAGAAAAAAATCTACAATTCCCTGTACCTGACAAAGTGTTCTCCTCCGTCAGCCTTACCTAGGATTTTTTCCACAGAGGCAATATATACGAACCCTGGAAACCCTAATCCCCTACACAATTATAGATTTACCTTCATACATGTAATAGACTCAAACCCTAATACAAGTACTACCTTGATAATTGTGTATACCCCATAGAATACAAGACACAATCCAATAGGAATATGGAATGAATAACAATCCCAATCCAGATTTTAACGGAAACGCAAAGAAGACAAGAAAATCCCATGTAATGAATAATAAAGCGAATACAAATTTTAGCGAAAAGGCAAAGAAGATATCCATTTGCAGGCTTAAGGCTCCGAATAGGTAAAACTAGGGATGCTCGGACTGATCGTCCTCTTATCGATTGTAGCTCCCTGCTTCATTGTCTCTTTAAATGTGACCATAGCATCAATACTCACGTAAATGCCAATTGCTCGATACGTACCACTGTATGCCAATTGTATAAAGTTTGTAATTATTTGAGCGACCATGAAACCCTACAAACTTGCCTGCCTCTACTTCAAAGTTGAACTGATCAAGACTGCCTAGCAGATAACACTCATCACAAATGAATGATCCATATTCGCATACAGTGGTACGTATCGAGAGAGACATTAACGGCGAATTCATACAATTTGAATTGTAAGACCAATTTACCATAATACTAATCCTCTGCAAGGCTAATTTGTTAGCATTGATGGAGAAAAAATAATTTTGTTAACCCAACAAATTAATGTAATCTTTTTTTTTATTATTATTCTTATTTTTTGTCTACTTATTTATCAGGTTTCATTTGTTTTTGTGTAAAATCATTAAAATAAAATTTTCTATTGTTTGTTTTGATGTAAAATGCAAAGAAATGCATTGAAAAATATAAAAAAAAAATTCTACATGGAGTAAAAAGTTTGTATAAAATATTATTAATCATTTGTACAACAAAACAATCAAGTCCTAAATGGATTCTGTGTGTGAACCCAATTTGCCTTAAAATGGTCTATGTATAAACTTTACCCTAAAAATTGGTTTTTCATCGCTAACTCGTAAAAGGATCCACCAGAATGTAATTGACTTGGTCATAACAAATTTTTTATCCTGATTTTTTTTCTAAAGTTAAAGGTAAAAATGTAAAGATAATTTTTCATATACAGTTTCCTAAACTGATGCAATTAAAGGGGTAGTTTTGGTTTTTCCAAAGAAATGATCTTTAAGATTCAATGGTTACAAAACCAGTGAAAAACTCTGATTTTAACATAGTCAGTTACAATCAGACAGCCCACATAAATTCGACAGAATTAAAAGGAAGTAAGTAAAAGTATTAATAGTAGAATGTGTACAATAATTAGAGGAGTCAGGAAGTAAATGCAATTTTACATAAAAAAAAATGGAGTAAATACAACAAATATGTAATTTTACCAGTATTTTATACCCTAAAAGATAAATTAGTGGGAGGTAAATTAAAAATTATTTGAATGTATAACTATGCATGGGAGTGTATTTGATTTAGACAAGTTTTTGAAATTTGACATGTGATTAATTCAAAGAAATTATGACATGATTAATCCAAGGAAAATACAAATCAACAGATAGTCAGATTTATCACAACTCGTCATTCGATGTTGCACAATGAGAAGGGTCGTTTTAATAAACTTACTAAGGCTGGACGGTTCAAATGAGTTTTTCCCTACTATAAAATACCAACAATAATGGTTTTATAATACAATTTTTTTATTTGTTGAACAAACAATGAAATTGTTTTCAACATTTAAAATTTCTTACTCGGAAGCCTAATTTGAAACCTTAAATCACACTCACAATGGTGTGTGTGCGTGTGCACATCACTGTCCATGGATGTGAGACCCAGCTCCGGAACATGGGAACCACAGGATAGGCACTGATGGGATCCCTTAGAGCATACACATACAGGTGACCTACACATTTTTTTGTTTTTTTGGCAAATGATGATCTACACATTAATCCAACAATCCAAGTAAACTCGTTGAAATTGGCATAAATGCAAAAACAGCATCTTACCATCTTGAAGTTGCGTCCTTCTGCATGTCTCTCCATCAACACTGAACCTCTGGGAAATTCAAGGACCATTAACACCGAACCTCCGGGAAATTCAAGGACCATCTGTATGGAATTTACTACATCATCACTATAAATTGCATAGATCTGCTTCACTTTTCCTATGCTCCCATCTGTTGGACTTTATGTTGTTATTGTTGGTAACTTAGCTGATGTGATAGTGTTTGTGAGCATTCAGTCAGAGGAATGAGGAAAAGAGTATCAGTGCAATGGCATAGATGTAGCAACCTCGTATGTGTGTTCTACATGTGTTTCAGATGACTTGCAATGAGTTGAATGAGATTTTACACTGAGTTTGATGAGAGAGAGTGTTTGTGGGCCCCACTGGTGATATGACACAGTTTCTGGTGATGTGGTCAAGTTTCTGATGATGAGACAATGTTGCGACATCTTGAAGCATTACATAAAGAAAGAAGATGTAAAGAGAGAATGAGGAGAGAGAAATAGGAAAGAGAAAATGTTGGTGGGTCCTGTAGTAGGTTCATGGAAATCCGATAGTGGAAAGATGTAGAGCGTCGAGTTATCTTTCCAACGCAACTTGAATCACTCAATTCCGACGTCGAATGAGAGAGATATCGCAGTTTCCGTCGGATCACTCGAAAAAGTCATTAATACATTTGTTCGGGGGTATTTTCGGTAAGAAAAATGGTGAAGATCCTATATAAATGGTTCAGATCAAGCCACAAAGTTCATATTCTGATTGGATGGCCCAGATCAAGTCGGGCTTGAGTGTAGTAAGGCGATATCGTTTTGATTCCACCGCGAGCTATGTAATTGGTTGGATGCAGGTTATTACAGTGGTCTCTGTTGCATGGAGTACTAGCCTTGATTCCGTGTGGCGCACACGGGGTACTACGCCGCGGTTGATCCAGATCTTGAGGTTGCGATTGAAGTCGATCGCGCTTGATGCGATTGATGCAGATCCAGCGGTTCATGTATAATCCCGCCTATAAGCACCCCATTTTTGCCATCCCAGCTAAACAAAGTCCTGCCGGTGTGTGGACAACAAAATGACGAAAGGTGATTGAAAGTTTGGATTTTTTACAGTGAATTTGAGGAAATTTTCAATGGGTCTGTGAATTTGAGGAAGTTTTGATGCGTGTCGAGCGCTCAAATTAAATTACCTTACTTTGAAACGTAGATAGTAGCAAGTAAGAATCGAACCCACAAGGATTGTATGATCAAGATTAAAATGTTTAATTAATCTAAAGAGAGAAAAAAAATAAATGAAAATAAAATAAGACTCAGAAAGTAACCAATTGTTGTACAAAAACAGATTATGATTAATCTTATTAGCACAACTTCATTGGCTATTCTATGTATGGAGGGGGGGTATGTTTGCAGTAGAAAAGAACAGTAATTAATTATCTAAAATGCAAGAATAAAGTGCAAGGTAATACAAATATCAAAGATTAAACCAATAAGAGAAAACTTCGGTCAAAAGGATACTTACACCATCTTCATAAACTTGTTCATCGACATAAAGGATAATCAATTCCAATTGAATAATCAATCAAGAAAATTAGGACTAGGCCTAAAATCCTTAGTCTTTCCTTAAGATTGGTCTATTAAAAGATAGCTTATTAATAGCACCCTTACTCTTAAATCAATCTCAAGACTAGGCTCTCGATTTGATTCAGGAATAACAATAACAATTGGAAAGACGATTGAAATTAAGCATTAAGCACACACCAGCGTGGTTTAATTATTTTAATCTGATTTCTCCTAGAAATATAACATTAACTTGTCCATTAACATCAATTCCCATTGTCACTGACATAGAATCAATTGATAGCAATACAATTCTAAAATAACAATTGATTAAATAAATAAATCAATTAGTAGTACTCATAATCAACTCATTCATCAATCATTATACACATAAATTGGAAGAAAAATAAATATTCAATTAAAAATCAATAATAAAACAAGTCTCACAAGTTTACAATGATGGCTTCAGCTCCGTCTAACCAAAGATAAGAAAGTTAGCCACACATGACTTCTTCAAGAACACAAAAGAAAGAGAGTTGTTCTTCAGTTATTGTCTTCTTTTTCAATCACTCTTGAATGCTCTTTACATAGGTTTTACATTGTTTAAATAGCCAAAATACAAGACTAAAATTGGTATGCCTAGATTTGATAACCTTATTACATGGAAATAAAAATTAAACAAAATCTTCGTTCCTAGATTAGATGAAAATCATTCCATTATTAAATAATTGTCACCCCCAAATCTACCAAATTTTGTAAGATTCTATAGTTGTGTATATTCTCCTCAAGATTTCCAATAATCAATCAAGGCCTTCCAATAGTGAACCTTTCGTGTGTAGCAACCTTCCTTCTCTGGTTTAGATTTGGATCAATTTTTCAGATTATATTTTAAAACCACATTTGGAAGCCCAAACGAACTCTTTCCATGTCAGAATCCTACATGAAATTCAAAACGTTATTATTAAGAGTGCTAGAATTTTCATCTTTTATTAATTAATTAACAAGATTTCTAAAATATATCAAACTCATAAAATTAATTTTATTAAGCTCAATAAGATATAAAACACCCTAAAAATCATAATGCAAAAAGAATAAAAAAAATATAAAATTATACACTTATCAAATTCCCCTACACTTAGCCTTTGCACGTCCTCGGGCAAAATAAAATAAAAAAAATCATAAACTATTCCACTTTCGTAGGAACCACGATTGCACTTAGCATCTACAACAAGCCATTGAACCCCTAGGTTACCCCTAGTGGACAAGTTGTGTCTCGTGAGGGTTTGCAGTGAATCTACCCACAAAATTCAAAGAAAAATATTTTTTTAGATTTGACAAATTACAAGAATTAAATAAAATCTTAAGTACTCCACAATTATAACTCATAAACATAATTAAACTCAATAGAAACTTAAATCTTATCAAAGATACAATAACTTTATTTTAGTCACCATCTTCAACAAATTCATATTAATATGCATCTATAGTGTGAAGTGTGAAGTGATGTAACTCAATTAGTAAGGGGCTTTACAAGTATACTTCAAGAAAAATAACACCATTTTTTTTTATTGACTAGTGCAATGTCCGTTTTCTTAGGCTTTCTAAGTTACCCATGTAGCAAGTGTTGGGTCAGTGACTCCCAAACCAGTTGGCTTTAGGGCACTAGGTGTAGAGACACCCCTAGGACTTAATAACTCAAGTAACAAAGGCCACAAAATCAGACTTAGTCAATTAAACTGCTTATAACCATCATCTCAATTTTTTTTTATCGACTTGTGCAATGTCCATTTTCTTAGGCTTTCTAAGTTACCCATGTAGCAAGTGTTGGGTCAGTGACTCCCAAACCAGTTGGCTTTAGGGCACTAGGTGTAGAGACACCCCTAAGACTTAATAACTCAAGTAACAAAGGTCACAAAATCAGACTTAGTCAATTAAACTACTTATAACCATCATCTCAATTTTTTTTTTTTTTTTTTGAGGTATTTTGGATATTGAAGCAGTTATTTATTCTTTTTCAAGTTTTTTTTTTTTTTTTTTTTTTTTTTGTAATTGTCATTTCTCAAATTTACCGTTTATTTCCCACAACTAAGAATTGGTGCAAACGTGAAATACAAAGACACATAACAATAAAACTTTATCTCAGATGGTGATTCAAATTTAGTTGCATATCTAATCTAAGGTTCAAGAATCTCAATAATTTAATCATATTTATAAAGTTTCAACATGATCACTTTAGAAAATTAATCCAAACTGTATGGCGGTCAAATAATTTTTTTTTTGGAAGAAAATTTGAAGTCAATTTTTTTTTTCAGTTACTATATACAACCAATATATACTAACAACATGTAAAAATAAAAACAAAACACATCGTAGAATTCCCCCACACTTAAAACTTACATTGTCCCTAATGTAAGACTAAATGCAAAGAAAAAGACAAATACAAACATAATATTTATGAAAAAGAAAAATAATAAATAAATAAATAAAAAGAGAAAGGGTTAAGAAAGCAAATCTGATTTCTTGGGTTGCCTCCCAAGTAGCGCTTTTGTTTAACGTCGTTCGCTCGACTTTGCAGCCTTTTCTCAATCCGAATAAAGTGGATCTTCTAAGTCCATAGCTTTCTCAACCAACAAGTTAACTTGAAAACCTTCGTGGTAAGGTTTAAGTCTATATCCATTGACCTTAAAAATCTTTTGAGTGTCCAAACTTTGAATCTCAATTGCACCATGTGGAAAGAGATTAATAACAATAAAAGGACCAATCCAACGAGATTGCAACTTACCGGAAATAATCGAAGCCTTGAATTATAAAGGAGCACTTTTTGTCCAACAACAAATTGCTTCTTAGAAATCATTTTATTATGAAAGGCCTTCGTCTTTTCCTTATAAATCGAGAGTTCTCATAAGCTTCATTGCGAATCTCCTCTAACTCCCTGTAATTGCAACTTTCGTTTGCTCCCCGCCTTATGCGTCTCCATGTTACACTGCTTAATTGCCCAAAATGCCTTGTGCTCTAATTCTACCGGTAGATGACATGCTTTTCCATAAACCAACCGATATGGAGACATCCCTATAGGTGTCTTATAAGCAGTCCTATAAGCCCATAGTGCATCGTCAAGTCTTGTACTCCAGTCTTTCCTATTCGGATTAACTGTTTTTTCTAAAATTGACTTCACCTCTCTATTAGATACCTCGGCTTGCCCATTAGTTTGTGGATGGTAGGCAGTTGAAATCTTATGGGTCACAGCATACCTCTTAAGCAGTGCTGCTACAGTGTGGTTACAAAAGTGAGTCCCTCTATCACTGATCATTGCCCGTGGGATCCCAAATCTAACAAAAAATGTAAGACTTGACAAAATCTGCAACCACTTTAGAATCATCAGTTCGGGTGGCTTTTGCTTCCACCCACTTTGACACATAATCAACAGCAAGTAAAATATAAACATTGCCAAAAGAATTAGGAAAATGACCCATAAAGTCAATGCCCCAAACATCAAAAATTTCACAAATAAGTATGGGGGTTTGTGGCATTTGATCCCTACGGGCCACATTACCTGAGTATTGGCAACGAGTGCATGACTTACAAAATATATATGCATCATGAAATAAAGATGGCCAAAAGAAGCCACATTCAAGCACTTTTCTTGTTGTTCTTTTAGGACCGAAATGTCCACCACATGCATATGAATGACAAAAGATAAGAATGGATTCAAATTCAGTTTCGGTACGCACCTTCTTACCATTTGGTTTGAACATTGTTTCCAAAGATAAGGGTCATCCCAAATGTAGTACCCGAGCATCACTCTTGATTTTCTCTCTTCGTACTCTAGGTAGCTCGGTGGTAAGGTTTTGGTAGCCAAATAATTGACTAAATCTGCATACCGGGGCACTACATTTGTCACCTTAAGTAGTTGTTCATCCGGGAAGAAATCTTGTAATGGTATCGCATCATCCTCCTTAACCACCCGACTAAGATGGTCTCGCAACTAAATTCTCGGCTCCCTTCTTGTCCTTAATCTCCAAATCAAATTCTTGAAGAAGAAGGATCCATCCGATCAATCTTGGCTTAGATTCTTTTTTCACAAACAAATGCCTAAGAGTCGCATGATCGGAATAAACAATAACTTTAGTTCCCAATAAATAAGATCTAAATTTTTCCAAAGCAAAAACTATAGTCAATAGCTCTTTCTCCATTGTGGAGTAGTTACTCCGTGCTTCAGTTAGTGTCCGAGAGGCATAATAGATAGCATGAGCAACTTTCCCAATACGTTGACCCAAAACAGCCCCAATAGCATAATTGCTAGCATCACACATGATCTCAAATGGGAGTTTCCAGTTCGATGATTAAATCACGGGGGCTGTTGTTAGCAGTTCTTTGAGCTTGTCAAAAACTCTTTTGCACTCATCATTAAAGTCAAACACCACTTCCTTTTGTAAGAGCTTGCATAAGGGCAATGAAATTTTGAGAAATCCTTGATGAAGCGCCGATAAAAGCCCTGCATGTCCAAGAAAGGAACGCACTTCCCGCACAGTTGTGGGGTAAGGTAAAGATTGAACAAGATCTATCTTTGCTTTGTCAACTTCTATACCTCTAGAAGATATCACATGACCTAAAACTGCTCCTTGTGTTACCATAAAATGACATTTCTCAGAATTCAAAACAAGGTTAGTTTCTATACACCTCTTAAGAACAAGTGTAAGGTTATCCAAGCATGTATCAAAAGAGTCTCCATAAACAGTAAAATCATCCATGAAAACTTCTATAATGTTCTCTACATAATCGGAAAAAATGCTAACCATACACCTCGGAATGTGGCCGGGCGGTGCAAAGACCAAACGGCATTCGTCGGTAAGCAAAGGTACCAAATGGGCAGGTGAATGTCGTTTTCTCCCGATCTTGAGTGCAATCATAATTTTATAGTAACCCGAGTAACCATCAAGAAAACAATAGTGCGAACACCGCTAACCTCTCCAACATTTGATCGATAAATGGAAGAGGAAAGTGGTCTTTACGAGTTGAAACATTCAATTTCCTATAATCAATACAAACACGCCACCCATTTTGTATCCTAGTAGGGATTAACTCATTATTTTGATTCATAACAACAGTTATGCCCGTCTTTTTAGGTACCACCTGAACCGGACTTATCCACTTACTATCAGAGATAGGATAGATAATTCTAACATCAAGGAGCTTTAATATCTCCTTCTTCACAACTTCCATCATAGGAGGGTTGAGTCTACGCTGTGCTTCTCTAATCGGTTTGGCTCCCTCCTCAAGAAGTATGCGATGCATGCACATGGTCGGGCTGATTCCCTTAATGTCGGCTATTGTCCACCCAATGGCTGTCTTATGGTCTCTCAAAATTCGAATGAGTTTCTCCTCTTGTAGCTTGGTCAAGTCCCTTGCTATTATCACAGGTAACGTCTCATTGTCTCCTAAGTAGACATATTTGAGATGGTCTGGAAGTGGTTTCAGCTCAACGATAGGTGCCTGCACAATGGAAGGTAACAACCTTGTATGTGATATAGGCAACTCAATGTGAGCAACATCATATCTTTTTGGAATTGGGGGTAAGGCCTGCAATGCCATCAACATCTTCTCTAATTCAGCATTTAACACAAATTCTGAATTGAAATCCATGCTATTCAAATGTTTGCCAATGGCTACCATCAACTCATCTTCACCATTTAATTCAAAAACTTGTTGTACCATAGAATCAATTATATCAATAGCAAAAACAGAATTTATATCACTAGGATACCTCATAGCCTCAAAAATATTAAAGCGAACTATCTCGCCATCAAATTCCATAGATAAGGTACCATCATGAACATCTATTTTTGTTTTAGCAGTCTTTAAAAATGGTCTACCCAACAAAAGAGGTGTAGAATTATGAGATGAGTCATCTTCTATTTTTAATACATAAAAATCAGCAGGAAATACCAATTCATTAACTTGAACTAACACATCCTCAATCACACCTTCGGGATATACATTTGATCTATCGCCTAATTGAATAGTTACACCAGTTTCTTTTAAAGGTTCTAGATTTAATGAAGCATATATTGAATAAGGCATGACATTAATTGATGCTCCTAAATCTAACATAGCTCTATTGAAATTGGTGTTACCTATTTTGCATGGGATAATGAATGTACCTGGGTCTTTACACTTAGGGGGAAGCTTCCGTTGAATAACGGCTGAGACATTTTCACCCATACTTACATTTTCATCTCTTTTCAATTTTCTCTTGGATGTGCACAATTCCTTAAGAAATTTAGCATACCGTGGCACTTGTTTAATTGCTTCAATAAGAGGTATATTTATCTCTACCTTTTGAAAAATCTCCAACATCTCTTTTTCTTTTTCTTCCTTTCTAGATTGAGCAAACCTGCTAGGAAAATGAGGTTGAATAGGAATAGAGGAAATAGAAGGTTTAGAGTTTACCCCAGATGAGAAAATAGATGTCGGAGTTGATTTTGAGGTCTCTTTCTCTTTTTCCTTTTCTATATTCTCCACTTCTTTTCCACATCTCAAGATTATGGCATTTGCATTTTCCTTCGGATTCACCATTGGTTGCGAAGGTAGCTTTCTCGAGCCTCGAGCCTCTAGTCTACTCATTGAAGTGGCCAGTTGGCTTATTTGAGTCTCCAAGTTCTTTATACCTGCCCTTGTTTCCTGTTTAAATTGTAATGAATCATTGGCAAATGTTTTAACAATATCTTCCAAGGTCATACCTGAACTTGAAGGTGCTTGTTGTCTGGATTGAAAAGGTTGTTGGCCTTGTTGATACCCATACTGACGATTGGGGCCATCTTGATTACCATAGCTGAGATTTGGGTGATTCCTCCATCCCGGATTGTAAATATTTGAGTATGGATCGTACTTACGTTGAGGTTGTCCTGGAAATCCACCCACAATATTTGCTTGCTCCGTAGATTCCTCTTGAAGCGTGGGACACATATCAGTTGGGTGTCCCGCGATGTAGCAAATTCCACAAGTTTGAACCTGTTGCACCTTATCCACAGCCAATTGATGAACAAGTGAAGACAATTCTATAATTTTTAATTCAAGAGAAGAAGTGCTTACCTCATTAACCTTGTTCGATGGAGGGTCATTTCTTACACCAAATTGTCAGAGTTAGCAACCATATTTGCAATCAAATTACGGGCTGCCCTTGGAGTTTTATCTACTAATGCTCCTCCACTCGCTGCGTCAATCATACCCCTATCAGTATGAGAAAGCCCTTCGTAGAAGTATTGAATGAGTAATTGCTCGCTAATTTGGTGATGAGGGCAGCTGGCGCAAAGCTTCTTGAATCGCTCCCAGTATTCATAAAGTGTTTCTCCATTATATTGCCTAATACCGCAGATTTCCTTTCGAATATTGGCTGCCCTTGAAGCTGGAAAATACTTTTCCAAGAAAAGCCGCCTCATCTCATTCCATGTGGTAATGGATCCTGATGGCAAGTAATAAAGCCAATCTTTTGCATTGTCCGCTAATGAGAATGGAAACGCCCTCAACTTGATTTGCTCCTTAGAAATTCCGGTTGGTTTCATGCTCGAACATACCACATGGAATTCTTTTAGATGCTTGTGTGGGTCATCACCTACAAGACCACGAAAAGTAGGGAGGAGATGGATTAGACCAGATTTAAGTTCAAAGGCAACATCAAGATTAGGATACTCGATGCAGAGTGGTTGTTGGTTCAGATTAGGAGCCGCTAACTCCTTAAGAGTGCGGTTGTTGTTGTCTGTCATTTCTTCAAAGTCTGAATTACTAGTGCTGCCAGAAGCTAAATCAATGGCTACGTTGTTGCCTGATGAAGAATTTTTTGTTGTCTTTCTACTTTCTCTCCTTAGCTTGTGCGAGTTCTTTCTATTTCCGGATCAAATTGCAACTCTCCCAAATGAGAAGATCGGGTCATTCACTTAAGAGAACAACCAGATAATAAAAAATAAAAAATAAAAAATAAAAAAAATCAATTAAATAACCAAACAAATTAATTTAATCAAAACAATCCTCGGCAACGACGCCAAAATTTGATACATGTCGAGCGCTCAAATTAAATTACCTTACTTTGAAACGTAGATAGTAGCAAGTAAGAGTCGAACCCACAAGGATTGTATGATCAAGATTAAAATGTTTAATTAACCTAAAGAGAGAAAAAAAATAAATGAAAATAAAATAAGACTCAGAAAGTAACCAATTGTTGTACTAAAACAGATTATGATTAATCTTATTAGCACAATTTCATTGGCTATTCTATGTATGGAGGGGGGGTATGTTTGCAGTAGAAAAGAACAGTAATTAATTATCTAAAATGCAAGAATAAAGAGCAAGGTAATACAAATATCAAAGATTAAACCAATAAGAGAAAACTTCGGTCAAAAGGATACTTATACCATCTTCATAAACTTGTTCATCGACATAAAGGATAATCAATTCCAATTGAATAATCAATCAAGAAAATTAGGACTAGGCCTAAAATCCTTAGTCTTTCCTTAAGATTGGTCTATTAAAAGATAGCTTATTAATAGCACCATTACTCTTAAATCAATCTCAAGACTAGGCTCTCGATTTGATTCAGGAATAACAATAACAATTGGAAAGACGATTGAAATTTAGCATTAAGCACACACCAGCGTGGTTTAATTATTTTAATCTGATTTTTCCTAGAAATATAACATTAACTTGTCCATTAACATCAATTCCCATTGCCACTGACATAGAATCAATTGATAGCAATACAATTCTAAAATAACAATTGATTAAATAAATAAATCAATTAGTAGTACTCATAATCAACTCATTCATCAATCATTATACACATAAATTAGAAGAAAAATAAATATTCAATTAAAAATCAATAAATAAAACAAGTCTCACAAGTTTACAATGGTGGCTTCAGCTCCGTCTAATCAAAGATAAGAAAGTTAGCCACACATGACTTCTTCAAGAACACAAAAGAAAGAGAGTTGTTCTTCAGTCATTGTCTTCTTTTTCAATCACTCTTGAATGCTCTTTACATAGGTTTTACATTGTTTAAATAGCCAAAATACAAGACTAAAATTGGTATGCCTAGATTTGACAACCTTATTACATGGAAATAAAAATTAAACAAAATCTTCGTTCCTAGATTAGATGAAAATCATTCCATTATTAAACAATTGTCACCCCCAAATCTACCAAATTTTATAAGATTCCATAGTTGTGTATATTCTCCTCAAGATTTCCAATAATCAATCAAGGCCTTCCAATAGTGAACCTTCCGTGTATAGCAACCTTCATTCTCTGGTTTAGATTTGGATCAATTTTTCAGATTAGATTTTAAAACCACATTTGGAAGCCCAAACGAACTCTTTCCATGTCAGAATCCTACATGAAATTCAAAACGTTATTATTAAGAGTGCTAGAATTTTCATCTTTTATTAATTAATTAACAAGATTTCTAAAATATACCAAACTCATAAAATAAATTCTATTAAGCTCAATAAGATATAAAACACCCTAAAAATCATAATGCAAAAGGAATAAAAAAAAATATAAAATTATACACTTATCAAGTTTTCAATGGGTCCCACAGTAAGATCACGGGTTATAATTTTACATGGATGCCTAGATCATAGAATTATCTTCAAAATGAGACCAGAATTGCTCAGTTCTGATATCAAATGAAGAAGATATGATCATTTTAGTCAGATGATACGTACAAGGGAGGTTTCTGAAATTATCATAAATAATCCCAGGGGCTTTCATGCAAATTATCATAAGTTGGATTGTTTGAATTTCAAATCATCATATCTTGATCATCCGACATCTGAAATCATATGGTTTAAGTACCATTATTCCTTATTTTTAGTCCTCTTCAAAGTGGACGTAAAGGATTTTCGGTAGAAGTCCCCAGTGGGCCCCATGCAAGCTTGCATGAAAAGTTATCGTTAGAACTTCAAAGCTTCATATCTTTTCCGTTCTACGTCGGATTCAGATGATTCCAAAGCCGTTATTCTTCATTTGTGATGTCCTACAAAGTGGATGGAAAAATCTCGGGTAGAAGTCTTCGGAGGGTCTCATGCAAAATTACACATGGAAATGGTCATTTAATCTTCAAAAATTCATATTTTGGTCACTCCATATCCAAATCAGGTGATTTCAATTTCATTATGTTCCATTTTTAGTACTCTACAAAGTGGACGTAAAGAATTTTCGGTAGAAGTCTCCGAAGGATCCCATGCAGAATGGTCAGTCAAATTATCAATAATTAGTCTGCTTAAACTTCAGAAATTCATAAGTTGACCATTGTATTTCCAAATGAGGTGATTCAAGCTCCTATATTCCTCATTTTTAGTGTTCTACAAAGTGAACGTAGAAAATTTGGAATAAAGGCTATCGAAAAATTTTGTGCAAAATAACAGTGGAAATGACCCATGAAATGATAGAGAGAGAAAACCCAGTAAATTCCAGTCATTCCAGTCAACTCAGCTCAACCCAAGTCAGTCTTGGCCCAATCCAATCAATCCTTGTCAATCCGGACCAATTCATGTCGGTGCATATGCATGTATTTCATTTATATATTATTATATAATGTATAATATATTATAGGGTAAATTACACAGACACCCCCTCTACAGTAGTGAAATTACACAACACTACCCTGCTTTTTCAAAAGTTACACAGAATACCCCTATAATGATGGTATCATACAATCTCATCCCTACCGTTAGTTTCAACTTAACGGCAGATGCTCACTTTTTTTTAAGACGAAAATACCCTTAGTAAGGGTAAAATGACTAAAACATTTTCTTGTCAGTTCTCTCTTCCACGAAAATTCCTTTTCTTCTCTTCAGTTCCGTTTTTTTTTCTAGGTTTTTTCTTCTCCACGGCTTCGCGGCTGCTTTGGAGCCTCAAATCAGTCTTGAAGTCCTGTGCAATCTCACGAACAAGCCTCTGAAAAGGAAGCTTTCGGATCAAGAGCTCCGTACTCTTCTGGTACTTCCTAATTTCCCTAAGAGCCACCGTTCCTGGCCTGAATCTATGGGGCTTCTTCACTCCTCCGATAGCCGGAGCAGATTTGCGAGCAGCTTTCGTCGCAAGTTGCTTCCTCGGAGCCTTGCCTCCGGTTGATTTCCTCGCTGTTTGCTTGGTTCTCGCTGAAATTGAAGTCGTGGAGAAGAAAAAACCTAGAAAAAAAAAACAGAACTGAAGAGAAGAAAAGGCAAGAAAACACCTTTCGAGTTTGAAATTAGTGCTCTCCAGTCACCACCTCTGTTTTCTTCGTTTTTGCCATTACAGGGTATTACCCATTTACCAGAAACCTAAATATGTAACAACCTCAATCTTCCATTTAAGCTTAATCCAAAACCCAACTGGGGCAACCTAGGGTTTTGAGATAAAAGGTTGGCCTTTCCCGGTCACAAATGCCAGTACGTCCAGACACCAACGATTACTGCAACTACAAAATCAACTCTTTCTCAGAACAGAAAATTCAAGGACAAAGGATTCTGTGATTAATCGATTTGGATCTATCGTCACCCATTGCTGGGATAATCGTTGGGATTATCGTTGGATCTGATCACCAACAATGAACAGAATCGCTGCCGCTTCTAATCATAGAAGAAGAATGATTTGAAATACCAGCGCTTTAATCCAAGAAGAAGATGAATCGTTAGCTTGATTAAAATCAATGAAGGAAGTACTATCAACTGGAGATAAATGAGAACCACTGCCATCACTCTCGATCGGTGAAGAAGGTGGTGAATCACCCATCCTTTTTTTTTTTCCCGTTCTCTGTTTTCCACCGGCTGTTGCTAGTAGCAAGGGAAGATGATCAGTAAATTAAAACTAGTGGTAATAATACTCAATCAATCTACTCTTTTCCTCTCCCACGTCTCTTTCTGCAAATTTAAGTCACCTGCAGTATTTGCGAAGCTAAAGGCGGTCTCAAGAACAATCCCCATTAAAGGACAAGGTGAACTGAAATTGAAGCCGTGGAGAAGAAAAAACCTAGAAAAAAAAAACGGAACTGAAGAGAAGAAAAGGAATTTTCGTGGAGGAGAGAACTGACAAGAAAATGTTTTAGTCATTTTACCATTACTAAGGGTATTTTCGTCTTAAAAAAAAGTGAGCCTCTGCCGTTAAGTTGAAACTAACGGTAGGGATGAGATTGTATGATACCATCATTATAGGGGTATTCTGTGTAACTTTTGAAAAAGTAGGGTAGTGTTGTGTAATTTCACTACTGTAGAGGGGGTGTCTGTGTAATTTATCCTATATTATAATATATCATATAATATATACATATGTCTTATATGTATATTATATTATATATATTAATATATTAATATATTATATAGTTATATATATGTTTTATATATTAAAAAAAGGCAAATAAGATCCGAATAAAAAAGGGAGTAAGTAGAGATTACCGAAGGTGGAAAAAGAAGTAAAAAAAAAGGGAAAAAAAATATAAAAAAGGAAGAAGATCGAGAAGAGGAGAGAGAGAGAGAGAGAGAGAGAGAGAGAGAGAGCGGTGGAAAAGAAGTAAAAAAAGGAAAAAAACAAAAAAAAAGGAAGAAAATCGAGAAGAGAAAAGGACAAGATCGAAAAAGAAAAAAAAAGAAAATAAAAGAAGAGGAGAAGACTGAAAGAAGAAAGAAGAGGAGAAGATCGAGGAAATTTAGAAAGAATAGGAAAAGGAAGACCGAAAGAAGAAAGAAAAGGGGAAGATCAAGGAGATCTAGAAAGAATAAAATAAAAGAAGAGGAGAAGACCGAAAGAAGAAGAGAGAGGAGGGCGGTAGAAAAAAAATAAAAGAAGAGGAGAAGACCGAAAGAAGAAGGAGAGAGAGAGGGCGGTAGAGAAAAAAAAATAAAAGAAGAGGAGAAGACCGAAAAGAAAAAAGAGAGAGAGAGGGCGGTGGAGAAAAAAATAAAATAAAAGAAGAGGGGAGGAATCGAGGAGAGGAGGAGAATCGATCAAGAGAAGGAGGGAGAGAGAGAGAGAGCGCGGGGGGAAAAGAGAATAAAAAAATAGAAAAATGGGAAGACCGAGATAAAAAGGGGGAAAGATCGAGAGGAAAAGGGGAGGATAAAAAGAAGGGGAGAAGATGGAGATCAGAAAAAGGAGAAAAACGAATGGGTCGGTGTGACTCTAGAGAGAAAAGGAGAAAAGGCAAGGAGAAGAAGAAGATCGAAGAGAAGATAGAAGGAGAGAGGAGAACGACACAGTTTCCTTACCTGCTTACTGATTTATTTTCTTCAAACCATTGTCTGCATCTGATCTACCATCACTCTGCTATCCTCAGCCTGCAACTCAGCCATCGAACCTGCTATACCCGTAAAACTACCCCTCTGCAGAATCATCTCACTTACACCTGCAACAGACCATCTCCATCCCTTCACATCTGTCCACTCCTATTCACTTACACCTACGACAGGCCATCTCTATCCCTTCACATCTATCCATTCCTATTGTCATCTACAAACCATACAACCACTTGTCCACCTCACCTGTCCTAGCCACAACACCCAGCCAACAACTCTCTCCCCCACCTGTCAAAGCTATAACCCATCATCCATGCAAGGCACTTCCACACATCCCAAAACCACCTTACCAGATCACCACCGCTCTACACCTGTAGATCTCACTCCACTCACGGCCAAACCCAGTCATCACCGCAAGCCACATACTTTCCATTCACATTAATTATTAGATGGTTCCCACTTGATATGCACGAACCTGATCAATTCTGCCTCATACCCGATCTGCTTCATTTGATCATATTATTTGCATGTTAATGTGATTTAAGTTGATCTAAACCATTGATCTTGAAGATTTAATCATATGATGCATGATGTTAATATGCGATCTGAACCATTGGATGACATGAAAATTGATTTAAATGAATTTGAACGGTTGGATTACCATCTTGAGTGATTTGAACCGTTGGATTATATTTGAGAATGTTTTAAATGAATTTGAACGGTTAGATTACCATCAAGAGTGATTTATACCGTTGAATTTTTCATCATGAGTGTTTTTAGATGCTCACTGACATGTTTGGATGCTACATAATTGCCATATTTGATGCTTACACTCTCACATGCCATACTTGGAATGCTTTCACATGATATCTTTGGATGCTTCTATTTTTGGATTGCACACTTACCATGTTTGTATTGATTCACATGCTCATTTGCCATCTTTGATTGATTTGTTGCTAAATTTAGATATATTTCTAACATGCTATGTTTGGATGCTTACACTGCTATATTTAAGCTCACATTGCTATGTTGGATTGTTTACATTGCTATTATTGAGTACAACAACTAGGGCAAAATAAACCCTAGAATGGAATACAACAATTAGGGTAGAAAACCCTAAAAATGGAAAGTAAATAGCAATTAGGGTAGAAAACCCTAAAAATGGAAAGAAAATAGCAATTAGGGAAAATAAAACCCTAAAAATGGAAAGAATAATTAGGGCAAGATAAACCCTAGAATGGAATACAACAATTAGGGTAGAAAACCCTAAAAATGGAAAGTAAATTGTAATTATGGTAGAAAACCCTAAAAATGGAAAGAAAATAGCAATTAGGGAAAATGAAACCCTAAAAATGGAAAGAATAATTAGGGCAAGATAAACCTTAGAATAAAGAGAGCAATTAGGGTATGAAACCCTAAAAATTGAAATTCACAATGAAAAGGGATAGGAAACCCTAGAAAAACCTAAAAATGGAAACAACAAAAATGGTAGGAATTTAGGTCTCATCTCTAGATCCTATTAACAAAAATAGAAAGAATTTGGTACACATCCCAAATAAAAATGGTAGAAATTTAGGTCTCATCCCTAGATCCTATTAACAAAAATAGAAAGAATTTGGTACACATCCAAAATAAAAATGGTAGGAATTTAGGTTTCATCCCTAGATCCTATTAACAAAAATAGAAAGAATTTGGTACACATCCCAAATAAAAATGGTAGGAATTTAGGTCTCATCCCTAGATCTTATTGACAAAAATGGAAGGAATTTGGTACACATTCCAAATCCGACTCTCACAATCATTTCGAACTACGTTGTACCTGATTTCTAGGGCACACCCTAGAATACGTAGGCAATTTGGGAATCCCAAATACGGTACAAAGCCACCCATCAACCATACATCCAGCATAAACTTCAACTTGAACAAAAAAAAATCTAATTGAAGCACATGCATAAATCACTTTCATAATCTTTAATCACAAAACCCATTTCGAACTACGTTTTTGGACTTGATTTCCAGGATTGGAATACGTTGGCAATTTGAGATGTCTTACACGTTTCAGATTCAGTCCAAGACCGAACCATCTTTGGTTCGGTTTACTGTATAATATTGTATATTACATATGCTTGTTTATTTGCTTTAAAACATGATTGGCTGAACTCTAGGTTATAATAACTTAGCAACTTGGTTTAGGACATCCCCCATTGAACCCTAGTCATCCAGTTCACCAAGTACAGTCAAAATTAGAGTCTAAGGAAAGTTTAGGAGGCCGATATTGATCGGGCGGTTTGGGTGCCTAACACCTTCCCATAACCGTACCCTGAATACTTACCCGATCTCTTGCAGACCAAAGAACTGATACATTGGGTCACGAGTCAATAGAAGTCTTACCTTAAGGTGAGGCTACATTTTTAGAGTTCCTAGACCTTAATCTAGGTGGCGACTCCAACAGATTCAGTGATGTTCATCGATATGGATACACATTCATTCCGAGGAGGATCATCGATTTCCCATTATCCTCACACCGCCTTTTTAAAGTAAATCCGACGGTTTTTAAAGAGATGCCTTTAAGCACCAATGGGAACGCGACAACACATAGGCAGGCGGCGATTCAGTGTACCGCGGGTGCGCGGTAATGATAGGAAAGATTCTATTTTGAATGTTCTCATTGGCCGAACTTCAAACCGCCATAACTTCTTCATTCGAGCTCCAAATAAGTCCGTTCAAGTTGCACTTTCTATATTTTTGGATTCTCTACCTATTGGGCGTTGTTGGGAGTCAAAAAAACACTGAGAAAAATTAAAAAGAGCTTTTTGAAGGGAGAGAAAAAGATTTATAGGGTTTTGGGTCTTGTGGGAGTGATCAATCACCAACTACCTCTTCTCTATGCATCAATGGAGTGCTAAATCCCTATGAGAGGTCAGTAGAGCTTTTATGTTTATATTCATGGTGATTATGGATTGTATGGAAGAGATTAGAAGCCTATGAGTGAGGTGTGCTCTATGAATCGATCTCTATCATCATTGAAGGCTGTTGGAGAGTACCTAAGGGCAGTGTGAAGCTTCAGAGATATTGTTGACCATTCGAAAGCAGTTGTGAGGTTTTTCAATTCCCTATTTATTTGTTGCTTTCAATATATTGTATGCTAGCGTAGGTGAAAATTGTTGAATACCTAGCTAGTGGGGGAAAAATTATAAGGCATAATTATCAGCCTAAAAATTGTTATTTGTTTATCGTGGGTGCAAGTTAAGCGTGGTGTGTTCAGTGGATGCTGGACACTGGCTGTTGTAGCCTGAATCTTGGCGTTGTTGCGTCCTCTCAGTTTTATACTAGAAACACCTAGGGTTAGTATCCTTGTCTTGTTAGAGACTAAAAGCTGAGTGTTGAGTAAATACGGAGCCCGTTGGGCATTACTCCGTGGACTAGCCATCACACACTGTGTTGGTGAACCACATAATATCCTTGTGTTGATTGTTTTATCTTTCTGATATATTTTGGAGTGCGTGGAATGGCTTGCAGGGTGGGTGTGCAAATCTGGTAGACCTACCCACTGAGTGGTAGCGAGGTAGATTTGCATACGCTTGTGTGTGTGTAAAAGAATATATCTCCATCAGCTCTGGGTAGCAGTGAAATAATTAGGAAGAATTTTCAGACACTGATTTACCCCCCCCCTCTCAGTGTCATATCAAGTTAATCATCATCATCCCAGCAATCGCCTCTGTACACTTTACCTCCTGGTTCAACCTTGAGGAGCATCTCTTCACAACATTACCTTACAGCTTTGGTACTAAATGACCAGAGATAGAAAGCATGGAGAAAGCATGAGGACATGTACTATATATAAGATAATATAACTTTAAATGATAACCATTTATCTGATTTAATGTTTCCAATGATTTGTTGAAGAAGACAGTAAAGAGAGAATCACTTAAGATGATGACAATACAGGATGGGTTATACCACAATTGGCATTGTACTAAAATCAGAATTTACCCCCATAGGTGCAACCGGATTATGATGCAAATCTGACTCTAAGATAAAATAACCTTGGTTTCTGGCAGCAAACATGCACTTGTTTGATATGTCCCTTCGAGTACGTCAGAGTTGTGCTTAGGTCAAATGCAAGATAATAATGCAATTTTGACAAAATAATGGTGTATCGAAAAACAAAAGGGTATACCCTCGGTATGTGCTTACAAGAGGGAGAAAGAGTGAGAAAAAAGAACCAAGTAAATATTTTTTCTAATTGTATCTAATTTAAGGTTTTCCCTTCCTTTATTTATAGAGGAGAACATATCTTTTCAAGGCATCCTAAGGAAAGGGTATGTCCCTTGTAAAGGCACTTCATCGATCTAGGTCAAACGGGTTAAACCGTTATCAACCCAATAAAAGCCAAATAAAACTCAGCCCATTCTAAAGGTTTTGGGTTTTAATCTCACTAACCTCACCGCACTAGCCTCATATCGAGAAAACCAAAACAAAACATATATTTTTATTTTGAAACTTTAGTTAATAAAAAGGATAAAATATAACAATTCCCCCATAAGTTTCAAAATACCAATAAAACAAATGATAACCTGAGCACATTAGAACAATAGAACACATAATCACAGATGTCTTTTAGACTTAAATCTGCACTAGGTCTATCATGCGACGCTATAGAGTATGAGTAGAGTTAGACTTATTAAACATTTCCTCATTGGTGTCGCATACTGACCTACTAGCCATGTCCTATCATTCGACCCTTCAGTATATATTTTCTTTCAATGGACATTCTGGCCCTATCCTTATCTTGGATCATGAATGTTTAAAAAATTTGTCCATAGAAATTCTCATCGAAAGCGGTCACATTTCTTATATTTACTTAAGTCAGCCCATAGTAAGCACCACGGTTAACATACCCCCTTACAAATCTATGAGCTTTTGGCTAATTAAGAGTTCTAAAACTGATCATTGGATCATCGCGATGACTACTACCTTCCAATCTAATCAGAATGAGCAATAAATGATAGTATTAGTCAAGTCATCCAGTGACTTCATTTTTACCCTTTGAACCTAATTCTAGAGATTTTCTCTCACATAAGTTGGGTGTCCATCACCTTGACTCATGAATCACAGACCTTGAACTCATTCCTTTAGATGAATACCACAATAGTGGTCAGAAGCTAAATAATTTTCAGTTGAAAATGCCCCAATTGAATAAAAGCGTGCTACCTCCTTAGCTTATCCAGATATATTATACAACTATCTAAGACATACATGTTTTAGATGTCCTTAGACATTTAAGCAACTGACCAAATCATATTTGTCTTACGTAACACTTGTACTTCTGATTTTAATACTTGCTACTTAAAATAGCACAATCGGATTCAATTTTTATCTTATATCTGTCTTTGACATATTTATCCACTTGGTTACTATCTAGACTTTTAAATCTCACAACGTCTCATGAGATTTTACATGGTGGAATTAATATTATAGGTTTCAGTTACTCATCCACTATTACACATGCTAGTGTTCCCAAATTTAGGTTTATCTTCTAGATTTCATAACCATAAAAATCTTATGTAGAGATAAACCATTTTACTCGAATTTATTTATTATTATTATTATTATTTTTGAACAAATTCACCATGCAAAACTTGCATGCATATATATATATATAACCCCTCGTATTTTTGGTTTGACAATACTCTCTCCGGATATGTATATAATATCCTACCATATTTCGGTATCCATACACCTCATTTCAAAACATAGCATGTATTTAACATAAATATGACAAACAATAACATCTATAATACTTCTAACTAAACTTATATTCATGTATAAATGGAATTCCATCTATCAATAGGTCATATGTTTTAATTAAGCATCTTGGGTAAGTCAACCAATTCATATTGGTCTTGGACTTATATCCCGCCAATACTATAACTTATCACAGGTCAAAAAATACGCTCAACCATAGACAAAAGCATGGTCAAATGTATTAAAGCAATCATTCAAACAATGCAAATGTCTCTTGACATTAAAATCATCAGAATTGATTACTTGGGATGAAATGCCAATAACTTAGACTAATTAAAGTCCATATCAATTTTACCGCATAGATAAGTAAAATGTAGCCACTGAATAAATCTCCTAAGCATTACTTCTTTCATAATGTTTATTCAAAGTTTTAAATTATAATGAAATGTTGAATGAATTTATGGTAGAACTTCTGATTGATACCTTTAATCAAACAATACTACCCATTCCATAAAATGGTTTAAGCCCTTATCAATAGGATTGATAAGATTTACACCGTAGTCTTTTATCTTCTCTTTAAAACAAGGTATGAAGTAGAGGGATCCAATAAATAAATTTCTAATAAGAGACCACGATAAGGCATGTCTACCTTGGAATATTTCATTTATGCCAATGAGAATACCTTTAGTGGAAGACTCTGCAACCCCCACATTTTCATTCTAATTTGTCCACGCACAATTACAAGCATATCAAATATAGCAAGCCACTTAAGATACATTTGATTAAAATAAGAAAATTATCAATGCATATTACCAAGCAACTTTATATGCATATTATTATTTGCATAAAAACCAATTACTTTTTATCCGACCAAATTCCTTATATAGTTCATGCTGTCTTAGATAGACAATCAACTAGGCCAATCAATTAGGTCCTAAATTCTATTATTTGGATGTATGCTCTAACATCTCAAATATGACCAATGCATAATTTAAGTAATTTTAAATCCATAGGCAAATGATTAAAAAATATATAATTATATAATAAAACATTTAGTACGCTTGAACCATTTAGTTGGATTCCAAGCTCATTCAAGAATAGCCATAAACATTTTGTACAAATTAACCAATTTAAGACAATAACTCACCAAGTGATAGTAAAAATAAACCAACTGAATGGTTTAACCAGTATCCTCAGATTAGCTTGATTAAGATTCAAAATCTTAATTCCGAACGCTGATTGAAATTTATTACTTTCTTCTTTTTTATAAATCAGGTATGATGTAAAGGGTTCAATTTCTAGAACCTTTACATAACACAATGGTCATCCATGAGCCTCATATAACTTATATAACTCTAAACTCATAGCCTATAGTGCTTGAAGAGACAAAATAGGCACCGGTCTCCATGCCACTATGGCTAAATATCTCAATGATAAATATAGAATGAAAATAGTAACCGATTATGCTATTTTAAGTAGCAGATATAGAAGCAAGAAGCACAAATATCACGTAAGACAAATATGATTTAGCCGATTGCTTAAATGTCTAAAGACATTTAAAACATGCATATCTTAGGCATTTGTATAATATATCTGGAGAGGCTAAGGAGATAGCGCATATTTATTCAGTTAGGGTATTTTTAACTAAGAAATTATTTAGCTTCTGGTCACTATTGTAGTATTCATCTAAAAGAATAAGCTTAAAGTCTGTAATTCACGAGTCAAGATGATGGACAGGCAATCTATGTGAGAGGAGATCCATAGAATTAAGTTCAAAGGGTATAAACAAAGTCACTGCATGACTTGACTAGTATTATCACTTATTGCTTATTCTAGTTAGATGAAAAGATAGTACTCACCGCGATGATCCAAGGATGAGTTTTAGAACTCTTAATCAGCTAAAAACTCATAGATTTGTGGAGGTATGTTAATCGTGTTACATACTATGGGCTAATCTAAGTGAATGTAGGCTTACGATGAGAATTTCTATGAACGAATTCTCTAAACATTCATAACCCAAGATAGGGATAGGGCCAGAATATCTGTTTAAAGAAAGGATATACTAAAGGGTCAAATGGTAGGACATGACTGGTAGGTCAATCGGCTACAATGAGGAAAGGTTCAATGAGTCTGACTCTACCCGTACTCGATAGCGTGGCATGCCAGAGCTAATGGAGATTCAAGTCCAAAAGACATATGTGAAAATGTGTCCTATTATTCTAATGTGCTCAAATTATCATTTGTTTTATTGTTATTTTGAAACTTATGGGGGAATTATTGTATTTTATCATTTTTATTAACTAAAGTTTCAAAATAAAAAAAATATGTTTTTATTTTTATTTTCTCGGTATGAGACTAGTGAGTTGAGGTTAGTGAAATTAGAACCCAAGACCCCTTCGATGGATTGGATTTTATTTGATTTTTATTGGGTCGGTAACTGCTTAACTTGTTTGACCTAGATCCATGAAGTGTCTTTACAAGAGACATACACTTTCCTTAGAGTGCTTTGAAAAGACATGTTATCCTCTATAAATAGAGGAGAGAGAAACCTTAAATTGAATACAATGATTCTCTCTCTCTCTCTCTCTCTCTCTCTCTCTCTCTCTCTTAAGCATATACCGAGGGTATTTCCCTTTGTTTTTCGAAACACCCTTATTTTTCCGAAATTGCATTATCATCTTGCATTTGACCTAAGCACAACTCTGATGTACTCAAAGGGGCTCATCAAACAAGTGTATATTTGCTATTGGTAGCCAAGGCTGCTTTATCTTTGAGCCAGATTTGCATCATAACCTAGTTGCACATGTGGGAGTAAATTCTGACTTTAAGACAGTGTCTATTGTAGTATAACCCAGTTTGAATTATCATCATATTGAGTGACTCTTGTTGGGGAAATCTGTCACGTCACCAATAAAACAGCGACACTTAGGACTCAATCGATCGCATAGACATTCTCGTGTGGATATAAGAAAACATCCCTATGAATCCAATCATATGAGTTAAGAGTAAAAAGCGTCATTTCCAGACTATGTCGAGGACATTTTAGGTATCAAAAGCTACAAAGGGAAAAAAAGGGTATTTATAGAAAAAGCACTATTCATTATAAATAGATCAGATCCCGAGAATTCAGGTACGTAAAACATTAATTACTCATTCTTGGGATTCTCGTTCTGACACTTCGGACTTGAGATTTCTCTCTTGCCCCACCACATAAAAAGTGGGTTCAGATCCCGGGCCCATTGACAGTTCACAGATTCTTAACTTCGGCATCGGAGTGGACCCGGGGCCATAAGGCCCGCCCCCTTTGTCTCTTGTCTTTGTCTTTTAGGCCCCGTCAGCATCACGGACCTCGGATACAGAATTTGGTTGAAACAACTCTCTCTCTCTACTGTCTTCTTTAACAGATCATTGGAAACATTAAATCGGATAAGTGATTCTCATTTAACGTTCTTATTTCATATTTACAACACGATAAAATATAATAAACATAAGTCTATCTCTAACACCAAAAACCACAATTTCTTTTCAGTTTTCATACTTTCCCTTCTGTTTTAACCGCACTCTTCAAGATTGAATGAATGACAACTTTAATAAACAAATCAAGATAAAAGAGCAACGAAAATAGAATATATAATTATATAATAAAGGAAAAAATAGAATATATATATATATATATATATATATATATATATATATATATATATATATATATATATATATATATTCTTTCTTTTCTTTTTTTTTTCTTTTTTTGGGTAAGAATAGATCTTTGTTGAAGCGTATATTCATAGAAGTAAAAATCTTCCTCTGCGTTTGATATGATAAGGGCAGTAAGCAATAAAAGTGTGTGTATATATAGTGATCGATTGGCTAAGGATTTCATTTGGTTTCTCACCCAATATTAAAAAGAAATCTTTGGTTTTTCAGAGAAACAATGTGACTACGATTTACGAAGCAACTCTTTGTTTTCCCCGTGAACAGGCTCCATTATTGTAATCACTAGTCGCACTCGCACCTTAATTAGTTAACTTAACCTGAAAATACAAAACGATTTGATTCCCATACTAATATGGTCTGATTGTGTTGAACCGAAAACATATGGTGGATGAATTCCCCTTTTGATATGATCCATGGCATGTTGCGTAAAGGGTGGATGAAATTCCTATTTACTTGTAAAATTTCTTAACTGTTCCTGATTAGACAACCAATAGTCCAATACAGGTTGACCTCTATCCATTCAACTATTCAAATTTCTCACTTGCAATGCCATTGGACAGGATTAGGTCGGAAAAACAAAGCGTAAAAGCCATAAATGGTGACTCCATATGCAAAACAAGAGGATTAATTGAAAAAGAACTTAGAATTCCCATCCAACCATTATTATTTAATGTGGGTTTTCATGGATAGAGGTGATCACGATAATCGAGCTTCACTGGGAGCTTACAGTTTCTCTCTGTAATCAAATCGTTTTCGTAAATTCAATGCAGTTCTTATATATAAACTATTAGGCTGCGTTTGGTAATTCTTCTAGAGAACAGTTCTTCTGTTTTTCCATTCTAACAGAATCGAAAAACTATTCAAAACAGCCAAAAACAGTCAAAAATCGTTTGACAAATTTGGTTTGTTCTTCCGTTTCCAAAGAACGAACTGGATGAAAAGAACATCTCAGAACCAAAATTCCAGAACATGATTTATCATGTTTTTACCTTCTAGAACAGTTTTGAAAAGAATAAAAATAAAACTGTGCCCGATAAAAATATCGGGCCCACTTCGTTCATCATTGTTTTAAAGCAAAACCTCTTTTCTATGTTCTTCTTCCCTGAATGCTCCGTCGCTGCAATCGGTTGATCCCTCCGCCATTTCGATCGTCCCTTCTCCCGGAGATTTCAGTCACTGCTCTTCCTCCTTCTGAGTGTGAAGACTGAATTGCCATCCGAACTGTTTCTGCTTTTTCTCTTCACCCATTTCCTCTCTCAAATCCTCCACCCCTCTCCGATTCTTCCTCTAGAATCGGATATCTCAAATACCCTATTCTTAAACTCATCACTACTCAATTTTCTTGTTCATCTTATTGGTTCTTCTGCAAAGAAGGCAATCTTTTTTTCTTTTTCTTTTTTCTATTTGTCTGCTAAGAGATGACGTTTTGGAGAAACCAGACCGACCATGTCTCTCGCCGCCATCCAAACCACCTGATATCTGTGAGAAACCCATCTCCATGAACCCATGTGGCCTATTTGCCAGCGTCGTTCAGATGGGAATGGATTTTGGTATTTGCCGAATTTCTTTGTATTTTACGGTGAAATCATTTCTTTTGTGTTTTACCCCTCTAATATATATCTCTCTTTGGTTCTGTGACTCAATTGATGATGGGATTTACTTCTTTTTTGCTCATTTTGTTTAATTATGGATTACTTGGTTGGATTGCGAGATTTGAAATTGACACTTGATATAGCTGCTGATCCACTACATCATCAAAAGTCTAGAATTTTTCGTTAGTAATGAGATGCTTTGGACAGATAAACTTGGACAATATGCGGATGCCAGTAAAGTATATTTCTTCTTGGGTAAATTAATGGGTTTATAAAAATTTACAGCCTGAGCTTAATATTTCTTCTTCATGTACTTGGACATTGAAGGGTGATGACCAACATCCTCTGTTTTAAGAGTTAACGGTGTATTAATTTTAATGGAAATAAACTTATGATTCACATGGCATGCCAAACACACGTACCAGTTCACTTCTTCACTTCATCCTTGTGTGCAGCTAGATGTAGTTTGAAATAGTATTTTTGATTTTACGGAGAGAAGCTATGGGTAAACTCTCAAAGCCATGTACCAATTCACTCCTCAAAGCCATCATTATTTCATATTCATGAAGTTTTAGTTGAAAACAGACCACCATTTCATACTCCTTAAGGTAGACCATTCCCAATTTCCATTGACGTTAAATTAATTTTTGGGAGCCTTTTGGCAAAGATTCTGAATTCTTTTAATCTGAATTTTATCTTCCTGTTCTTTGTCATTGTCTTTGTGTAACTCTTCCAAGTTTCCCATGATCGATGCTGCTCAAATTCATGTTGGAGAAACTTTTTTAAGATTCTGAATATTCTATCTGATCCTTCTCTTCCTGGTTTCCGCCATGAAACCTTCTTCCCTTTAGATTTTTAGTTATCAAAAATATTTTTGATATGCAAATACATGTTAGATTCTGGAATTTGGAAAACCAACATTTTGGATTCTAACTACAGAAGCAGGATATTTGATTTTTCTCATAGATTGGCGCATTCTGGAATCTGCGGCATTACATGTCTGTGGGTTGCCTCATAATGTAACTTTTGGGTGACTTGGAAATCACACGGCTTTGAGAAGACAGTTATGCTATTATTAGAGCCAACATATTGATTCCGTTCATTCTGAAAGTATGATCATCTAGTTTTTGAGAGTATCATTTCTTGCCAACTTGTGAAATGATTGATAAACTTGCTGTCTTCATTTTCGAGAATTAGCCAGTAGTTAGATGCTTCAGTTATCATCATGTCCTTGATTTTTATTTGTCTACTCCTACTCTCCTCAATGGACCTTAGTAGGATGGTTTTCTACATCTATGTCTTTGTTCTGTTATCCAATAATACAGGATATTCTATTAGTTCCTTCATAGATATAATTCTATCTCTTGACTGTATCATTTTCTGGTGTCTGGAACTCATTCCATGGGTTTGTTTGGGAGATTTGATTATTTGTTGTAGGATTTTTCCAGCCTGACAGAAACATGACTTACTGTCCTATTCAAAAGGTGTCATTGGGATTCTAGGCTTCAGAAACCCCATAATAACTGGGATAAAAGATAATAAAGTTTTATCTGACATTTGATTGGAGTCTATCGGTCTAACATCATTAATGTGAGATTGGCATGTTATTTCTATCATTTTATGTAATATGACGAGAAGTTAAGTTTGAAACTGCCACCTTAACAAATTTTGATGCACTCTCTCTCTCTCTCTCTCTCTCTCTCTCTCTCTCTCTCTCTCTCCTGCTTTTCTCCTTTATGGCCCTTCTGTTTTGTCCTTTTTTCTCTTCCAATTGAACAAATTACTTCACATAATTGCATGTCCAGACCAAGGATAGTGATGCAAGCAGCCAATCCTATTATCAGATTAGGAACCAAGGATTTGATTAGCTGTAACACAAGCTTAGTTTTAAAGAATTTTTCTGGGATTAGTATTGGATGGTTGCATCAGATAGATTGTTCTTGGGCACAAATGCGTATTGCTATACTGTAATTCATGTCATGGACATGCATTTTTGTACTATATTGGAAGCTTTGGTTTGGAAAGCACTTAGTTGTGCTCTGTTCCACTTGCATATATGTTCAAATTATTTGACTAAATTCAATGATATCTTCCATACTTCCATCTTCATTTCTTTTTGTTTAACCAAGTTGCTGCGTTTAGTTTCCTATAGACTGTATGAATTTATTGACCATTCACCTACTCTTGTTTCTTTGACACTTCGGCATTGGCTGCCTGCCTCTCAAAACTCGTGTGATTTGATCATTCTTCCAGTGAAATGGACAGAATATCATATATGTCAAACAACACAATTACCATTGATTTTGTCCATTCTTTTCCTGTAAAAATTGTGATTTGGCAAGATATTGGTTTGGTGGCAATTTTGTAATATTTGAATCATTTGAAAAAAAATGTTCTAGAACAAATGTTACCAAACAGCAAAATGGTCAGAACAGTGTTCTCAGACTAGTTCTAGAACATGTTTGCCAAACAACCTTAAGGCCAAAAAATAGCCAAAGAACACTATTTCAGAACATAAACAGAAAAAGACCACATCTTTTGGTTCAGGACAAGAACAGGTGAGAACATTATCAAACGCAGCCTAAAAGTTTTAACAACAGAAACATCTTTGTGACAACTTTGTTTATATTTTTTTTATTTTATGTTAAAATAAACAGTGAATTTTTATTTTATAAAAAAAAACTATTATTTTCTACCATTTTACATAAAAACAAATTTAACTTTTAGAATTTATTTTTCTCTACATTTACTTGAAGTAGAGGAGGGGGAATTTAAGGAGTAAATAATTTTTCATTTTGTGATTATTGTTTCTTCTCATTATGATTCTAAGTTTATCAAATGTCTCTTCTTATTTATTCTCTGTTAATTCTATACAGATGTCTAACAAGAACAAGAAAATGAAGAAAGAAGACTTGCAGAACTCTTAGATTTGTTTTCATTAGCTTTCTCTGTAATACACCATTCCTTTTATATGTACAATGTATCAATCTGACGAAGACTCTAGAAAAGGTAAACTACAGGTAAACTACAGTTACACTATAGTTAACAACTGGGCTAATATCTAAACTAATGGGCCAGTCCATACTATTCTGTATTCTTAATAATGTCAATAGGGGAGATACTGATTATGAAGGTAGGACCACTGGTGGTTTTGTTTGGTCCTGTTGGGAAGTTGGTGGTCGAGGAAACATTAGGACTATCTATGTAAGAATGGAGGTTTAATGTTACTTGAGAAACAAGGTGGTGGAGGAGGGCATACACACACAAAACCTTGGATAATTGAGGTTCAGCACTCGGAAGCAGAATTGATGGGTAGAAGCAGAATTGATGTGTATCTCACGTGCATTGGAGATAACCAGGGAGAAAGAAATCAGGGATGGGGTTGAGAACTTCGGATTGGAAGAGAGCTATTGACAGGATCATGTCTTCGATATGGATATATGGGATTGGAAATCCTCGGAACTGTTGTTTGGTGATCAATTCATGGTCAATAACTGGTTAGTTTTATTTATTTATTTTAAGGCTTCTTAGATTGCAGCGGTCTTCTTGGCACATCTAGTGTTGAAGAAACAAACTTGTGTGGTATTGTAGGGTCATTTGTATTTCATCTTGATGGCTTCCTTTCATTCTGTCTGTCTTAATGTAATTGTACTATTCATCAAAAAATTAAAGAAAATGAAGCGATCAACTTAATTTTATTATTAAGAATTCAGTTGGGAATTGCTTGCTTTCTGTTTCCGAACCTACATTTTCTATCTATCTTCACTGGGAAAGTAATGATAGCTCGCTCTAGAATGATGCAGGCTTTATCCCGTAATGGCCTTGCCAGTAATCCAAGATATCAAGCATTTGTCAAATTATTTCCTTTTGTAAGTCTATGCACCTCTATGGTACTCCAACACCTACTATTGTGCATTAGTCTTCTAGTCTGGTAGGCAAACTCTGTTTCAGTTTAAGTACTTAAACATTTTAAACGGAACTATGGTTGATCAAACCATAAAATTTTGGCCTACCTAGCATGTCACTTGAAAAACTTTTGGATGGGCCAGATATATTTTTTCCATTAATATTATTTTTTTTAGATTGCAATTGTCTGAATGACACCTTTAGAGATATATTTAGAATATGTCACCTTCTTTTAATAGTTGTAACCTATAAACTAGACTTTTGGCATCGATTTGTAACTTTGTATGCTGTCAGATCTTAAATCTTAGTTCCCTTAAAACTACTTCGCGCATGGGTTGGTCTGATTTCGGGAACTGTGACATGGGGGTGTTAAATGACAAATGTGCCCTCCCCATTTACATATTACACTACTATAAGTGGGGAAATTTTGGAAAATAATCCAGGGCCAACAATTGGTTGTAAAGCAGACGGACCCTTCTTTTCATTGTTCATTGTTGTATCTTTAAAAATTCAAGTCATAATAATAGGGCAATAAAGTAAAGATATAAATTATTTAACAACATACACGAGAAGTCAATAAGAAAATCCAATAACAAAGCAATCCAAATTACAGTGAAAATATATGCAAAGTAGATATCCATTTGAAGGCTTAAGCCTCCAAATAGGTCAAACGAGGGACGCTGGGACGGACCATCATCTTATCGATTGCATGTCCCTGCTTCTTCATCTCCTCAAGTGTGATTGTAGCTTCAGTATGCATGTAAATGCCAATTGCATGGAGGGAAAAATGATCTGAGCTGCCATAAAACCCTGCAAGCTTGTCTGCCTCCACTTCGAAGTTGAACTGATAAATATCATCGCCACGCACTACATCACAACCGTATGGTCCATATTCACGTAAAGTGGTACGTATCGACAGAGACTTTATCAATCCACCTCCATAAAAAGTTAAGTAATACCCACGTACCAAAATGATAGACTCATTCTCTGCTAGGCTGATCTGTTACCAATGTTGATGGAGAAAAGTTAATAATTAATGCATTCCTTCAACTATTATTATTATTTTTATTATTATTACTATTTGTTTTCTTTATTATTAGGTTTCATTTGTTTTTATGTAAAATAATTTAAAAAAAAAAACTGTAAAATAAGATTTTTCTATTGTCTGTTTTGATGTGAAATAGAAAGAGATGCATTGAAAATTAAAAGAAAAAAAATTCTATATGGAGAAAAATTTTCATGTAGAATATTATTTACAATTTGTACAAAAATTTTACAACAAAATAAACAGGGCTTAAACTTATTCCCTGTGTGATCCAATTTGTTTCAGATTCTATTTGTTTTGAAATAAAATTTTACATATAATATTTTAATTTATAATTTTTTTAATGTTAATTTTCAATAGATAAATGAAAGAGGATGTTTCTTCTCTTTCCGCTTTGTGAACGTATACAGGGAGCCTAATCAAACTCATAATGATGTGTGAGACCAAATATTCCCCGGCACACGGCACATATATGTTCTCTCCATGATACTCCATCACCGTCCGAGCATGGGACCCATTGGATAGACAGTGATGGGATCCCTTGAAGCGTACACATGCAGGTGATCGATCTACACTATATAATCCAACATTAATCCAAGCTAATTAAGTAGTTGAAATTTGCAAAAATGCAGAAAACAACGTCACTTTACCGTCCTGAAGTTGCGTCCTTGTCCTCCATGTTTATCCATCAACACCGAACCTCCAGGAAATTCAAGGACCGTCTGTATGGATTTTACTCCATAATCATCATCATAAGTTATAAAGATCTGCTTCACTTTTCCTATGCTCCCATCATCCCAGCCTTTGTTTGCGTTATAGCCACCTGCTGGTCCAACCTTGATGGTCATCTCTGGTACTAAATAACCAGAGTTAGATAGAAAGCAAGGAGAAAGGATGAACATAAAACTATAATAATCATAACTCTTCTCTAACCCCGAAAACCACAATTTCTTTTCAGTTTTCATACTTACCCTTCTACTGTTTTCACCGCACTTTCAGTCAGGAATTAGTGTTTGAGAACTTCAAAAAAATTAAGATAAAGGAGAGAGAACATGAGCAGAGAGAGAGAGAGAGAGAGACACCTTACCTGACTCTCTACACTCTTTATTCTTGAATGGCGATAACAGTGACAGGGTAAAGCGAATGGAAATTTGCAACTCGATTGGTTTATAAGGCAAACGTTTTCTTAGTCACGAAGAATCATTTTTTTTTTTTTTTTTTTTTTTTTTGGCACGAAGACACTTGACCATCGTTACTTTCCTTTAGAAATGATTCGAGAGATAGTGGCAGAGGGTCCCATTAAACCAATGATTTGATCACCGACAGACAGAGCACATATTAACCTACCTGTGATTCGTGAATCAGTGCTTTAAAGCGATAAGTCACTAAAGTTTCTTTTGCAGTAAAAAGTAAAGAAGCAAAGGAGGGCGTCTGTGTGGGTTCGGTCTGAATCGGTTTTTGTTTTGATTCGGTTTCTTTTTTTTTTTTTTTTTTTTATCAGTTGATTTAATTGATCTCATGATTCTCATCCAATTATCCCATCGGTTTCGGTTTTAGTTTGGATTCAATTTTGACATAATCGTAGATGATTTTGTGCAAAGCCCTCGCTTTAGTTGTCTGAAGGTGAGGGAAAGAGGGTAGGTAAGGATTAAAGAGACAGAGTGAGGAGAGAAGACGAAGGTGAAATCTGAATTAAATAATCTAGAAGACTCTGTTACATTTTTATATCTAACACTAACTGACTATAATACTTAAAGATCTTTACCGGTTAGACCTACTAAAGGTTTACACACAAATTATAACATCCGCCTGGATATGGGCTTTATCTAATTCTCAATCCCCCTCCCCCCACCCGCTGGTAAACTCTGCCAGGGTGGAAACTAGAGACCGAGTTTTATACAAAAGTTCATAAACTCTCTATAGCCAAGAGGCTTTGTAAAGATATATGCAAGCTGGTGTTGAGAAGAAACATAATGAGTAATAAGAAGCCCAAGTGCCGCTTTTTCCCACACAAAGTGAAAGTCGAATTCAATATGTTTCGCCCTAGCATGGAAAACCTAATTCATTGTCAAGTGCAAAGCACTGTCAGCACTCCATTTTTGCCTGACCTTGCCTAGACCAGTCCAGACCGAACCTGTTCGGCCCGCGAGCATGCGTTTTCTCTATTTACTTTATATATATATTAAGTGAGAGAGAGGGAACCCGAATAAGGAAAAGGAGAAAGAGAGATACAGTGAGAGAGAGAGTTCGAGTGGAAGAGGGGGAGGTCGACACCTCATCCCTCATCCCTAAATTCCCTCCCTCAAAACCAACAACACACAGCCCAGCCTACGTACACAGCCGGTGCCACCTCTTCTTGAGCCCAACACCAACTCACTACCAATCTGCCGAACCAGAAGGGAGGAGATAAAAGAGGGAGTAGAGAGTGAGAAAAGAGGGGGAGAAAAAAGAGGGAAAGCCAAAGAAGAGAAGGCGGACAGAAGGGAGAAAACAGAGAGAAATAGAGTGAGATTGAGAAGAGAAATCTGGGAGGAGATTGGAGAGAAGTGAGCGGCGAAGAAAGAGATGGGAGAAGCTGTTGTCGGCCAGAAAGGGTTTTCTCCGATTGGGGCATGCATCTGGGTTTCAGCTAGGCTCTCTGGTTTGTGGGAAGAATGAGGGAGCAAGGGGAGTTGGCTTGAGGTGGTGGTCGGCGGTGCGATTTGAAGGAGACTGTAATCGAGAAGAAGGTCCGATCATAGAGGGCAAATCAGTGAGAGAGAAATAGAGATTGAGAGAGGGACTTGAGAGGGATTCTCTCTATATTTTTTGGGTTGTCAATAGAGAAGAAGAAGTAGAAGGAAAAGAGGGAGAAGTGTGATTCAATGGTTCCAGGAGCAGAGAGAAAAGAAATAAGAAATGTAAAGCAGAAAAGAAGAAAGGTGCTGCCATCACCACCCACCAGTGACCCACGATTGCTAGAGGATCTGAAGAAGAAAAGAAAATTGGGGAGAACGATTTGCAGCAGGTAAGTCATTCCCGTTCTCTCATTTCATCTTTTTGTTTACTTGTTAATGGACCTTGTGCTACTGCTGTTTACTATGCAAGTGTCTTTATTTTCGTCTGTTGCGTTCCATCTCTCTCTTATGATCCTCACATCTAGACTGAACTGATTTTTATGGAAGTTCTAATTCCCCGCTGGTTCATGCATATACTCATCAGTTTCTTCTTGACTTAATTTTATAAACAATTTGTGCTGCCTTCGATATTGAGGTTTTGGTTGGCTTCACTTATTTTTTGCTTGGCTAACTCCTTGCCCTTATGATGAATGGTTTCGGTTGTCCTTCTCCCCCCTCTCTCCAATAGGGTAGTTATGGTGGGAGTTGGGATGAATTTCTTCTCTGGTTCTTCTCAAAGGTTTCGATTAAGGGCAATGCTGTTTTCTTGTTTCCTTATATATCACTTAGTGTTGTCGGCTATAAGTTTGAGTAGGTTTTGTTTCTTTCATTTTTGCTACTGTAGATAACATATTGAAAGATTTTCTTTTGTAATGCATTTTTGTTTGCTTAGCATTAGCTTTAGTTAATTCTGATGGTTTTGTTTGTTGCTTAGGGGAATCTGATTTGGTTTAAATAAGGTTTATGGGTCTGTTTAATCTTTTTTGTTGATGGTTTTATTTTCTTTGTG
The DNA here is from genome assembly GCA_028583415.1 of Protea cynaroides. Lineage (NCBI taxonomy): Eukaryota > Viridiplantae > Streptophyta > Magnoliopsida > Proteales > Proteaceae > Protea > Protea cynaroides. The sequence continues at coordinate 26,617,511 of CM053275.1, read as the reverse complement.
TAAAACTGTATGAAGGTGGTTTAGTCTCTTATTATTTCATTTTGGTTATATTGTATATATACAAGTGCACATCCCTAATTGTCTCCTATGAAATTACATCTGCATGGTTTAAGGTTGTGGTCTCAATTCCTTTCATATGGTTTCGGTAGAGAATATATATCGGCCTCTCTTAGTGGTATGAATTTGAGTGTGGGCTAGACCATGATCGGGTTCTATTTGTTTAAGCTCAGGTTAGGTTCAGGTTTATGTATAGTTTAGGTTAGGTTGGTTTTATTAGGTTTGAAGTGGCCTGGGTTTTTGGGTTTGGTTCGATTTGTTTTGTTTTAGGCCAGGGTCTGGTTAGTGGGTTATACAAGGCTGGTTTAGTTTAGTTTAAAGTTGGGTTCTAGTGGGCTGGAATAGTTAGGTCTAGGATGGTTTATCTTGATCCAACCTGAGGTGGTTCAACCCCCGTAAAATATGGTCATTCACTTCTTTGCATGTTATTTTAACACAGTGTTTGATATTATATCTCTGTCATACATGCTTGAATCACATGCTAATTTTTCTTTGTCATGCCTCTCATCTTAGATATTTTATGCTTTGGAATTAATAAATATATATGTAGGTAACGAAGATGTTAAATGCCTTTTTGAATCTGTCGCTTACCCTACCCCAAAGTGTTTCTCTACTAGAACACCATGATAGATGCATGTTAGGAATACACCCTTCCCGCAATATGATTGTTTAGCGGACTCCAATGAGTTCACCCCATTGTGGGCCCCATTTAGAATGAGGCCCACCCAACCTTAGGATTGGTCTCCAAGAGTGATTGGGCTGACGTTGTACAAAGAAATGTTTAAGGAAATCAGCGATGGGGTAAATGTTCGTTTAGGACTGATGGCCCAATGGGTGGCCCACCTGGACACCCTGGGTCTAGGATATGAGTGAGATTTAGGTAAACCCATGTGTGGGGAGCAGAGGCTTTTGCCTCTCCTGAGTGTTGTCACGTGTATCCATGACTCGTCAATCATTGAGAACTATGCTTGCCCTGATTCTGGAGAGACAGAGGTCTCGAGATATGTAGGATGCAGGGGAGTTTGGTCACTCCACGCTCAGTCAAATTTAGGTAAATTTCATATATTATGAGATTACCTCATCGCATGGACTCCTTATGGTAGGAATGCCTCTACATCCTGAGATGGGTTCCACTGTTGTGGGGACATCTCTCACCATCGGATATGTTCCATGATTATGGGAGCATCGCATGTAACACACACACACATACACTCAAATTGAAGTAAGTTCCATGTATTATGGGATTACCTCAGCGAAGGGATTTCTCTGTGGAAGGGAATACATCTCCACTGAGATGGGTCCCACTGTTGTGGGGACATCTCTCACCATCAGATGTGTTCCATGATTATGTGAGCATCCATCGCTTGGGATGCGTTCTAATATTTTGGGAGCATCCCTCTTCTTGTACACACCTGATACGTACACACCCGTCCAAATTACATTTGGCCTGATTCCTGCCGCACAGGGATACGTAGGTGGTCTGGGATTTTCCCAGACCTCGATCATATGTTGTATATCATTTTTTTCCCTTTCTTTAGATGCATGATTAGACCGTTCATTAATTTTTTTTAATTCATTTTGTGATTATTTTCTTGTTTAATTTGTTTAATTTTAGCTTATGCCATGAATAGTTAGTAAAGAATTAAAAATCAATTTAGGATTCCCCCTTCTACCTTGTATTATATTTAGATAGCTCCAAATGTTCATAAATTGTATGAAAGGATAAGAATTAGGGAGACCGGTTCAACCGGACGAGTTGGGTGTCTAACACCTTCCCAACTCGTAATTTGACACTTACCCGCCTTTGGTGAGACAAGATAGTCATTCCATTTGCACAAGTCATTAGTGTCGTTCCATTGAGGGACATCATTTATAGGTCCTAGACCTTATCTAGATGGCGACTCCAATCTTCTTACCCTCCACTGGCATGAGTGGATAGGATCCGAAGGTGAGAACTTTTTAAATCTCAGTTTGAGTGTAATGAGGATAGACAACGTTAACTACATGCTTAATTCAAATTTAAAATTGAGGATTTAAATTTTCAAACGATTTCCCTGGTCCTCACGAGCACTAATGTTATCACAAAATAGTGTAGCAAGGTTAGGTTGTGGTATACCAATATCAAGTAATAAAAAGGAGATTAGCCACATCAACTCTGCCATCATAGTCGCCATAGCACGATACTCTACCTCGGTGCTGGATTGTGCTATCATTTGTTGCTTCTTAGCACTCCAAGAAATACAGTTTGAGCCAAGAAAAATACGGAACCCAATAGTGGAGCGGTGAGTCAAAGGACAGCCCGCCTAATTAGCATCAGAAAAGGCTTAAAGGTCCAATGAGCTACCTTTGACTATCCAAAGCCCAAAGGAAAGAGTGACTTTAACATAACGTAGGAGACGCTTGACCATTGAATAATGGGTCAGAGTCGGTGCATGCATGAACCGACATACAAGGTTCACGGCATAAGATAAATCCGGACGTATCATCGTCAAATATTGAAGAGATCCAACAATGCTCCTATAAAGTGTGATATCTGAAAAAGGTGTCGTATCATCTGGAGTTGTATGTGACATCGGTAACATAGGTGTACGAACCAGTCTTGCATCCATCATTTGGGCACTTTGAAGTATATCAATAGCTTATTTTGATTGAGCAAGAACCAATCTCAAAGGTGTATGAGTCACAACTATTCCCAAAAAATAATGAAGATCTCAATCTTTCATGCAAATTCAGTACTAACAGTATTAATGAATTCATCTAGTAGTGGTCTGTCATTTTCGGTGAGAATGATATGGTCAACATATAAAAAAAGAACAATAAGGCTGTCACTCTGATTGTAAATAGACATAGACATGTTAGAATGACTACAAACAAACCCAAACTCAAGCAAGTAGACACTGAAGCGATCAAACCAAGCATGGGATGCTTGTTTAAGACCTTACTAAGTGCGCTAAGTTTAGAAACGGCATGGGGTTGAGCAGTATCTGTGTAGCCGAGAGGTTGACTCATGTAGACTGGAATGTCAAGAAAACCATGCAAAAAGGCATTGGTTACATCTAGTTGTCTAAGAGGCTAGTTCTTGACAGTGGCAATGGTAAGAACATCCTCATGGAGGCAGGCTTAATCACCAGACTAAACGTTTCTAAGAAATCAATGCCCTCTTTTTGGGAATAGTACCCCTTGGCTACCAGTCTAGCCTTGAGGCGTTCTAAGGATACATCCGATATTAATTTGGTCTTGTAGACCCATTTACAACCCACTATATTAATATTGGACTCTCTAGGAACAAGTCCCCAAGTTTGATTTGTTCTAAGAGCCGCAATTTCAAGATCCATATCAGCTTTCCAGCCAATATATGCAAAAGCATCTTTTGATACAACATGGTTCAGATGGGATATTGTCTATGACAAGTGCATACTTTGGATTGGGTTGTACGATCCCAACCTTGCTTCGAGTAACCATTTGATGAGTATTACATGAACCATCTACAGTTTCAATGCTAAGGGTACACAATCAACGGTAGACGCAGTAGGGTGAACGAAAGAGTCTTCAACAGGAAAGGAGGAAACATATGAACCATCAGTTGCATTGTGAGGCATAGGAATGGGTTCTACAGCCTCATAACTAGAATGGGCCGGTCCAGTGTTGTCAGACACAACCTCAATGGGCCTATGAATCTCAGTATGGTTATCAACTGCAGTTTCAGTGGGCCTGTCAATCGCAGTTGGCCTCTCAATTACAGTGGACCTGTCAATTTCAGTGGGCCTTTCAGTATCAATTGGCCTTTCAATTTCAGTGGTCAGCACCCACAAGAACCGGAATAGCTCCTTTAATGAGATAATAAGAAGTTGATGCTTTAGCCGTTGTAAGGGGCTGGCCAGACAGAGCTTGTAAAAAAGAAGAGTAAAAATATTTCGAGATACAGAAGGTCTGTCAGAGACAGAAAAGAGAGGAACACGAGAAGAGGAAGAAACAGATAGATTACGTTCAGGGAACAAAAGTTGAACAAAGGAAGGAGGAGAAACAGAGTTTGTAGGGGAAGAATGAGACGATGGCACAGAAGGAACTACCCATTTCTCAAAAGTAGCAACATCAGAAAATGTAGAATGACATGATGACACAAGTGAAACAGATTTAAAAGGAAGAACAAACTCACTAAAAACAACATGCCGAGATATATACCCTATTAGTGGGTAGTGTAAACACCTATACCTCTTATGAAACACACTGCAACCCAAAAAAAAAAAATGCAAGCTAAAAACCTTGGATCAAGTTTGCTTTTCACA